>BSBM01000576.1:440000-707500 GCA_027924585.1 Larix kaempferi | reverse complement strand
TGGTCATCACCCTCCTCCTCCTCATCATCTTTATCATCTTCATCTGCATCATGATCATCTTCATTGTCATCACCCTCCTCCTCATCATCATCTTGTGCACTTATGCACTTAGGGATTAATGTTTAGAAGAGGGTCTAAAGGCCTTTATGGGGGAGGGGCTCTAGGAACAAGGTAAGATAGAGAGGGCAGGGGGGAGGGATAAAGGCATAGAGGGTAGTTATTAAGGGAGAAGAAGGGAGAGAGTGCTATAGGGAGGGATAATGACGAAGATAAAGAGAAGGTGGAGAGATGGAGAGTGGGGTGATAGGGACATGGCTGGAGTAAGGGAGAGAAAGAAACATGTAGGGAGGGATGTAGGGAGAATGAGGGACATATATTTAGAAAGAGATAGGGGGTATCTAGGGATTATTGGGAGAGAGCTAGGGGGTATTAAACCATACAAAACATTTGTCCCCACACTAAAACATTTGTTTTGTATGTAACCATATAGAATATTTGTTTTCTTTTTTATTTTATTCGTTGCCTTAGCTATGCACCTAACCTATTTATTGTGCTTAACAATATCGCGTACGCGTTTTTACACTTCATATCGCGCATGCATTTTACCTTTATATAATGCGTGCGCATTTTGTAACTCTATAAACAGTGGATTGTCCCTGTCCGAGAGCAACTTCACTCTGTCCGAGCCAAAACAACACTCCCGCGATTTTTCGAACAGCACGATCCCGCCATTGGAAATTCTCACACTCTACACCATCTCCATCATTATTTTTTTTTATGCAGGTGCAACATTGAGGACATCTTTCATGGTTGCTCAGTGTGGTGTTGGGTTATATGGCCATATTTGAAGAAGATAATCAGCAAGCTTGAAGAATCTCCAATTGAATAACACCAAAGATAAGGTCTTTGAAAGATTCATTTTGCCTATATTTGAGGAGCCCACAAGATAAGATATCAAGCTTCAATACCATTTCATGGTGATGGTGGATATACACAAGTGTACAAGAGAATCAAAGAGCCCAAACAATTTATGATTTAACTTCCATTTGCTTATTATTGAAGAGTTTGTAATTGAGGAGCAACAAAAACAAACTATATTGAATTGATCATTGTGGTGATGGGGAATGCATGTAACCGAGTAAGAAAATCAGCAAGGAAGAAGAGACCTCAAGAAGTCATTGAAGAAGAGAAAGAAAAGAAAAGAATACACATGATGAATTGGAGGCTTTCTTTGGAAACTAATCCAAATCCAATTGTAGAGGATACCACGGTTCATCCTATTAATCCACGACAAGAGGGACCTTCAATTTCCACAATAGTTGTTGAACAAGCACCCCATGGAAGTAATCAAGAAGTAAAACGTAGGTGCTCATTAGGGGATGTTTCAATTCCCACTTCAATTCAAAGTGATAAGTTACCATCTCAAGATGAAGCTCATGAAGAAACACAAAATTTTCTATCTAGATGTGGTTATACAAGCGATGAAGTCAGAGAGGCGTTGGACATTTTGCCTACTGTTGAAGAAGAGAATGTTATCTAGACCATCGATGAGGATGTTGGACTTACACAGACCATCGATGAGGATGTTGGACTTCCACCATCCAACTACCAGGAAGAGAATGAAGGACACCAAGCTACTACTGAAACGCCAGAGCGTCTTGGTGATGCGCTACATGGTAGAATTCCAACCCCCTTACCTCCATTAGCAAGCATACATCGAAGAACTCCGAAGCGTATACAAGTTGATGAAAGTCTCATCAATTCCATTGAAGGTACGCTATCTAAACATAGTATTGCTTATCAAACTCAACAAATACTTGATAAATATTTTGTTTCTAAACGTGATGGAGATAAATGTAGATTATTTTTATCATTGTTAAAATCTAGGAGCATGAATGCTGTTAGGAAAAAGTTAGGGATAAAGATGATAAAGAATTCTGAACCAAGTTCTCATATAGTTAAAATCCTAGTAGATGCATTTGGTAAAATTGGTAAGAACACACGTTCAAAGGACCACAATGCTGCTCGTTGTGTGTTGTCACAAGCAATTGCAAATAAGAACACCAGGGTCCTTTGTATTCTCAAGCCTACATCCGAACTAGTTAATTTGAATGTAAAAACCCTCCGTAGGTATTCTATTAGAAGAGAACATCTTGACACAACCGATCAAACAGATTTTTCGGCCTTTGTTGGTCGGTTGCCACGTCGTGACATGAAGCTAGTTGATGTAGTAAAGGGACTAGTGCACAGTTTTTGGCATGATCACACAAGGCCTTCTTCAAACTGAAAGGATGCACTAAAACTTAGAAGGGGTTCAAATGATCGTGAACCACATACTAAGCATCTTCTTGATATAACACAGACAGAACTTTACTAGAAATTTAGGATTGAGCATCGACAATTGAACTTGGGGCAAATATCTTTTGAGAAATGTAATCCATGGTATGTTAGAATAAATACTCTTAGTAACACTTGTTGTTGTAGATACCATGTAGAATATGAATATTACTATGAAACATTTTTGTACATTCGTCATGTGTTGCATACTAACCATGTGCAGGATTGCTCCATGACAATACCACCGACTTCATCAAGAGAATTCATTCATAGCATCATGTGCAATAGGCCCGATGGGCAAACATACTATGCAAAATATTGTTTGGATGGAACATGCTCCAACTATGCTGGAATGGCATTATTGAGCCAATGTATGCACGAGAATGGAGACAGTGAATTTGGGAAAATGGTTACAGACATGAAAAGTTTCAAATATATCAACTATGAAATAGTCCTAGGGAAAGAAAGAAAAAAATACAATTGGTGACATCTCAGGTATGCATTTATATCTATAAAATTATGTTGGAACGGTTACATTTCAATCCTTACTTATAAAAAAAACTGACATTGAGATCATTTTGTGTCACTAGGTACAAGTTAGTGACTTCATCAAGGAATTTATTGAAAAGACACATCAATATGTTCAGCATGTCCACGTGGCACGATGGAAAGATGAGAAGTTTAGAATATGCAGAGATACATTTCCCCTTGGTACTATACTTTCAGTTGTTGATTTTGATGAGAACTACACTCTGCAACCTCAAAATGAGATCCAAAGTCAGTATTATCACTCTGAGCAGGTTTCCTTGATGGTCCATATCACATATAGGCATGGCCCAAATAGCACTGAAGAGCAAAGAGAAATTCTGAAGGAATATCACTTCTACATAAGTGATGATAGGTGCCACGACTTCCACTATGTACATCATTGCTTCATCATGTTCTATGATCACTTGAAGGGAAGGAACATACAGATGGATCGACACTGGATTTGGTCTGATGAGTGTGCTGGTGAGTTCAAAAATGCATGCATATTTTAGTGGTTGTGTTCATTGCATAAAAAATACAAAGTGCCACATATGTGGAACTATTTTGAGACTGGGCATAGTAAAGGAGAGCATGATGGAGCCGGAGCATGTGTCAAAACAACCCTACGAAGAGAGGAATTGAAAGTATCTACAGAATCTACTATTCTAAATGCTCAATCTACAGTTAGGTGGTGCACGTCAGTAATGGGAGAGGAATCAACTATGCGAGTAGAATCCACAAGAAAGAGACATGTGGAGATATTTTTTTGGGAGGTGGTAGACATAGATCGTTCACATGCATGGGAATGCAAGATTATGCCTGGGACTCGTGGCTTTCATTTGGTTCGAAGCTCTGATAACCCAGTATTTGAAATTTGGACCAGAAAACTCGTTTGTTTTTGCCCGTCTTGTTGTGATGGTGACTGGGATGGTGTGAATCATTGGATTGGGTTGATGGATGGGATCGCATATCACTTCCACTTGATCAGCGTGCAATTGTTGAGTTAACTTCGTTGGAAGAAAACCAATCATCTATTTCTAAATATTTTGATCATGTCTCGGACCTTGTACAACCTGGTATGATGCATTTCCTTAACACATTTTTGTTTATTTACGTAGTCTTCAAATGCACATTAATGGCCTTGTATTGCACGAAAAATATTTTGATCATATACCTACAATCATATTATGCAGGGCACATATACGTAGTTGTTGCCTCAAAAGATAGTGAATGGGGTGGTGATTACTAGTTGGCATGTTGCATAGATGGAAAGCAAACCCTCATTATGTCCATGACTGATGATGAAAACAACCACTTCCCAACTGGGTCTATGGTTGTTAAAGGTGAATACTTGACATGGGATAACAATGCAAGAAAGAAGGGTGGATATGTTTACAGGGATTACAAATCAGGTGCAAGTGTGTATCACTTTACCAACTTAGTCATTGTCACAAACCTCCAGGTACGAACAATGACTAGCCGAAATACATCGAAGGTACGCTACTTCTTACCGGATACAGAGCACGAGAGATTAATAGAGATCATCAACATAAGAGATGATCCAGAGGGCTTGGCTGTATGATAATAGGTGGGATCTAGCATGATGAGGTATGTTACATACTTTTAATACTATACTATTTATACTATTTGTAATTGAATATTGATATATGCTCAATTTTCACATGTATGTTTCATATGAATATGTCAATTTTGTGTTCTTGATATGCCAAATTTATGTTTACGTTGTTTATATATATGCCAAAAGTTCTCTTGTATGTCAAGTTTATGAATATGCCATTTTTTACATATGATCAGTAAACCCTAAAATTATATTATGTTCATCATGTTGGTTATTGGCTTCACCCAACAAAATTAATTCAATTCGTGCTCATTATATTAAACAATACACTTATATTAAATTTAATTCATGTCTTGTTAAATATTTCATAATGAATTAGCTATTTGAGAGCACCACCTTAGACCAAGCCATCATCATCAACATCTTCATCATCATCACCAGCATCATCATCATGAAAATCTTCATCATGGACCTGCAAAACCCTAGTTTCCAAGATGGACCTGCAAGGTGATACCTGGGCCACGGAACTATAGGTGAGGGGCACCCCTAGCACTATCTAGACGTCCTGAATCCAATGGGATCGACAGTTCATCGATCGGAGCCACGGTTGTCATTCTATGGCTTGTTCCATCTCGCATCCAAAAGGCCTTCAGGGACACCTGCTGGATACCTACCGAGGGCATAGAACTCCAACCGTGCAATAAAACCAGGCTCCGGGGAGTCCTGTAGGTGTGTCTAGGCAGGTTTGGGCTGGGAACACTAGCCATACCCTCCCGGTGGATGATTTTCCAAAGTTGACCCCTGTGTGCAAAAATTGCACACTCCCACACTGAGCAAAACCCTATTTTCCAAGATGTACCTGCAAGGTGGCACCTGGGCAGCCAGATCAGAGGCGAGGGGAACTCATAGCACTATCTGGATATCCTGAATCCAACGGAGTCGACAGTTCATCGATCCGAGCCACGGTCGTCATTCTATGGCTTGTTCTGTCTCACATCCAAAAGGCCTTCAGGGGCACCTGCTGAATACCTACCGGGGGCATAGAACTCCAACCGTGCAACAAAACTGGGTTTCGGGGAGTCCTGCAGGTGTGTTTAGGTTGGTTCGGGCTGGGAACACTAGCCATACCCACCCGGTGGATGATTTTCCAAAGTTGACCCCCGTGTGCAAAAATTGCACACTCCCACACTAAGCAAAACCCTAGTTTCCAAGATGGACCTCCAAGGTGACACTTGGGCCACCAAACCAGAGGAGAGGGGCACCCCTAGCACTATCCAGACATCTTGAATCCAACGGAGTCGACGGTTCATCGATCCAAGCCACGATCGTCATTCTATGGCTCGTTCCGTCTCGCATCCAAAAGGCCTTCAGGGACACCTACTGGATACCTGCCGTGGGCATAGAACTCCAACCGTGTAACAAAACTGGGTTTCGGGGAGTCTTGCAAGTGTGTTTAGGCAGATTTGGGCTGGGAACACTAGCCATACCCACCTGGTGGATGATTTTCCAAAGTTGACCCCTCTGTGCAAAAATTGCACACTCCCACACTGAGCAAAACCCTAGTTTCCAAGATGGACCTGCAAGGTGGCACTTGGGCCACTGGATAGGAGGCGAGGGGCACCCCTAGCACTATTCAGACGTCCTAAATCTAACGGAGTCAACGGTTCATCGATCGGAGCCACGGTTGTCATTCTATGGCTCGTATCGCCTCGCATCCAAAAGGCCTTCAAGGACACCTGCTGGTATGTGAACCAAGTTAGAGATGCCATTCAGACCCAATTGAAAGTTGACGAAGTGGTTTTATGTGACGTCAGCTTTGGAATAAACATTTATGTAAACCAATAGAAGCTCGGACAATACTCCCTGCTTTTAAATGCATTCTAGAGAGAGCAGGAGAACAAGTTCATCAAAGCGACTTCATTCATCTATATTCTCATAATGTACACATAGTCCATCCTTATCTTGATAAACAAGAGTCTTATGATAGCTTGAATTTTTTGGGCATGG
Source organism: Larix kaempferi (assembly GCA_027924585.1). NCBI lineage: Eukaryota > Viridiplantae > Streptophyta > Pinopsida > Pinales > Pinaceae > Larix > Larix kaempferi. Next base: position 701,049 of record BSBM01000576.1, on the reverse strand, counting down.
TTATCTCCCTGTATTCGGTTGTCTGATTAGTTGACAAGCTTGCCTGAAAATCTGTACGTTGAACTTCTTTGTTTTATTGCTGAAAATTGGAAGGGATTTTCAAGTCACCTGCAAAACACTCATTTGTTGAAATATTTAAGTTCTTCCAACAACATAGATTTGGCTAGTGTATCAAATGTTGTCGTCCACACCAGAATTTATCTTTCGTCAAAGGAGTCACACATATTGTGGCTGACCAAATGGTGAGAAACTGTATGAGTGGTTGAATCAGTATCCTAAAATTACAGAGCCTTCTATCTCAAAGTTTGCTGAGCAGATCTTGGATGTAGTATCAGACTCAACAGAAAGTAAACTTGTTATCACCGCTCACATTTTTTGCACTATTCATCTGCAAATAACTACGTCTGGTCTGAAGAGCTTACCAGTATTTGCAAGAATATTCCCCTAGTAGATGAAGGTGGGAAAATCATTAGGGTACAAGGCTCTCTAAAGTTTCTCCAGCCTACATCCATGAGTAATTGGGCCAAGTTAATGGGAAGGAATCCCTGGACTACCATGGGCTTTTCAACCCTTTCTAAAGGTCACCTTACACTACCATATTGTGCAGGAGCTTTGATGTATCCAGTTAATGATTTAGTTTCATTCTTTCAAAGACACCTTGATGTAGTAGATACTCCAGATCTATTTCCTCCGAATGCCAATCTTTCTGGTGTTTCCCATGCTTTGACAAAGGAGAATGCATTTCTTCTGCTGTAGTGGATCCAATATTTGAAAAAAAATAGAGGATGCTGTATGCTTTTATACATAGTATATTGGAAGGCATTCTAGTCGGGCTGCAAGTCGCATGAAAATGTCGTTGAGGGACACTTGGTGAATTTCCGTCCGGGAGCCAAAAAGCAAACGAAGTAGCAAGATTGCATGTCGTTGGCTCTTGCAGGTGTGTGTGGGAAATGCCGACATGGGAACACTGTCAACACTGGCTCGGGGGAGGGTTTTGTAGAGTTGACCCACCAATGCGAGATTGCATGCAATGAAACTAAGCAAAACCCTAGTTTACGAAATGAATGCGCAATGAAGCCACTGGGCCATGGGGAGACAAGGGAGAGGGCCCCTAGAGGTAATCGCACACCAGGAGACAAATGGATTCGACGGTTCATTGGTCCGACATCCAGTTTCTGAGTTATGTCGAGTTGCAAGTTGCATGAAAATGCTGTTCAGGGACACTTGGTGAATTTCTGCCCGGGAGCCAAAAAGCAAACGGAGTAGCGAGATTGCATGCTGTTGGCTCCTGCTGGTGTGTGTGGGAAATTTCGACATGGGAACACTTCCAACATTGGCTCAAGGGAGAGTTTTGCAGAGTTGACCCACCAATGCGAGATTGCATGCAATGAAACTGAGCAAAACCCTAGTTTACAAAATGAATGCACAATGAAGCCACTGGGCCATGGGGAGATGAGGGATAGGGCCCCCTAGAGGTAATCGCACACCAGGAGACCAATGGAGTCGACGGTTCGTCGATCTGACCTCCGGTTTCTGAGTTATGTCAAGTTGCAAGTCGCATGAAAATGTCGTTTAGGGACACTTGGTGAATTTTCGTTCGGGAGCCAAAAAGCAAACAGAGCAGAAAAATTGCGTGCTATTGGATCCTGCAAGTGTGTGTGGGAAATGCCGATGTGGGAACACTGCCAACAATGGCTCGGGGGAGGGTTTTGTAGAGTTGACCCACCAATGTGAGATTGCATGCAATGAAATTGAGCAAAACCCTAGTTTACGAAATGAATGCACAATGAAGCCACTGGGCAATGGGAAGACGAGGGAGAGGGACGCCTAGAGGTAATCGCACGCCAGGAGACCAACAGAGTCGACGGTTCATCGGTCCGACGTCCGGTTTCCGATTTATGTCGAGTTGCAAGTCACATGAAAATGTCGTTTGGGGACACTTGGTGAATTTCCGTCCAGGAGCCAAAAAGAAAACAAAGTAGCAAGATTGTGTGTCATTGGCTCTTGCGGGTGTGTGTGGGCAATGCCGATGTGGGAACACTGCCAACACTGGCTCGGGGGAGGGTTTTGCAGAGTTGACCCACCAATGTGAGATTGCATGCAATGAAGCCACTGGGCCATGGGGAGATGAGGGAGAGGGCCCCCTAGAGGTAATCGCATGCCAGGAGACCAACGGAGTCAATGGTTCGTCGGTCCGACGTCTGATTTCTAGGCTACGTCAAGCTGCAAGTCGCATGAAAATGTTGTTTAGGGACAAGAGACACAACATTTTATCCCGGGAAACCCTCATGGGAAAGAAAACCTAGCAACCTTTCTTAGAATAATTATATGTTTATAAATCAAGTACAATGAAACCATGAACAAAACCTAACCCTGAAGTGTTTTACCACATGAAAAAACCTTAATGACACATGATAACAAGAGTACTTATCTACATGAAGATGACCTCCAAGCCATAAGGATATCCAAGCATATCCTTGCCAACCAACATTAGAAGGCACTTTATTTCTCGAATCCCGAGGTAACGTTTGTTCCTTTCACCAATGTTGCTTTGAGCACTTGTATGTAGTTACTCATATGTAGTGTTGAATCTAATTGTACAATCAAATATTGGGTGTTGATAAAATGTGTAGCATGTATTGCACTTGGTTTTATTAAATTACACTTGAACATTGACTTAACTTGTAATTTAATCATCCAAACTCACAAATTTTAATTACACCTATCCAATTAGTGTGCATGAGTGAGTTCGTTGAAACCTTGAAAAATATTGTATTGCACTTAGTTTGATTAAATTACACGAGCAAGAACTTTGACATAACTTGTAATGATCATCCAAAATCACAAATTTTAATTAGATACCAATTAGTGCACACATGTAGTGAGTTCGTTGAAACCTTTAAATATAATAGTTTTTTCTTTTGACATAGTGCATTCATGAGTAATAGATAATCCACACAAATCAAAACATTAGATTGACACAAGAACACATGGAAACCGAAGAACAAATACAAAGTGAAATGTATCATTCATTTATAAGTGAAATGTCAATGTGCATGTCTTCAAAAGTACATGTATTCAAAAGTACATATATATCCAAAAGTATCCAAAAGTGCATGTCTCCAAAAGTATATGTATCCAAAAGTACATATATATCCAAAAGTACATGTATCCAATGAAGTCAATGTACATGTCTCCAAAAGTGAATGTATCGAAAAATACATATATATCCAAAAGTATCCAAAAGCACATGTGTCCAAAACTATCCAAACCTATCAAAGCCACATGTACATGTTTCCAAATGTACCGTATATCCCATAAGACACATCAAAACTCAAGCTTCCTCTTGTTCTTTCCCGACGTTGATCCTCTAGGCACATCTCTAGGATCAGTGTGCGTCTCTGGATCCTGCAAATTAAATATCAATTGTTAAATTCAACTAACTATGTACACTAATACATTAGCTCAACAATTAACTCAACAATTATCAACTGGTGCATGGAAAGTGCATGAAACACTTGGTCACTGAAGGACATCTCACCTCAACTGACAAAGGAGATTGCGTTGCTTGTGTAGCAGATGGAGCCGTTGGTTGAACATCCAGGATGGTCGAACCAGGGGGGATAGGAACTGCTCCTGTTGGTGGTGGCTACAATGAAAAAATGTTGAAATAGTTAGAAATGCATGAATAAAAAATAGACAACAATAATAAACTATATAAAGATAATGTTGAAATAGTTACATACCTGTGTGTGATCAGTTGCCATTGCAGATGCGGAACTGACTGCTGCATCAACGATCGATGCGAGGTTTTGAGTAGACAACTCGGGTTCCTGATGCAGTAAACATGCAATTCAAACATTAACAAAAATGATTTATGCACTGGATTTCAAGTTAAAAAACAAATATCATCGAAGGATATACATTACCACGGTATGAGTAAGCCCATGGTCATGGGCAACTGGAGTCTTTCTAGGAGTAGAACGCCTCACATACACATGACCCTTGTTCACAAATGGCCTAGCGGGAGATACAAATCCAAGCAATGATCCAGATGTCTCGGATGGTGCCTACAGTCAGCAAGTGTTCATGTAGTTAGACATGCATGATTCAACAAACAAACATGTATTTAAAAAATGTCATTTTTAATTGTTTACCTGGAGCCCAGATGTTTCATTGGACAGTACGACCATGGGTGCTACCTCCACATTACCTTGCCCCAGTGAAGGATCTGCCATCTGCAAGTTTAATAATTGTAAATATTAGACCGTAGATAGCATTAGTGAACTAAAATGTAAAGTATGTGGAAATTAACAAATTAACAAGTATTAAAAAACTGAAATTTTGAAATGTTTATCTCGATGTGAGATACGGCAATAGGTGCTATATAAGATGGGTCTGCCAAAAGGGTAGCATCATGCCCCCCTGTAGAGTCTGGAACATCTGACTCTAGGGCATCCCTACCGGCATAAAGCATCAACTGCAAGTTCACAAAATTAATATATTATCTCAAACTATATATATGTGTACAAAGACAAAAATAAATGAAGAATTTATTACAATTAACCATCTACATACCTCTCTCAAAAACCCATTGAAGGCAACATCTAAGGCAAGACCATAGCAGGGACGACCACATGATGTGCACTCATGAGGATCAGTACTAGGATGGGGATGTGTCGATGGTCCTGCACTAGTGGATGGTCCTGCATGGTGACCAGCTGGTGTATGTACCACATAAGGGACAGATGTCCCTTCCTCACCCTTATGCTGAACCATAGTGCCATGGCGAACAATCGCCCGTGCCAAACTCAAAAATGCATCACGTGTCTGTGGAATAATACGATGTGCAGGTGGGACATCTGGCCCAAGAAACTACCTGCGAGGTGCAAGGATAGGGTGATCCTAGTCTCGAAGCCTCGCATTGGGTCAGTTTTGGGGCACTTCCCCACTAATCCCCTGAAACTGGAAGATGTCAAAATAGTTTACATGTTTATGTAATACGAACTCTGTGTACATCTTTCGAAGGAAATACAAGGGAATTTCCCTGTTGTTCTGTGGTGGCATATCAAAAACCATGTACTATCTGTCCATCCAGTTATCAACAAATGGTTGAAACGTGCACCACTCAATGGAGATATGAGGCCTATTTGCATTTGGGATTTCCCCCGTTCGAGGGTCCCTAAACAATGCAAATATGAGCTCTTTGGATATTTTCAACTTTTTTATTGCATTGTAGTCTAGCCCATCAGCATATTGTTGTCTTTTTCTTTCTCTATATGATGTAATATCATATAGTACATTGCTAGTCTGTGAAATGGTGTCAACAATTGCATCCAAGGTTGATGCAAGCGAGCGGCGAATCCTATCACCACCACTAAAAGATGCACTAATGCCCCTCAAGTGGGCAAGCTCAATCAGTATCTCGACATTTGTGTCCATAGTTGCAACTGCAATAAAAATATCAATACGAAAATCATTAGAAACATATACATGGTATATAATGACGTCTCTTCAAAATTGAAAATGTATTAAATCAAACTCAAGTAAGCAATTTAATGGCATTCACTTACATACATTTAAAACTTAAAATTAAACATTTAACAATTAAAAAGTAAGTTTTGTTCAACTTCTTTCTAGAAGTTAAGGCACTTCTTAACCCTCATTGGTGACTTTTCCATGCAAACTTGGGTTTAAACTTCTTAGAATTTAGGAGTGTTATTTTGACATGTTTTGGCCTTTACGTCCCTTGCAGAAAACAATATTACCATCAACTTCATAAGCTAACATTAAATTTATTGATTTCAACATATTACGCCTTGTGGTTGGAGGGGAGGACAAAGTGGCATGGAATGAAATGGATATGTATGAGTTTGTCTTGCCAATATGATTACATATGTACTCGAGATGACTATCAATGATTAAGATGTTCAATAATCAACTAGAGATTGTGACTAGAATGACAATAACAACAATGTCAACTTCTCAAAACAGAGACAATTTCTCTCTACAAAATCGATCTCTACATTGTATGGCAAGTTCAGAAAATTAAATAAAAAACATAGTGATTTTCTATATGAAGTCTTTGAGTTGAATCGACGATCCCTGAGTGTTGAGTAGATTGATCGAGGATGTGGATAGGGCAGGCCCGAGAGACACTTTGTTAATGTGTTTTGGCATTTAGTCAAGGGTGCTTAACTAAGAGGCAATGTATAGCTACATACACTTCTGATGAAATTTTGATTATGTTCATGGACAAATGATTGTGATGAAATTTTGAGAAACCAAGTTATTAATTTTTTTTGCATTTTTTTTATTCACGCTTGTGCATGCATTTCATCTTGTTATGGCCATTACCAAGGAAAATTATTTAATTAGTATCATGGGAAATGGCCTTTGAGGGTTGGAAATTTGGGTTTCATGTGGATGGATACATTGTAGAAAGGGAGGAGTTCTATTTTTTTCAATTTTTGCTTGGATTAGGAATTTTTGAGTTTTTGAAAAGGGATTCATTTTAATTATTCACTCATCTTGGTTGAAGGAGATGTGAATTTAATTAGAGATTGAGTTATTCCCAATTTTATAAATATTACAAAACTAGGTTGTTTTAAACAATAAAAAAATAGTAATTTAGGTTAAGAAATGACAAAAAAATGGTATGGGTGAATGAATTACCTGATTAGATGACAATCCACCAGTGAATTTGCCTCCCCTCCAACTAAATCAAGCTCCACCAATACTCCAGGGCACAGAAACCGTCCTCGTCCAGCCTCTAATTTGTGTTTCTGATGCGTGAAGAGCGTCGCAGGTGGTCGGGACTGTGTTTTTAAATTGATTTTAGATTTCAATAATGCGTACGCGTTTTGTAACTACATAACGCGTACGCATTATGGTTACCTATCCTACATGTCTAGTGACATGTCAGGCTCGAGTTTTACCATGCCAAGTGCTAAGTATCAGAAACGCGTTATTTTTTTATGTATCAAAAATGAGTTTTGAAAAAGTAGGATTGCATCTAAAGTGACCCTCATCTTCTTGCACACACCCAAATATTATTACTTGTTTTAAAATTTGTTTCTCGCCCTCAACCCTGTTTTGTAGATCTGTGTTGGGTATTGTTTGGAGGGAGTTATCCCGCCCAATTCCACAACCATTTTTTGTTAGATTGTGTGAAAAAATACAACATTTTTTTTCCTCAACCTACCTCATTTTACCTCTTCCTAGTTCAAAGGCGCTCATGCTCATCTATTTAAAATCACATAAATTTTGGACCGAGATATTGATGATGTGCAAGCAGGCTCGACCAACTAGCTGGTGCGAGTCTTAAAAAGACTGAAATACTCCACTCAACCCGCTTAAATGAATTTGAGAAATAATACCCCTGTGACTCTATCGAGGGTTAGTTTCGATGATTAAAAATTTCAGGTGGGTAGGCCATAAAAGGTTGATCGATCTCTAGTCCACCTATAAAGTTGAATCAGACGGAAACCAGAATCAGAATACGCACTAGTTCTAAAACCAAAGTAAGCAGTTTAAGTATAACTCTTACCTGCAGCAGATTGTCTAGTGACCATAATTCCTGTCAGACTAAGTGGCAACTGCAGAATAGGCTGAGATAACCTAACATAAAATCCAAGAGAAAAAAGGAGAAGAGGGGGAAAACGTTCGTATTTGGCAGCCTCCCCTATTAATTTGTATGATGTTGCAAGGATTTTGTAATGTGACAAGGTTTTTCTCTATGCTCTGAACATGGAAGCCATTAACTAATTAATGTCGTCGTTAAATGTAGGGTAAGCATCTCTATAATGCCATAAAGGAAAGAGTTCATCATTTAAAGCATCAACGTACCAGATGTCCAGCCATGTCTAGAGTTTAATTTTTTTAATTTTTTTTGTAACTAGGGGAATCGACAATTGGGAAGGGGATGGTACTTGTGTGACATGGGGTCCAGGGATCCAATACCGTCCGGTGCCACTATACCCCTAGGTGCACCCACACAGCCCGCAAGCATGGGGCATGGGTAAGTCGGGGTGATTTGAACTTGTGACCTCCATTTACAACATTTCCTTCATATCAAGCAAATCGTCGGTTGAGCTACACCCCTGTTGGATGATAGTTTAATTTTAATCATTCATGTCACATCCAATTGAATTTTAATGGAGTTTGGGTTCCCATGCTCCCGTCAAATTAGGACCATCACTGAATGAAATGAAGCTAGCTAAGGTGTTGGATTTAAATCATTCATGTCATGTCCAATTGAATTTTAATGGATTCAGTGAAGCTATCTAATGCGGTCATTGATGGTTACTCTATGGCAGTCAAATTAGGCCCGTGACTAAATGAAGCTATCTATTTCTATGGCAGTCAAATTAGGCCCATCTCTAAATGAAGCCATCCAATGCATTAGTTGTTGGTTAATCTGAGAAGGCCCATCACTAAATGATGATGATGATGATGATGATGATGAAGATGATGATGATGATGATGACGATGAAGATGATGGTGATGACGACCACAATGATGATGATGATGAGGAGGAGGAGGAGGAAGATGGAGATGACGATGATGATGATGATTATGGTGATGATGATGATGAAGATGATGATGAATATGATGATGAGGATGATGAAGATGAAGATGATGGCCTACTCACCTGAAATTTTTAACCGTCGAAACTAACCCGATAGAGTCACAGGGGTATTATTTCTCAAATTCATTTAAGTAGGTTGAGTGGACTATTTCGTTCTTTTTAGGACCCGGACCAGCTAGTTGATCGAGCTTGCTTGCACAACATCGATATCTCAGTCCAAAATTTATGTGATTTTAAACAAAGAAGCATGAGCACCTTTGAACTCAGAAGAGGTAAAATGAGCTAGGTTGAGGGCAATAGATGCTGTATTTTTTCACACAATCTAATGGAAAATGGCCGCGGAATTGGATGGGATAAATCTCTCCAAATAATAGCCAACAGAGAACTTGTCTTTCCTGATCTTTTCAATATGTTCCTTGGGGGTCACCATAAATGTCACCAAACACAATCCACAGTAATATCCTTTATCACCAAACACAATTCATAGTAGAATCCTGTCGGTAAAACCTGTCATTAAAAAAATAAAAATAAAACCCAATTAAGTATAAGCGGACATGAAAATAAAGAATAGAGTCACATGGCCTGAGTCACTTTAATCATGACGAATTATTTTTCTTCAATCCTATGCTGATACGATTCCTTGGATTTCTAGAACAATCAAACCCATGACCTAGAGAAACAGCTCAGGTTTCTCCTCTGTTGTTACGGTTGGCCTCAAATTCGTGGAAGGCCTAAGGATAAGGCCATATTTATCACACTGCAAGATACTCTTGGTCACTTCCAAGATGCAAGAGCCTCTGAACCACTTTTGAAAAACAAATGCTTACCAGATCCTTTTAGGCCTCAAACACCTCGGCAATGAATGGAATAGCTTTACCTAGAATGAAATGTTCGCCAAATCCTTCTGAGCATGGTGTCCTATCTTCTCTTCCCCAGTAGTATGGAGTAACTTCCCAATAGACGCAAGCTACTAGCCGAGAGTCAAGTAACAGAATAGATCAACCGCTCCTTAATCTTTTTGGCCACAGTTTCTTCCCCCGACAGCAGAATGTAATACCTGGCCGAGAGGTAATCAAAATGGTTATACATTTGAAGCGTTGTGTTCCATGAAGATTAACTTCATAATTAATTATGAGATTAGGGGCATGAGAGGCTAAGGTAAAACATGGACACTTGGCGAGAAATATCCCGAGCTTAGTGATCGGTTTTGGAGCCAACGAGGAGGCGGCGGTCTGTTTCCCAGTCTGTGGACTGTTTATTTTTTTGGTTATATTAACCAAAACGTGCACACATTATAGTGATACATAATGCGTGCGTGTTATGTATCACTATAATGCATGCGCGTTTTATAATCCTATCTTACATGTCAACTGACATGGCAGGTTCGGAGTCCGCCCATGCCTAGTTCTAAGTAACGCACACATTTCTAATTTAGACAATTCTAGCGTGTTTTGCGAATGCACAATTGCACCAAAATGGTCCCTCAACTTCATGCGAGTGCCCTATAGCGAGCTAGGGACTCTCCTCTGCAAGCTATTTGAGCATAGAAATAGTATTTCAAAGAAAACCAAATAATCTCTATCTTGTTCAAGTCCCATAGGCCAAGATTGGTCTCAGTGGATGTTAAAGACCACCACCATCATCATCATCATGTATTCAATGAATGATTTTAAAAAAATGTTGATGTATTTATGAGATTAATTGTTTTATCATTCTTGTTAAAATTTACATTTTGAAGTTTTCTTATGAATAATCCAATTTATGCCATAATTATTATTAAAAGTACACTTAATTTTATTTTTTTTAATATAAATTTATTTGCTCTTTTTAAAATATTATATATGGTTAATCTTAAAGTATATTGTAAAAATATGACAATGTAATGGAAATATATAATTAAAAAAAGAAGATGATTTATACATGATGGAGTATATTCAATACAAAGTGGTAGGGTGCTCATTGATTTATTAATTATAATTAGATTTGTATTAACTACAATTAAGTTTTCATATATTGTATGTATGTATTATACATTATGTATACTTTAGAAAAAAAGTTTATAGAATGAGGTGAATGCATAATTGATTTTGTATGTATAGGGGATATATTTTACAATTTCAAGTAAATAAAAATTGTAATATATATGTTTAGTAATTATGAATTGATACATAAAATTAAAAAAAAAAATATTAATAATAAATAAATATTTTAATTTTTTTTTATATATTTAAAAAATATAAAATATCTTTATTATATATAAATTTATAATACAATATTTAACACATAATAAGTTTTATTAGTTAAAATATAATGTATTAATTTACGTTACTACATATATACTCACAATAGATGTATTTTAATTTTAATATTTTTAAGTTTATTAAAATATTATAAATAATTTTTTGTTTAATTATTTAATATTTAAGGTTCAAAGTTAAAATAACTTTATTTGATTAATATTTAATGCATTAAAAATTAAATTATATATTATTATTGTAATATATTATATTGTAATTTATACTGTATTATAATTATTTTATATTAATAAAAAAAATTATTTTATAAAAAAAATTAATTAAATTAAATAAATCATTGTATATTATTAAAACGTTTGTTATAATTTGAGAAAGGAATGATAATCGCACATAAAATATTGAAAGGTATAATGAAACTTCAATTATTGAAAAGTAATCGAGTCATAAAACGTATTTTGACTCGTTCCACGTTTGGAATTAGGCTTAAAAGAATTGACCAACAAGGATGGCTTTAGAAGTCCGACCCATTCCATTGTATATGTCAAAGGAATCCCCAGATACCCTCTCAAACCTTTTTTCCGCAGTTTCTCTCTTCTCAGTCCCCTTCCTCTCCGGGTAACTACTTACTATATATTCAGATACAGTCATATTATTATTCATGTTCATCGTCGGATATTGATATTGCTGCAATGAAATACTTCAACTATTCTTTGTTATTCCCAGTGATATCTGTGGCCTTAGATTGTAGATCGTCCACTTAATTTTGAAATAGAAATTCTTATATTTCATAAGTCGATGAAGGTTGCAAATTCAACAGCTTGCACACATTCTGGGATGGAATTAGTTTTCTTGAAATTCTATATTTTGTTAGTGTGGTATTTACTGTTTTGTAAATGTGATATTGAATAGCAAGAATATCTGTTGCTAATATCCATACTCTTCCCATCAAACACTAAACCACCATAATGGGTTAAAATTATGATTTGCTTAAATTTGCTGAATTTTAAGGAACAAGCTACGGCTTTCTATTCACATAAAAGTTCATGGTTACAATGGACCCGAAGGCCTGAATATATAGAAGTATCACATGCTAAACTTAGACTCTTTAACTTAGACTTAACTGACTGTCTATGTCTTAGTTCTAACTTAGACTCATCTAACTACTTGTTAGGAACTCAACATCTAACTAATGTCATCAGGGAGTAATTATCTCCAACACTCTCCCTTAATTACAACCACTAAACATACTATCTAATTGCAGCTAAAACATATTCCGTCTAAGAAATTTCATCAAAAAAAATTTCTCAGCTAGGCTTACAAAACATCTTCATCTTGACTTTCTTTGCTGCAATGTGCTGATGCAACGTCTTCTCATACTTCCTACTCCAAACTTTGAAGCTTTCAATGCTTTTCTTCTTCTTTGTGCTCGAGACTTTAAACTCTGGATATCTCTTCTTGTTATTGCATGAATTTTTCTTTTTTCCATGGCTCTCGTTGAAAAACTGGTGATCTACAACATCTTCAATGCTTCCTGCAAAATACTTGTTGCATGTTTCTTCCTCCAACTTTTCAACTGGGTACATAGCATATCTTGCTTCTTCTTGAGATTCTACTACTACAGAATGTAAGTTGTCATCTACAACTTCTTTTGGCTTTGCAAGCCAATCCTCAATGAATTCCAAATCTTCTTCGAAACTTGTTACTTTAGCTTCGTCCTCCTCAGTTGTTATTGGTACAAAGACATCATCCACTTGATCGTCACTTTCAAATAGGGTTAACATTCCAAACAACAACTCATTAATGAGTTTCTTTTGTTGTAGCACTATCACTCTTTCTTCTTAAGAAAGGTGATCACCATCATACTCTGGTTTAAGTTCTTCATCCTCTGTTACTAAGAGGTTATCAACTTGTGTATTTTCCTTCTGCTGAGGCTCACTGAGGACTATGGCCTCCTTCTCTTGAGTCCACATCCTTCCTTCCTTATCGCTCCCTAAAAAAAATACAAGATTTGCTTCACGCTCCCTTAATGCAAGATTTCCCTCAAATCTAGCAATCTGAACTCTTTCTTTCAATTTCAAGGCTACGGCCTTTTACTTTCATGCAAGGGTTTCTTCACTTTTCTAAACAAGCACTTTTCAAGAAAAAACAATAATATTTCCTTTCTAAATGCTATGAGGATAACAAGACTTTTTATAAAACCTTTATGTGCTTACACAAACCTTTTAATGTCATATTAAAAGAATACCCTTACCTTGACTTTATCTTCTCGACAACAAGCCAATGATCACGCAGTCTGATATCTCAATCAGTTTTTTTTTTCACGCTATTTTAATATCTCTTCCACTTTGGCCCTCACTTCAGCTTTGATGGTTTTGGATAGGCATTCTCTCTTCACAGCTTTTTCTTCGCCAATTATCTTGGCGCAGATTTCTTCACGGAAATCGGATCAACCTTCTCTTGACGGATCAGATCCCGGGCTTTCTCTTTGCACAGCTCCAATTTTGATTTCTCCCTTCACGTGAATTCTTTTGTTCTACAGCAATTTCCTTGATGCGGCTATCCTCCTATGTGGATCAGGCTCACCTCCCTTCACTGCAGATTTCTCACGCTGATCTCTCAGCCTTCTTCAACGCAGATCTTTCAGGCAGATTGGTTGCCTTCTCATCACACAATGGCTTCTTTTCTACACTGCATTGATTTGGGTGATCTCCTTCTTTTCTACACTGCACGACTCGACTTCACTCCAGCTATTTTCTCAGAACGGATTGTTGAACCGACTCACGATTCCCAGAAATTGCATACCTTCAATGCAAATTTCTCATGCCGGATTCTCTCCTCTCGTGGATTGGGATGGCTCCTCAAGACTGTTGTCTTGTCTTCACAGATCAAATCTTGTCTTCACGACTTGCGGATCAGATCCTGGCTTCTTTCTTCAAACTTTCCAACAACGGTTGGAATTTCCTCACTGCTCCAGCAATCTTGCTTATTGGTTGGGCGTATATCTTCACAAATTTGCTTCAGATCTGCGGATCTAAAAGCTTTCTCGGGTCGATTTCGGTCTTGTGCTTAAGACTCGAACCCGGATCTCAATTCTTTCACTTGACTGGTGAAAAGATCTTGGCTTTGATCAAACGATCTTTGCCTTCTTTGCTATGGAAGAATCCCTCTTCGCTATGGAAGAATACAACACGCTTGGATCTGCTCTTGGATCAATATGCTCTCCAAGAGACTTAATCAAGCGCTGATAGCATGATGAATTTTAAGGAACAAGCTACGGTTTTCTATTCACATAAAAGTTCATGGTTACAATGGACCCGAAGGCCTGAATATATAGAAGTATCACATGCTAAAATTAGAGTCTTTAACTTAGACTTAACTGACTGTCTATGTCTTAGTTCTAACTAAGACTCATCTAACTGCTTGTTAGGAACTCAACATCTAACTGATGTCATCAGGGAGTAATTATCTCCAACAAAATTATGATTGACGTTTTTTTTGAGTATTTCACAATAACCGTTATGTTTGGCAATTCACATGCCGATTGTGGGTTTGGATAGTTGGAAGTTGCAAAGTAAATGGTCGACTTAAATAAATCTTAGAAGATTAGTAAGTCTAATTCAAGAGAAGGGAGACTACAGTAGATGAGATGCTTTGTTGAAAAATAAATTGTTATTGTAACGAGAGAGGTTGTAGGTATACTCTTTAACATATGAAAACAACCAAAAACTAAAACTAAAACTAAAGTTCCAGGGTAGGAATTTGACAGGCAAAATGGGCAAAATTTTAAACTAACCCGTCAACGGTGAAAACGTCCATCTATACTGTCAAAACCGGTAAAAAAAAAACCAGATGAATTGTTTTCCAAATTCCTACCCTCCCTCTCCACTACAAAATCCACATATTCCACCTTGGTTCTACCATATTGTGCGTCACAATGGATACAATTACATATTGCAGCCCTCCCTCTCCACTACAAAATCCACATATTCCACCTTGGTTCTACCATATTGTGCATCACAATGGATACAATTAAATATTGCAGCGAAACACAAGTCAAGACAACATACCATAGTGGGCTACACACGGGAGGTGAGACGAAACACTTCTATACAACTTTGGAATTTCATTTCAACTCAGTCTTTCTAACTATTTTTTTTTTTTACTTTTTTTACTTTTATCTTGTTGGTCACACAATGTTTTAGTGAAAAAATAACCCTTCAACGATGAAATTTTATTAAAAAATATACTTTAATAATAATTTTTTTTATTAAAGAATTTAATTTTCAGTGAGATCTTTGTTTTCCTCTCTCACTACTAGAGCCACCCTCTTGATGACCAAACATTTCTAAATCATCAACACGGTCTTCATCTGTTTTGGCACTGTAGAACATCCATACAATTTGTCCAAAGTTGGCTGCTTCTTTTTTGTAGGCATTTCTAGTGAAACAATATACCTATAAGCAAAACAATAACAATCAAAAGCAATAAAAACCATGTTTTAAGCAAGGGGAAAAAGGATAAACCACAGTGACAAGTCCACATTAATATCGTTATTGATGTAAATTAGTTGAGTAAGCAAAGAACAAACAATTATTTTACTTCACATGGAGGATTTAATCTAATATGACAATGGAAGAAACAAAAAAACAACCAGTAGCCTTAAAATTAAATGATAAATTATGCATGTTTGAACATAGTAGGATACTGTGGTGAGCACCTGTGATATTGGATGAGCACACAAGGCTTTATACTTCATAGGGTTCTTAATGATTGATGAGAGAGAGGAGGTTGGTGTTCCATAGAATCAAGATTATTCAAATTCAGAGGATGTTGAGGTGAGATTGGGTATGTATATACCCTCATCTACTACTCTAGCTCATAGGAAGTTGAGATGGCTTACCATACATTACAAAAGGTACAAGACCATGTAGGAGTGCCTAGATTTAGGAGATGATGGTTATGTTACATTCATTTCACCCATCAATGCAACTTCCAGTTATTTTGAGGAGGAGAGGTGTGATACCAAGCTAAATTAGTAAATTGCCCCATTAGGTTGAAAAGGTTGTTGGATAAGCGCTTTCCCAACTAGGTCAAAGGTTGTTGGATGAGCGCTCACATCAACCAATTTGAAACCCAAAAGTAATTATTACCTCACACCATGTGATTTAAAAGTCCATAAACTAACATTAAGGTTATTAGTAATTTAGGTCTAGTTTCCATAAACTAAGATTAATGTTACTAGTAATTTAGCTACCAAGTTTGAATCTTAGCACATTCATGTATGGGCTCCGCCTCTACCTGAGAATCCTCAAAGTGACACATCCTAGGAATTGCGATCCCACTCCAGCCAAAAATTGGGTAGTTTCTGTCCAAAACTAAACTAATATCTATTGATTATTTTTTCAATAAAATGTTTCTCACGATGAATATTCCTATCCAAATCACTATGCAAAAAACCATAGAATTGATTTGTTCTTAGATTAAAGGGAACTAGCAAATACATAGACCTATCTTCACTAAAAATACGAAAAATTCTAAATGCACTAACGAAGACTTTCTCACATCAACTCACTGTGAAATAAATCTTCCTAAGGTTTTCAAAGCCTACACTTTGACAATCTATATGAATGGAATATGGGAAGGATCTTTAAATTTCAAGATGCATAAAAATATTTCGTTCATTGTACATCGGTCATACGTGTCCCCTCTTTCAATTGCAGCTCCAAGTGTCTATTTTTATTATTAATAATAAAATAATGTTTCTTGTGCATAATATTCATCCACATGAGTGTGACTATAGATTTTTATAACTCTTTTACAAAATAATAATTGTTTGGAGAATATTTCTCATATAAAAACATTAAATCAAATAATTCTAAAGTCTTGGAGGTATAAAAATTTTGTACTAAGAAATGTTGTATTTCAAAATAATTGACCATTTATATATTAGTATATTTTTAATAATTTTTTAATGTACTTAGAGATTGGTCATTCCAAATTCGAAATAAACAATTATAAAAAAAAAGAATGTAAAAAGTAACTACTAGATAATGCCTGGAATACTCTTAGATGATGCATGGATAACAAGACTTGGTATCAAACAATCATGGATGACGAAACACCTATTGTTCTTCTACAATTCACATTCTTCATCTTGTTCTTCTCGAGTTACCAAAAATTCCCAATAACATACTAAACAAAACTCTCTACATGCCCCCTTACAATTAAAGTTTAAGTACACAAATCTCAAACCTTTACAAACTCAATGAGAGAAAATACGTTGCTAACATTATTACTCATTTTAATTTAATAATAATACTATATTTAATTATTTTTTATTATTTAAAATATTTTATGAAATTTTAAATATATTTTATTTCCTAAATAATACAAATTATTCTAACTTAATTATCAATTAGAAGTGAAGATATTCATAATGGGATTGGCTAGTTCAAATAATCATGTGATGAAGACTCCCTTCTATCTCTAATGGGGCTACGTATTAATAAAATCTGATGTTAATAAACGAATTTAATTTCTTAAATATATTTTATGAGAACAAATTATATCCTTTAAATAGAATTCATTCTAACAAAATATTTTTAAAAATACAAATTTAAGTCATAGCATATTATAGCATATTATAACAAAATAATTTTGAAAATACAAATTTCATTATAACTTATTTCAATGGTATAAATATTTCTTTTTTCATTTTAATGTATGGTCATAATGGGATGATAAATTTGGAAAAGCCAAAATCCTTTTGTCATTCGTTTAATTTTTATAAAATTATGTTTGAACCCTAAGACGTTTGGATTGTCACGGAAAAATAGCGAGAATAAAAAAGTCAGTGGCATAAAATGTCGATGAGGTTGACCTCCAAAGTCAAGTCACAAAAAGATTATGTTTGAACCGTTAGACATGTGGACTCTGACCGAAAAGTACAGAGATTAAAAATTTAGTGACCAAAAAAGTCGATCATGTTGTTCTCCAAAGTCAAGTAACAAAATCAGATTTAAATCTTTTTAAATAAAAAGTCAATGTTTGATCTAAGACGAGCTTAAGTCGGTCGCGCAGAAGAGATATCGTCATTGGAACATTACTCAAAACGCCACTTTTTAAGACCAGTCCATTCCCTGAATATGTCAAACGGATCTCCAGAGTCTGTTCTCAGCCCCCTCCTCTCCGCGTAAGTATTTCCTATATATCTACACGTAAGGAAGGAAGATACACATATCATCATTACTCTACTTCTCATATTGGGACTGTGAAAAGAAGAATTCTATACGTTGCAGCACTATGGATATGAGAATAGCAGCACGACTGGTAATACTGGTTGCCATGATTATGGCGGTCACGATGGTTAATGAAGGTTCGGCTTGTAGGCCGATGAAATTGAAATTCATATTTGAGGGAGATCAAGTGGGAAATAATAATAATAATAAAATGAAGAATGGGTTGTTTGAATCGCTTCCCAGGGGTCCTGTACCTCCATCGGCGCCATCGCAGTGTAAAAACTACAGGTCTTCCGGTGGAGGTTCATGTCCTGTCAACGAGATTAACGCAGCGGGGGTTAATCCTGGTCGGTCGATTGGAATTACAAGAGAGATAATACACGGAGATGAAGTGGACAACAGTAATAATAATATTGAGATGATGAATGGGCTGTTGGAATCCCTTCCAAGGGGTCCCGTAACTCCATCGGGTCCATCGCAGTGTAAAAACTACAGGTCTTCCGGTGGATCAGGTTCGTGTCCGGTTTGAAGCTGCGTGGGTTAATCCAGATCGATCGATTAAAATTACAATAGCCGCTGGTACTTCTGATCCGACTGTTAAAAGTAGCGATTCCCAGACCTAAACGTGGACAGAATGATTACAATACTAGCTAGTACTGAATCGAACATTGACAAACAGAAACGGAAAATAAATAAGAGATATAGTCTATATCATCTAATTTGGTCCAGTTATGTTATCAGAAAGCTCTAACGGTCCGTGGAAACCCTAAGTCATGGGCCGTAGACAGTATTCTTTAAGCCAGGAATATCCATATATACGTAACATGCATCTGCGTATTCTTGTTGAATGTACTTGGACGTAACCGATAGAAGGTATTCAAATTTTTAATTTTTTAATTGTTCATCTGGATAAGGGATCAGGTGCTCTTACAATGTACGCAGATGCTGTTAGAGATTAGAGCTGAGGCTGAAGACATGTGAACAATGTTATTATTAGGTTTTTTATAAATCATAATAATGAAATAACATAAATTTATGTAAATGGTATTTTTTACATTTAAATTTTTAAAATCCATCTTAATGAGAAAGGCTTAAAATGGATCCTTACACAACATGTTCTATCTAAATGTTCCCCAATCTAAATTTCATTTTTTTAACTAGCATAGATCCATTATATTAATACGAAGGGACCTAGGTTTACAAAACCATTATTATTAAAATGGTTGGTAGCGTTTTAAATTGTAGAAAAGGAAAAAGGTGATGAATGGATTTGGGTTTTGCTGAATATGTGATAACCAATTATCAAATAAGAAGATAAAGTTCAGAAATTCATATTCATATAGTAGTTTGAATTATTTAAATAAATTTGTTTAAATAGAATATAGCAATTATTGCAAACTTTAATATGGATATGTTGAAGAATGATATATATATTTTCATCTCTTTAACGGAGGGGCATGTTTTCCCTAAGGGGCAAATGGGCCATGTTAAAACTCCTTGTAAAAAGGTTGTAAACATGTATACCTTTTATTGTTATTTTTTTTTTATTATTATATTTATTTATGTTATTTTAGGCCTAACATTCTATACATGAAATGCTAAAAAATTATTTGAATTTTTATAGTTATTTTATTTTTTTTAATATAAATATTCAGAGTAATTTACTATATTTTTATATGTTTTTTTTTTCATTTTTTTTAATTTATTCTATAACCAAATTATGATTTAATTTTTTATTTTCCTTTAAAATCACCTTTAAATATTATTTTTAAAGAATTTTATTTACAAAAATGAGCAAAATTAATGTAAACATTAAATATAACTAATTACATCTAATATCTTATTTCTCAATTTTATATGCATTATAAAGCCACCAATATATTGACTTTTAAATAAAAAGTTCATTTATTTTAAATAATTGAATTTTTTGTATTTAAATTATAAAAATATTATTATATAAATTTTAAAAGTTAATTACATTTAAATAAGAACAATACCAATAATGGTTTCCCATGATTATATTTATATTATTGTCATATATGTCTGACGTGTCTTAGTTAATGAGTTATTTTTAACAACTAAAATAAAATTTTAGAAAACTATATATATTTGTAAAAATTATCTATTTATTGTTAAATTATTTTAAAACAATGTTGGTTTATGTTTATATTACATGTTGGGTTATGTTTAACTTCTACTTATTTTTCTTTATATATGGTGAACTATTTTTAAAAAAATGTTGATGTATTTATGGGATTAATTATTTTATTATTCTTATTAAAATTTACATTTTGAAGTTTTCTTATGATTAATCCAATTTTATGTTATAATTATTATTAAAAATATACTTAATTATTTAATTTTTTTAATATAAATTTATATATTTATTTTAAAATATCATATATGGTTAATCTTAAAGTATAATGTAAAAAATATGACAATGTAATGAAAATATATAATTTTTAAAAAAAAAAGATGATTTATAATATGATGGAGTATAGTCAATACAAAGTGGTAGGGTGCTTATTGATTATATGCATTATAAAGCCATCAATATATTAACATTTAAATAAAAAATTCATTTATTTTAAATAATTGAATTTTTTGTATTTAAATTATAAAAATCTTATTATAAATATTATAAAAAATAATTACATTTAAATAAGAACAATAACAATAGTGGTTGCCCATGATTATATTTATATTATTGTCATATATGTCTTACGTGCCTTAGTTAATGAGTTATTTTTAACAACTAAAATAAAATTTTAGAAAACTATATATATTTGTAAAAATTATCTATTTGTTATTAAATTATTTTAAAACAATGTTGGTTTATGTTTATATTACATGTTGGGTTATGCTTACTTCTACTTATTTTTCTTTATATATGATGAATTATTTTAAAAAAAATGTTGATGTATTTATGGGATTAATTATTTTATTATTCTTATTAAAATTTACATTTTGAAGTTTTCTTATAATTAATCCAATTTTATGTTATAATTATTATTAAAAATATACTTAATTATTTAATTTTTTAATATAAATTTATATATTTATTTTAAAATATCATTAATGGTTAATCTTAAAGTATAATGTAAAAAAATATGACAATGTAATGAAAATATATAATTTAAAAAAAAAAATGATTTATAATATGATGGAGTATAGTCAATACAAAGTGGTAGGGTGCTTATTGATTTTTTAATTATAATTAGTTTGTATTAAGTACAATTAAGTTTTTATATTTATATGTATGTATTATACATTACACATTATGTATATTTTAGCAAAAAAATTTATAGGATAAGAGGTGAATGCATAATTGATTTTGTTTATATATAGGTAGAGATATTTTACAATTTCAAGTAAATAAAACTTGTAATATATATGCTTAATAATTATGAATTGATATATAAAATTAAAAAAAATAAAATATTAGTAATAAATAAATATTTTAATATTTATTCTCTTTTTATATATTTAAAAAAATATAAAATATCTTCAATATTAATATTAATATTTTTAAGTTTATTAAAAAATTATAAATTAATTTTTATTTAATTATTTAATATGTAAGGTTCAATGTTAAAATAACTTTATGATTAATATTTTATAAAATAACATAAAATATTGAAAGGCATAATCAAACTTCAATTATTGGAAGGTAATCGAATAAATAAATATTTTAATATTTATTCTCTTTTTATATATTTAAAAAAATATAAAATATCTTCAATATTAATATTAATATTTTTAAGTTTATTAAAAAATTATAAATTAATTTTTATTTAATTATTTAATATGTAAGGTTCAATGTTAAAATAACTTTATGATTAATATTTTATAAAATAACATAAAATATTGAAAGGCATAATCAAACTTCAATTATTGGAAGGTAATCGAGTCATAAAAGGCATTTGGACTCGTTCCACGTTTGGAATCAGACATAAAAGAATTGACCAATAAAGGATTCTTCTCCAATAGGAGTCAAAGGTTTTACGATGAAAGCAATTTCTAAGTCAAAATTTACTCGCGGACGCGTGGAGAAGACTTCGGAGTCGGAGTCATTTACGATTCAATAACTCCGATTCCGACATTCTTCACGCCATCCATTAAAATGCCTCCGCCGTTTGAATGATTTCGAGGATTGCTGAGTTGGCAACCCTGCGTCATTATAAGCATGGGACGGTTGTTTCAAATGCCGCTCAGTTCAAATTCAAATTCAAACATTTGAACATGAGTTTTCCCTCCAACTCCATTTCAAAATTATGAGATGGTTTTCTTCGCCATGGACTCTTAGATTTATAGCCCTAGCTAATGGAAGTTTGTAATGTTATTATTTTGCAGAATTTATACCAGCAAGGCGGTAGAAGTTTCATAGTTCACAATACGGGACCTCTGGGATGTTTGCCAAGAACCCTTGCTGGCATTCGCAAGATTTATGGGAACTTGGTGAGCATGGCTGTGCTGTGGCCTATAACAGAGCTGGCCAAACTTTTAATCTCCAGCTGAAAAATGTGTGCCAACAGCTCAGAGCACACTTCTCGGCTGCCACTATTGTTTATGTGGACATTTTCTCCATCAAATACACTCTAATCGCAAATGCATCTGAATATGGTACGCAGATTAAAAATACAGAGTTAAATTTTCTCTTTATTTATGCTTTTGGTTTAAAAATTATTCTTTCTGTTGTGTTTTTTTTCCTTCTTGGGGCGGACAGGATTCGAACACCCGCTGGCAGCCTGTTGTGGATATGGCTGTTTGCCATACAATTATTATGATAAATTGCGGTGCGCTGAGATGGGCATAGTTAACGGGAGCGTTGTTACAGCGGAAGAATGCCAGGATCCCACGAAATATGTCAGCTGGGATGGAATTCATTATTCTGAAACGGCAAATTTTCATATTTGGTCACAAGTAATGTCTGCAGACTATTCCGAACCCTCATTATCTCAGGACCAGGCGTGTCGTCCTCATACAGAAGTAAAACAGGATTACATCCTCTGGGTCCTTTGTTTCGATTTCGAAGTAAATTGAAATTCGACCCCGCCATTGGCCATTCATGAAAATTGGATGACAATTTTCCATTTGGCATAAATGTTTTTTATGATTATTTTTCCTGGTAATTTTAATATATTTTGGCACAAATGTTTAGGCGATTTTACTAATATGCAAGACCATATTTAATTTTTTTTAATATTTGAAAATTAATTCTCTTGTATGTTCAATTCCTCAGAAAAAATAACAATTTTATTGGAAGAGAAAGAGCTTCAACTTCATAAGCCTTGGATGTTTGTAGGCATCAGGTTCTGATTGGCTTAGTAAGTATGGATTCGCAGCAAGTGAGCAACTGGCATGATGTAAGGATGCTTATTTGGAATATTTGAGAAAATATCAAGTATTCTAAATGATTCAGAAGATTCTACAAAAAAAAATATGATGGATAAAAGTAATGTTGCAATATAACCTTCAATTTACAGCTATTTGAAAATCAAGAGATATTTAGAGACCCAGTCGGATGAGATAGAACCGCACAACCTCGCTAGAGACAGAGATAGATCCCACCTTTTCCTAAGCTGATGTTAATTCCTGCGCCTTGGTTACAGGTGCTTTCACTGGTTAAACTGCAATCTTATAGAGGAGGAACAACCAACAAGAATCAATTAATTCTCAAACTTTGTCTTAAAAAAAAAGTGAATTGTGTGTGGCCATATATATATATATATATATATATATATTAATTAATTAATTAATTAATTAATTAGTACAGCAATATAATTTCTTCAAATGCATTTGCATGCCCTTCATCTTACAGTTATCAAAACATTGTTCTTCAAAATAATTTCAGGCCATTGCGAAAGAAAGCAAGAACACTTGATAGACTTTCACTTGGTCCATCAACCCCTAAAATAAATCCATCCTTCCTTGGACCAATCCAGTTAAATGGCCTCACAACACTGAATTCCAAACCATTCTCAGTGGGATTGGGTTAAATTACTCTTTCCATTAAATGCTTTACGCATGCATATGGCCACCTGTGTTATCGATTCTGCAATGAAAAAGGATGCAAATTTAAGAAATACAACAACCATTCCCCTCGTAATCTATTTGAAACAAGAACGACTTGCTTATTTCCATTGGATACTTAATATTTAATTTAATTTTTAATATTTGAAAATTAATTCTCTTGTATGTTTAATTTCTTAGAAAAAAATCACAATTTTATTGTAATAATTGGATACTTAAAATTAAGAATTCCATTCCAATTGTATTTTAGGAAGACTAGATCCTAGATCCTACATTTCTTTCCCTGTTTTATTACATTCTCTAGAAAATTAATTCTCCTATTAATGACAATGTCTATTTTTTAAAATACTTAGCTTTAATATTTTTTGTTAATACACAACATTAAAAAAAAAATGTCCATGGAAAAGTAGAAAAGCATTTATTTTTATTTATTTTTTTAATACAGAAAAATATTTAGTATTGGAATAATATTTAATTACATTGGGTGTTTATGAGTGCTCTACAGCCCAGTATGAGGGAGATCTTGTAACCTGTGTAGAGTAACCTTACACGAGTATGAGAGAGATGTTGCAACTTTTGTTGAGTAACGTTACACGAGTAAAAGGTAATAAATATTATGTCCGCCATAAACAAAAAAGAATAATACAAAGTAAAAAGTAAATATGAGGGAGATGTTGTAGCTTTTGGAGTAACGTTACACGAGTAAAAAGTAATAAATATTATGTCCCCATAAACAAACAAAAAAGAATAATACAAAGTAAAAGGTAAATATGAGGGAGATCTTGTAAGGTTACTTTGATCTTGTAAAGTAAATTTGATCCCTTTCGCCCTTGATAGAGCCTAGGATTTGGATCTAGGCTGGTATTTTAGAATTTGGGGTGGAGTAGCAAGTATGCTTTTCTAGATTTAGAGGAGGATGAGACAAATTGTCAAGATTAATTTTCTTGACATCCTTCCAAATTCAAAATAAACAATTATAAAAAGAAAAGAATATAAAATAAACTCATAATTGATGCATGGATAACTGTAGCTATACATGGATAATGTGGAGCTGAAGACAACATATATAGTCATTCATTCACCCATATCCAAAGTTAGATTTACATTAACACAACAATGAATAGACTATAAACTTAACCTAAAATGGACAACTAAGACTCCCAAAAAAAAAATATAACATAAACACGACTTAAAATAACATTAGAAAAGTGTTATACAAACAACCTCCAAAGGATCCCTTTTATCCTTTGTTTCTTGATCATGTAGTTGTCCTTCCTCCAAAACTAAAGCTTATTTAGAGCTTATTTGATCATTCGTCCAACCAAATATGAGATATGGATTTTCTAACATCAATAGCTTAAAATTCCCTATTGCTTGCACCCTTCTTACTTGTTTGTCTACAACCACTTTAAGCATGATCTAAAGTGCATATAATTCTACTATGTTATTGTTGTCAAGACTAGCAGTACATATTTCAAAGAAAAATGATGTGCATTATCCAGAAAGAGAACGTCTCTGCTCCACAAACTCTTGGAGTGCCTTGATAGGCTTTAAGCATGATCTAGAGTGCATACAATTCTACTCTATTATTGGTGCCAAGACTAGCTGCATATTTCAAAGAAAAATGATGTGCATCATCTAGAAAGAGAATGGCCTCTGCTCCACAAACTCTTGGAGTGCCTTGATAGGCTCCATAAAAAAATACCAAAAGTCTCGTGACATCAATACTAGGCTCTTTTGAGTTTCTTTTAACTTTTTTTTAGAAGACTTCTTTCCTTCTCCAAAATAAAGTCTAATTTGATAGGATAGCCTTCCTAAATGAGCTTCTTTTCCTTAAAAAACCATTTTGTTATTGGTTATTTAGATTCTTCATAAAACATATAATGATAAAGCTTTGTACAAAGAAACAATTCTATTAGTCAATTAGAGTTCCAATCAATATGTCAAATTTAATTAATCCCATTGATTTTGCAAGTTGTAACTACTATGCATCTCCATTCACACAACTTTAGGGGCTGAATTTAGCTCATGGTTTAATTTCAACATTTTTTTCCAAAATAAATTGCCAATTTCCATTTTTTTCTGAACTAATTTGCCCAAATTCCATGGGATAAAAATATTGACACTAAATATTGCCAAAATTGTCCATAAAATATATAAAATCTTTATAAATTTTAATTATTTTACAAAACTATAGCCAAACATTTATAATTGGAAATTTAATAATTAGTAAGATCCACCAATATTTCCCCCGGATGCGGGTGACACTAGTGGACACATCAGGGCTCAAGCGGGTGTGAGTGACACTGGTGGCCATGTATCCATCCCATGTGGCACTGCTGAGCTCACCGGAGGCGCCAAATATAAGGTGGGGGAACGTCATGACCGTGAAGCGACGTCAAGTCGCTGGAAGCATTAATTTCCTCGACCCTCGACGTCGCCTCATGCTTCCTGTCCAGCGCCATCCCATGGCCTTCAAGCGTGTGAAGATCTGCCATCCTGCTAGCTGGCTTCAACGTCCTTCCTTCAAACTCCTGTCTCAGCCTCCAGCGTCCATCACTTGTGCTCTCATCGCTCTGCTCTTGGCCCCTCTTCCTCTTGTGCCTGCGTCCACCACGTTATGGCTTGAAAATTCCTGTGACTCTCACACCATGGGAAGACCCAAGGGCTCCAAGACTGGAAAGACGAAGGAGACCCATGAAATCGACCAGGGCAGGACTGGTTACAAGGATGAAATTTCCATCCCTGTTCGTCTTCTAATTGATAGTTGGGAAGCTCGTCTCGTCACAGATACTCTCAGCAACAGGGACCTGGAGCAGCCATGGGATCCTTATTGGCTTGCTAAAAACATGTTGGGGAACTTAATGGAGGACATGCTCTCTAATTGGGCCTCTGCCAGGCACGCAACTCAGTCTCTCATTGTTTCCCTACCTAATATGGCATCTATTCTGAACAATTTGGAAAGTGCATTCAGCTGGGATTCCTACGCTTCTGCTCATCACCTTCGTTGTGATCTCGAACCTAGAAGCACCGCTCCTGGTTCCTCGCCATCGCCCTCTGCAGCCAGACACAACTGTATTTGGCCCATGCCGCATACCTCTGGCACCCATGCCACCACTATGGGCACCACTCATGGATTTGGTAATTTGGCCACCTCTCTTGGCTTGGGAACTCTGGCCAACACGATGAGCTCCAGGGTCACCTCACTTGGCAATCTGGCCATCTCTCCTGGTAAAGCCACTTAAAATGGTATTCTGGCTTCTACACTTGGTAGTGCTCAGAACATTTCTGTTGGTTTCAACTCGGTTCAGCATCGAGGCAACACGCAGAAGGGAAAGGAACCTCCCCAAGTGTCTTTTCCCATCCCTTCCTCCTATGAAAAGCACCCCGCCACCTGCTCAGAATGAGGACAAAGACACCTATTACAACTACCCCATTCTTGACGAAATTCCTTCTGATGCCGAAGCTCCTGGTACTGTTGGTTAGCAAGGTTCTTCTGTGGTTGCATCTCTGTTTCTGGTTTTTTGTTAATTATCAGACTGATAGCTTGTCTACAGCCTCTATGGCTCCG
Organism: Larix kaempferi; assembly: GCA_027924585.1. Classification (NCBI taxonomy): domain Eukaryota; kingdom Viridiplantae; phylum Streptophyta; class Pinopsida; order Pinales; family Pinaceae; genus Larix; species Larix kaempferi. The sequence goes on along the minus strand of BSBM01000576.1, from coordinate 673,362 downwards.
AATCCGCACCCTAATATCAAGGTTTTTTTTAATCTTTTTGGGTCTGTATGGCCTTAGCAACGATGTACATGTTTTTCAAGGTTGGCATCTGATGAGACCACCTCAGTTTGTATTTTCCTCTGTAACTTTACTTCTTTCAGTTTAATAGAATTTGCAACCATTACAAAAAAAAAAAGATCCACCAATTTTTCTACACTTCAAAACAATTATGGGAAAACTAATTTCCATGCCACTTTCCACCACCACACACTCTCTTCTCCTTGTTTTTCAATTTTTTTTGCTTCATATCCAAGTCAAGCAATAAGCACCCTAACAGATTTGTTTCTAGACTATTTTAGTTCATCATTGTGATCCTTTATGCAGACGGCATTATGTTTGAATACATTTATGTATTGTGTCCATTCAACAACTTGGTCACCTTGTAAGTCCAAATCCTCAACAATTTTCTAGCCTTGGATCCCAAATCCATGAACCACATACCATGAAGCATCCTCTAGTCTAGTAATGTTTTTTCACAAAGAGTTAATTGAAGTGGTTTAGAAATCCTATGATTTCCACAACACCAATCCAAGGGTCCTCACCAATTACCAACTTATTGCCTTTGCCAATTTCCCAAGCAACCTAATTACTTTGAGTATTTAAAGATTTTAATAGTCCTTTCCAAACATTAGAGGTGACTCTTCAAAGGACTTTCTCTCTTGTCTAATCCATTCTTTTGGTTCTTTATTACGTAAGTACTTACCCTTCATCACCTTCCCCCACAAGCCTTTATTGAACAAAATCCTCCAAAGGCATTTTGCTGCTAAAGCCTGACTAAGCACATACATATTTTTTAAGTCCCACCTTCCTAACCCCTTAGGTCTAACAATCCTTGACCAATTGACACGTGGAATTCCTTCCACTACTTTTATGTTTTTCTGAAGGAAACTGTAGTACTTTTTGCTAATCTTATCTAAAATACCCTTTGGAATGTGAGAAATTGATAACCAATAGACATAAATACTCTCTAAGTCAGACTTGACCAACACCAACCTTCCTCCTTGGGACAGCCACCTATGACACCAACATGTAATTCTATCTTCAATGTTCTTCATTAACCAAATCCAATCAACGTATTTGTAATCAATAGGTTTTAAGTGAAAACCTAAATAATTAACTCCATTGTTCAATGGTTCAATCCTCAAAGGGAGTAATTGTTCTATTATTCTTTGTAGTGGTTCACTCATGCCATTCACCAAAATACATGATTTTTGCATGTTGATTTCCATCCCCATTGCTTTCTAGAATAATTCAAGGATAGTTTTGAAGTAATTATGTTCCCTCAAATTCTCTCCCAAAAAGTAAGATATTCATATCATCAACAAACGACGAGTTTGTAACCAAAATGGAACATGCAATATTTATGCCTTCTATAAATCCTTCTCTTATGGATTTATCTAATTATATGATGAGTCCCTCTGGCACTAAAAGAAATAGGAAAGGTGACAAAGGGAACCCTTGCCAAAGTCCCCTGGAAGCCCTAAAAAAACTTGATGGAGAGCCATTTATCAAAACTGTAAAGTTATCTGATTCCAAACAATCCATAATCCAATTAATAGATTGAAGATTTAAACCCATTTGCATAAGAACCAATCTTAGAAATAACCACTCTACTTTATCGTAATCCTTGGAAAGATCAATTTTCATAACCACCAGTCTATTTCCCAACTTTTATTGAGTGGAACCCCTCTTGTGCAGTCCCAACTACATCATGGATTTGCTTGTTGAATAAAAAATCAAATTATTCCTTTGAAATGACATTTGATAGAGCTTAAGTTAATTTGTTTGCAATTATTTTCAAGGTAATATTTTAGACAAGATTACAGAGGGTTATTGGCCTAAAATATTCAAAAGTAGCAAGATCATTCTTTTTTAGAATTAATGCTATGAACATAGCATTCATTGTCCGTAGAATTTTTCCAGACCTCCTAGTTTCCTCAATCACCCTAAGAAGTTCCTCCAAAACATAGAAACCTAGATAACATTCAATAGTCCAACCATATGGACTAGGACTTTTTTCCTTCTTGAAAGACCCCATAACAAATTTTAACTCATCTTTAGTAACCTTTTATTCCATAGTTGCATTCATATCATCATAAAAAGAATTGGGAAACATTCTAAAAACCTTCACAATATCCCCTATAATGGATGCATAATTCTCCTTAAACAAAGATTGAAAATGTTGCTTACCTACATAAGCTAGATCATTGAAGGATGTAACCCTATTTCCATTTGGTCAAAGCAACCCCTAGATAGTATCAGGGAAAAATTGTGGGGCAAAATTTAGCCCATGGGCTATTTTTGGACATTTTGTTTTCCAAAAAACGATTCACCAATTTCCATTTTTTCTAAATTGATTCACCCAAATTCCATGGGATACATTTTTTTTTTTACTCTGGAAATCACCAAAATTGGCTAGAGACTATATAAAATCCTTAGAAATTTGTTTTTTTTTAGAAAAATATCATCCAACATTTTATGGATGGAAATTTAAGAATTAGAAAGATTCACCACTTCAAGAGAATTATGGATTCTTAAAAATTTCCTTTGGACAGTATTAAAGTTCTTTTTGTAGGATGCATAATTATGGAAGAAATTTGTATTATTATCATCTTCCACTAACCAAATAGCATGAATTTTGAGCCTCCACTCCACCTCTTCCAATTCTAGAAGTGCTTTCTTTTTTCTTTCAAGTTCTTTTAACATCAAACCCTCTTCTTCTGAAAATATTCCACTGGATTTCTACTACAAAAGATCCTACAAATCTGAGTCAAAAAGGTTCAAGTCTTTTTTATTAGCTTTAGTTCTCTCTGGCCCATTCAATTGCTAACTTTTTAACATGGACCAAATTCTTTAGGAATTGATGCATAGTCGAGTCACCGATGGAGTGCTCATACCTTAGACAATTTCTCAGGACTAAATTTCTAAAACTTTCTTCATTTAGCTAGGTATGATTAAACTTAAAGGGGACTGTAGATTTATGGTTCATCGCATCTAATTGCAACAAAATAGGAAAATGATCAGAAATCCCTCCATTACCTACTCAAGACTTATATCTGCTAACATCCTCTAGAATCTTCTTTGCAACATGAAAATGATCAAGTCTTTTCAGGATCCCAACCCTACCTTTTTTGGAATTTCTCTAGGTTGGAACAACCTTGTGAGGCTCAACATCCACTAGATTTAAATATTCAAAACATTGAGTAAGAACGTCCACCTATGGATCTAGCTCTGTAAACTCACCCCAAAGATCTTTGGGAGAGATGAGAAAGACTGAAGACAATCTCATGGCCCTCAGCCTTCGGCCAAACCCATTCTAACCATCAATGCTGACCATTATTTCATTCCATACTTGTTGGGTCTATTTTTTTTTCCAGGTTAGTTGATTTCTCTTTGACTGATTTCTTGTGTGATTTTGGTTTTGGACAACGAGGGTAGATAGAGATAGACATGAGAATGGAGGGTTGTGACATGTTGGAGTCTGCAGGGGCAAAAAGGAATGCTTCAGAGGGGGGCAGGATTGGAGCTGTGAAGAAGATGTTGGGGGTCGAGGTCGGGGTGGTGAAGAGGACATTAGAGGTCAAATGAATGGAATCATCTTAACTATGGATTAAAGTCAACGTGGCATTCAGCTATGGATTAAATTCAACCAACATCAACCATGAGGGAACCATAGTCATCCAACTATGGATTGAAGTCAACTATGGACTAAATTCAAGACTAGAATAGCATGGATGTCTCTTCAAACATAAGCTATGGTACATGGACAAAATTTTGGGTCTTAAATAATAACATTAGTTTGCAAAGTTGAAGGGCCATCTAGAAGGCCCAAAACCACAACTAATCCTTGCATACAGAATATTTCTCATGTAATGGAGATATTTTTCAAGGTATAACAATCCCCATATAGTGGCGAATTCCTAGGCCATGGTATAAGGAAAATAGCTCATGTCTTGGGCCATATGGGTTCACTATGAAATTGATGGGGACATATGGAACCCAAGGGAAACCGCAATCCCTACTTTTTATGGAGGGTTGGTGGTTTAAAAATCACCTTGAAAAGTAATTTTAGGGGGGTCTTTTCTGGTTTAAAAATCGCCTTGAAGGATCACGTTCTGGCTTTGTCATACCCATCAACCTGTTGATGTATATGTAACTTCGGAATGTATTTCATCAGTATATTATATGTATATTTATTGTACCCTTATAAGAGATGTGTTATTCCTCTATAAGGAAGTGTCGTCATGTGGATTGACAAGTGTCGCAAGTGTGTGTACTTGCCGATGGGTTATTAGACCACCTTATGGGGTCGGCCCTAATTAATATATAATATAATGTGGATGTACTCAAATAGACAAGTCGGCCCCAGTAAGTCACTGGGCAAAAAGGTGAGTATAAATAGAGATAGGAGATCTCTATTTTACTCACTCGGAAAAGTATCTATCTCTCTCTCTGGAAAGTGGCGCACTAGTGAGGAGGAGGAGGATCATCTGCTAGGAGACTATCTCTGTATTATTTGGTTGTATTTTGGTTGAGCCATTGCTCTCTCTATCTCTGAGGAAGTTTGTGGGGTTTTTCACCTTAGGGTTTTCCCCACGGAAACTCTGTGTCTCTTGTCTCTATGCTTTTGATTCTTGTGATGCTTGTGATGCTTGTCATATTATGATTGTCATGCATTGATATACTGTAGATGTTATTCTCTCAGCAAAGATCCTATAGTATTGTGATTTAATACTGAAAATTCAACATGGTATCAGAGCTTAACTGAGAAGAAGACATTTTGCAGTGACGGAAGCTTGTATTGCTTGTTTATTGGGTTTCTCTCCACAGATTTTTGAAATTCAGTATAGTAGATTGGATCTACTCATCAAGGCGCATCTTTCTGTCCAATCAGATTTCAGTTCCGAGCATTTTCAGTTTTGGCCCTAAAATTTAGGGTTTCCACAAAAATAGGAATTTCTGGAAACTGAAGGTACAGCTGGAAGCTCCTTGCAAAAATCGAAGGTTTGAGCTTTGGATCGAGATTTTTGGCTGGGTAGATCTCCGGGAAACTCAAACCCTAATTCAGGGCTCTCCCCAGTGAACCCGGGAGGACAAAAAGGCAATTTTGAAGGACAAGACTTTGCTGATCTCAAATTCTGAATGTACTAGGCTGATAAGCTCTCCAAGGCGCATCTTTCTATCCTTTCGGAATTTTGAAATTCACATTTTGAAATTTTAGGGTTTCTCTGACAAACCCTAATCCGGGTCCAGATCCAGTTTTCAGCACTTCAAGTGGTAAGTTCTAAATCTTTTCTATTTCCATTTGAAGTACTCTTAAAGATGTCTCTTCACACCAAGCTTGAGGATAAGCTTGAAGGGGCTGATAACTTCCGAGCCTGGAAGTATAGGATTGGGCTAATCCTGGAAGAGAATGAGTTGGACTCATATGTGAAAGAAGACATCCCTATCCCAGAGGATGAAGAGGCCAAGGCATTGCACAAGAAGAACTTGGTCAAGGCAAAGAGAATCATTGCTGATTCTATCAAAGACCATCTCATACCCCATGTGTCTTCTCTCAAGACACCCAAAGAGATGTTTGAATCTTTGACCAAGCTATTTGAAGGAAAGAACATAAATCGGAAGATGACCCTGCGGAACCAATTGAAAGCAGTGAAGTTTCAGAATGGAGAAACCATTCAATCCTACTTTTCAAGGGTCTCTCAGATCAAGGAACAATTAGAAGCAGTAGATGAAATGGTGGAGAATGGTGAAGTGGTGATGACCACTCTAAATGGCCTACCCAGGTCATGGGATTCCTTTATTCAAGGAATTTGTGCAAGGAAGAAATTGATCTCCTTCAGTAGACTTCGAGAAGAATGTTCTCAAGAAGAAGCTAGGCTTATAGCTCGTGAAGAAAAGATGGGAGGAGAAGATCAAGCCCTTGCAGCTCACACCAAAAGAAGCAAAACCAAGAAGGATCACTCTCACCACAAAAGAACTCATAAGAAGGACCTAAGATGCTTTACATGCAATGAGAAGGGTCACTATGCTTCAGATTGTCCCAAGAACAAAAGGGATAATAACAAAAACTTCAGTAAGAAGAAGAAGGGCAGCAAAAGAAGATTTCATGCTCATGCTGCCGAAGATGATGAACCCCCAAAGAAGAAGGCAAGGGCAGAAAGTGACAGTGATGATGTCTCATCAAGTGAAGAAGAATATGTTCTGATCTCTGCTCTTACAGGTACCATCTCTCATGGATGTAATGATTGGTTGATTGATAGTGGGGCTTCCAAACACATGACTGGATTTAAAGAATCCTTTGTGAACCTATCTGAACATGAGTCACCCCATAAGGTGAAACTTGGGGATGATTATCAATACCCAATCAAAGGAAGTGGTGAAGCCTCTTACAACCTAGATTCTGGAAAATCTCTGAAGATGAAGGAAGTCCTCTATGTACCTGGGCTCAAGAAGAACTTACTCTCCATCTCTGCTTTAGATGCAAAAGGTATGAGGGTTGCATTTGTTGATGGCCAAGTACTAATGTGGCCAAAGGGAAAGACCATAGATGATGCAGTAGTGATTGGAGAGCAAGAGGGAGGACTGTATAAATTGAAGGGACAACCTGAACATGCCATGGTACATGAATCAATGGAGCCAAGTGAACTTTGGCACAGAAGACTTGCTCACATGCACTATAGGGCACTTCCAATTGCAAGCAAAGCAGTAGAAGGTCTTCCTGAAATCAAGACCAAACATGAAGGTGTTTGCAAAGGATGTGCAAAAGGAAAGAACACTAAGAAGGCTTTCCCAAGCAGTGAAAGCAAGGCAAAAGACATTCTGGAAATCATCCACTCAGATGTATGTGGCCCTATGTCATCTAGCTCCCTGAGTGGGTATGTTTACTATGTTTCATTTATTGATGACTTCTCCAGGAAGACTTGGGTATACTTCTTGAAAGGCAAAGATGAGGTGTTTGATAAATTCAAGGAATTCAAAAACTTGATGGAGAATCAAACTGACAAGAAAATCAAAACATTCAGATCTGACAATGGTGGAGAATTCACCTCAAATGACTTCAAGAAGCTTTGCAATGATTCAGGGATTAAGAGGGAGTTGACTGCTCCATATAATCCTCAACAGAATGGAGTTGCAGAAAGGAAGAACAGAACTATCATGGAAGCAGCAAGGGCAATGTTGCATGACCAGGATCTTCCTATGCATCTTTGGGCAGAAGCAGCTAGAACAGCTATATATGTGCAGAATAGAACACCCCACAAGATATTGGACAACAAGACACCAGAAGAAGTCTTTTCTGGTAAGAAGCCTGAAGTCAGCCATCTCAGAATATTTGGTTGTCCAGTATACACTCATGTCCCAAAGGAGAAGAGGACTAAACTAGATCCTTCAGGAAAGAAGGGCATCTTTGTGGGTTATAGTGAAAGCTCGAAGGCTTACAGAATATATTTTCCAGGGTTCAAGAAGATTGATGTCAGCAGGGATGTAACATTTGATGAGAATTCAGCGTTCATCAAATCAAGAAAGGCACCTATCGAAGTATATGAAGAACCTAAGGAAACAAGATTTCAGGACACTACGATGACTGATGCAGTTCCAGAAACTGCTCGTGAGTTTGAAGATCCACAAGAACCTGTAGATCCACCCCGTGAGGATAACACTCACAAGAGGAAACCTGTATGGGCTAGAGAGCTCATTCATGATGCAGAAAGATTTGGCATTCCAGAAGAAGAACACAGAGCAAAGAAGAGAACCAGATCACACACCAGTTATGTTGCTTTACTCTGTGACATTATGAACAAAGAGCCTTCCAGTTATGAAGAGGCAGCAGAAAAGAAAGAATGGAAGGATGCTATGATTGAGGAATACCAATCAATTATGAAGAATGATGTTTGGGATGTTGTCCCAAGACCTAAAGGGAAGTCTGTTGTGACTTCCAAGTGGATCTACAAAATCAAGCATGCTGCAGATGGCAGTGTGGAAAAATATAAAGCAAGATTCGTAGCTTGTGGTTTCTCTCAGAAGGAAGGAATAGACTATGAAGAAACCTTTGCACCTGTAGCCAGATATACTTCCATCAGAACAGTACTTGCCCTGGCTGCAGCAATGAAGTGGAAGATACACCAGATGGATGTCAAGACTGCTTTTCTGAACGGTATAGTAGAAGAGGAAGTATATGTGGAACAGCCACTCGGCTTTGAAATACATGACAGGGAATCTTATGTATGCAGATTGAAGAAAGCCTTGTATGGATTGAAGCAAGCTCCCAGAACCTGGTACGGTAGGATGGACAGTTTCCTATCTAGTTTGGGCTTTACCAAGAGTAAAGCGGATTCCAACCTTTACTACAAAGTTGAGGAAGGGAATCCTGTGGTTCTATTACTATATGTGGATGACCTATTTGTGACAGGAGATGACAGACTGATTGCGGATACTAAGAGGAAGCTTGCAGCTGAATTCGATATGAAAGACTTTGGAATGATGCACTATTTCCTAGGTATGGAGGTGTGGCAGAATGCAGGTGGGATCTTCCTTGGTCAAGGGAAGTACATAGTAGATATCCTGAAGAGATATGGGATGATGGATTGCAAGGCCATGGCCACACCTATGGCATCGAATCTGAAGCTTCTTTGTGATGCTTCATCTGAGCCAGTTGATGTTTCTATGTATCGTCAGATGATTGGGTCCTTGATGTACCTGACGAACACGAGACCAGACATTTGCTTTGCTGTGAACACATTGAGCCAGTTTCTGACGGATCCGAGGAGTGTTCACCTAGTTGCTGTAAAGCATGTTCTGAGGTACCTGAAGGGTACAGTGGATTATGGGCTCAGATATGAGGCGAATCAAAAGTTCAACCTGCATGGTTATGTTGATTCAGATTGGGCTGGCAGTGCTGCAGATAGGAAGAGCACATCAGGGTGTTGCTTCAGTATGGGATCAGGTGTGATCTCTTGGTTTAGCAGGAAGCAGTCCTGCGTAGCACTGAGTACAGCTGAGGTAGAGTATGTTGCAGCCTGTTCAGCTAGTTGTGAGGCAGTATGGCTACGGAAGCTACTGTCTGAGTTATTTGATCTCCCGTTGGAGGCTACTGGTATCTTCTGTGATAACCAGAGTTGTGTGAAGCTGTCTGAGAACCCAATGTTTCATGACAGGTCAAAACACATAGAGATCAAATATCACTATATCAGGGATATGGTGCAGAGAGGAGCTGTGAAGCTCCTGTATGTTGCAACAGACGAGCAGATTGCAGATGTGCTGACGAAGCCACTAGCCAGGGTGAAGTTCGAGTACTTCAGAGAGAGGCTTGGCGTTCTTCAGATCGAGGACACTTCGAGGAAGAAGTGATGGATACATTTGCTGAAGCCATTCCAAGCATGTTGGAAGGAGGATCCTTCACATGGCTGTGGATGTAAGTGCTGGATGATGAGCATCAGAATGATGTTCTAGTTTCTGCTTGATATGATCAGTTGGATCATTTTATTTTATGTATGTACGCATCATGTTGGATGCAGGATATGATCAGTTGGATCATTTTATGTATGTATGTACGCATCATGTTGGATGCAGGATATGATCAGTTGGATCATTTTTATGTATGCATCATGTAGATGCTGGATATGATCAGTTGGATCATTTTTTATGTATGCATCATGTAGATGCTGGATATGATCAGTTGGATCATGTGTATGTATTTTGTATATGCATCATGTTGGATGTTTGGACCATGTATCTGTATATGTACCAGGTGGGTACATTGTATGATCAGGTGGATCATGTATGGTGATATATATCATGTATTTGTATTTGTATCAGGTGGATACATTGATGATCAGGAGGATCATGTATGATGATATGTATCAGGTAGATACTTGGTATGCATCAGGTAGATGCATTGATGATCAGGAGGATCATGTATGATGATATGTATCAGATAGATACTTGACATGTAGCAGGATGTTGCAGTGATGATCAGGATGATCATAGATGACGAGCTTCAGGATGTTGCTCCAGATGACATGCAGCAGGATGTTGCAGTGATGATCAGGATGATCATAGATGACGAGCTTCAGGATGTTGCTCCAGATGACATGCAGCAGGACGTTGCAGTGATGATGATCAGGATGATCATGGATACATCAGGATGATGTATGGTGAGTATCAGGATGATACTCTGTGGCCGTGGATCAGGTTGTGCAGATGAGCATGTAATAGCTCCCTGGGAGATTTGCAGATGGTCTTTCGAGGTTTTGCCTATGGCATGTAATTCGGTTCCCTGGGACATCTGGCAAATGCTCTTTCGAGGTTTTGCTCTGGGAGGACATATAATAGCGCCCTGGGAGATCTGCAGATAGTCTTACGAGGTTTTGCCTATGGCATGTAATAGCGCCCTGGGATATCTGGCAGATGCTCTTACGAGGTTTTGTCCTATGGCATATAATAGCGCCCTGGGAGATCCGATAGGTTGGGCTGTGTGCCCGTAATCAGTCCTGGGATGCTCTTACGAGGTTTTGCCATGACCACATGTAATAACGCCCTGGGAGATCTGCAGATAGTCTTACGAGGTTTTGCCTATGGCATGTAATAGCGCCCTGGGATATCTGGCAGATGCTCTTACGAGGTTTTGTGGTGGACCACATGTAATAGCGCCCTGGGAGATTTCAGGTCGGAGTTGTGTACCCGTAACATCCTGAGATGCTCTTGCGAGGTTTTGTGGTGGGGTCACATATAATAGCGCCCTGGGAGATCCTATAGGTAGAGCTGTGTGCTCGTAACAGCCTGGGATGCTCTTTCGAGGTTTTGTGACGCACGTAAAAGTCCTGAGGATTCCACAGTATGGCCAGTGATGATGAAGACCTGCAGGTGGTGGGCCTACATCCAGTATGAAAAAGGACTGGCTCTGTAGAACTTCCTATGACGAGTAGAGACAGAGATTGGACGAGATAGCAGCAGCAGTGACGATGACGATGACGATGCATCGATGACGATGATCCAGAGAAGAAGACTTGTCTAGCAAATCTGTGTCGAGAAATACCTTCCTTGTTAAGAGGGAGTGTTGATGTATATGTAACTTCGGAATGTATTTCATCAATATATTATATGTATATTTATTGTACCCTTATAAGAGATGTGTTATTCCTCTATAAGGAAGTGTCGTCATGTGGATTGACAAGTGTCGCAAGTGTGTGTACTTGCCGATGGGTTATTAGACCACCTTATGGGGTCGGCCCTAATTAATATATAATATAATGTGGATGTACTCAAATAGACAAGTCGGCCCCAGTAAGTCACTGGGAAAAAAGGTGAGTATAAATAGAGATAGGAGATCTCTATTTTACTCACTCGGAAAAGTATCTATCTCTCTCTCTGGAAAGTGGCGCACTAGTGAGGAGGAGGAGGATCATCTGCTAGGAGACTATCTCTGTATTATTTGGTTGTATTTTGGTTGAGCCATTGCTCTCTCTATCTCTGAGGAAGTTTGTGGGGTTTTTCACCTTAGGGTTTTCCCCACAGAAACTCTGTGTCTCTTGTCTCTATGCTTTTGATTCTTGTGATGCTTGTGATGCTTGTCATATTATGATTGTCATGCATTGATATACTGTAGATGTTATTCTCTCAGCAAAGATCCTATAGTATTTTGATTTAATACTGAAAATTCAACACAACCAGCCATAAGAATCCAATGCTACAGTTCCCCAAGAACATCGCCTCCAGAGGATTGCTAGTCACCTTTGTTACTTTCAACTATAATCACGATAGACTCATTAAAGCCAAGGAGCCCTTGCAATGGTTTAAGCTCCCCATACAATTCGAGTGCATTCTAGACGGCCTTCCTCAAGACCTTACCCTTGATTCAAACATTAGCAACGTTGTTTTCAATCATCTCAACAACTTCGACGGCTCATAATTGGAGCAGCTGATTCAGCGTCACAATGTCAGTGGAAACACTCCTCCCATGTGTTGTATTAGTTATAATCCATTTCTTTGATGGGGTCGAAAAGTTTCCAAAAAAATGAATATTCCTCATGCTATGTTTTGGACGTAGTGCACTCCAGTTTTCTCCGTCTATCATCATTTCTACAATGGTCGATCCTACTCTTTGTTCTCCGCATCTCTTTAATTTACAGTTATTTGTATTTGTTGTTATATGGTTCCATAACTAGAGCTCATGGTTCCACAAAAAATGCTCATGGTTCCACAAAAAATGCTCATGGTTCCACCAATAACGTTCATGGTTCCATAACTAGATCTCATGGTTCCACCAACAATGCTCATGGTTCCCCCAACAATTCTCATGGTTCCATAAATAGAGCTCATCGTTCCACCAATAATGCTCTTCGTTCCATAAATAATGCTCATGGTTCCACCAACAATGTTCATAACTAAAGCTCATGGTTCCACCAATAATGCTCATGGTTCCATAAATAGAGCTCACGGTTCCATAACTAAAGCTCATGGTTCCCCCAACAATTCTCATGGTTCCATAAATAGAGCTCATGGTTCCACCAATAATGCTCTTGGTTCCATAAATAATGTTCATGGTTCCACCAACAATGTTCATAACTAATGCTCATGGTTCCACCAACAATGCTCATGATTCCATAAATAGAGCTCATGGTTCCATAAACAGAGGTGGAACCATGAGCATTATTTGTGGAACCATGAGCATTGTTGGTGGAACCATGAGCTTTATTTATGGAACCCTGAGCATTGTTGGTGGAACTATGAGCTCTAGTAATGGAGCCATGAACATTATTGGTGGAACCATGAGCTCTAGTTATGAACATTGTTGGTGGAACCATAAGCTCTAGTTATGGAACCATGAGCATTGTTGGCGGAACGATGATCTCTAGTTATGGAACCATGAACATTATTGGTGGAACCATGAGCACTGTTCGTGGAATCATGAGCTCTATTTATGGAACCATGAGCATTATTGGTGGAACCATGAGCATTGTTGGTGAAACCATGAACTCTATTTACAAAACCATGAGCATTGTTGGTGGAACCATGAGCATTATTGGTGGAACCATGAGCATTGTTGGTGGAACCATGAGCTCTATTGATGGAACCATGAGCATTGTTGGTAGAACCATGAGCTCTAGTTATGGAACCATGAACATTATTAGTGGAACCATGAGCACTTTCTATGGAACCATGAGCTCTATTTATGGAACCATGGGCATTGTTGGTGGAACCATGAGCATTGTTGGTGGAACCATGAGCTCTATTTATGGAACCATGAGCATTGTTGGTGGAACCATGAGCTCTAGTTATGGAACCATGAGCATTGTTTGTGGAACCATGAGCTCTAGTTATGGAACCATGAACATTATTGGTAGAACCATGAGCATTATCCGTGGAACCATGAGCTCTATTTATGGAACCATGAGCATTGTTGGTGGAACCATGAGCTCTAGTTATGAACATTGTTGGTGGAACCATGAGCTCTATTTATGGAACCATGAGCATTGTTGGTGGAACCATGAGCTCTAGTTATGAACATTGTTGGTGGAACCATGAGCTCTATTTATGGAACCATGAGCATTGTTGGTGGAACCATGAGCTCTAGTTATGGAACCATGAGTTCTATTGATGGAACCATGAGCATTGTTGGTGGAACCATGAGCTCTATTTATGGAACCATGAGCATTATTGGTGGAACCATGAGCATTGTTGGTGGAACTATGAGCTCTATTTATGGAACCATGAGAATTGTTGGGGGAACCATGAGCACTGTCCGTGGAACCATGAGCTCTATTTATGGAACCATGAGCACTATTGGTGGAACCATGAGCATTATTGGTGGAACCATGAGAATTGTTGGGGGAACCATGAGCTTTAGTTATGGAATCATGAGATCTAGTTATGGAACCATGAACATTATTGGTGGAACCATGAGCACTATTGGTGGAACCATGAGCTCTATTTATGGAACCATGAGCATTATTGGTGGAACCTTGAGCACTATTCGCGAAACCATGAGCTCTATTTATGGAACCATGAGCATTATTGGTGGAACCATGAGCATTGTTGGTGGAACCATGAGCTCTATTTATGGAACCATGAGAATTGTTGTGGAACCATGAGCTCTATTGAAGAAATGTCGCCCAAAAGTGACCAGGGATTAGAGATGCTGGAAGAACCCCTACTGGTTGCTCAGCAACACTTCCATCAGCCTCAACACGTCTTATATAGCTAAATTCGGTATCGTCTCAGTCTCTGCCTCTGTCTTATCAACATAATGTTTTTTTTAATTGTGGAATTAGACTGAGCGTAAGCAAAGGCCAGCCTTAGTGTTGAATGATCTACCCACAAGCCGTGACAACACCCACAAGTGACTACAACCCTCAATTATCGCTGCTACTGTTATAAACAACAGTGATAAGGCTTTTTATCTATCGGAATATTTGGATGGGACCATCTCTGCTCTTACCATAAAATTTTAGTTAAAAACAGTTTTGTTAAAAACATTATTGTTGGTTTTTATTGCTTTAACCATGCCTCAAAGATAATTTTCTGGATCAGTGTATAATTTTCATAAATATAAATATTATGGGACAATTATGGATGGAAAATTCGTTTGTAATAAGTTAATTTTCATTAATATCAATATTATGGGAGGACAATTATGGATGGAAAATTCATTTGTAAAAAGTTAATTTTCATAAATATCAATATTATGGGAGGACAATTATGGATTGGAAAATGTGTTTGGAATTATTTTTTATTTTTTATTTTTTTTTAAAGGTGACTGTGTTTCTAAAAGCATCCTAAGGGTCTTTATATAGCACCATATAGATTTATAGAATGTATCTTTCATTGGATGCTTGTTTAAAAAAAAAAATTAGATTAGATTTATTTTAATTGGAATTTGATTAATGTCTAAATTTTCACAATGTGTGGTAATTTTAGTATAATGTTTAGATTTTAAAGTGTATCAAAATTTAAAAATGTTTTAGACATTTCATTCAAGTTTAATGAATCAAATTGCAATTTGATTATGAGTAAAGTTTCTTTAAAATAATTTAAAAATCTATCAAACTTTTTAATTATTCAAAAAATTAAATTTATTTATTTAATTAAATTAAAAATAAAATAAATATAAATTGATTATTATAAAATTATATTATATATTTAAAAAAAATACTTATTTATATATTTATGTGTTTTCTAATGTAATAATTTAATATTAATTTATTTTTTATATAGAAATTCAAATTCCTAAAAAATAATAAAAGAGATTATAAATTAATGTTCTACAATGTCAATGTATAATTTTATAATAAGTTAGAGCCTTTGAGTTGATTAAAAAAATTTGGAGTGATTGCAACACTAACTAAAGACCTTGTTTTACATTATTCTAATGGTTGATATTTAACATTTGAAAGGGGTGTCGTTAATAATTAAATTTTATTTACAATGTACATTATTCTACTGGGTGATATTTAAATTTAAAAAGGGTGTCATTAATATTTAAATTTCATGTACAATGTAAAGAAGATTAATAGATGCATAATTTAATGAATTATAAAAGAATAACATGTAATAAAAAATTAAAAAATATTTTAAGAATTGTTTTTTAAGATGTTAAAATGATAATAATGCTTTGATGTGTATAATTGGATTGGTGTAAGTTAAAGTGACATATTAATTGTAATGGAAATCTAGCATATGTAAGAAATATAATTAACTTCTAGAAATAACTTGTATTTGTCTAAAATTATATAACTAAGAAAAATTCCTTATCTTCTATTGAAATTTATTTATTTATATGTTTTGATATATATTGAAATTTTAAAATCCATATTATGTAGATTTCATTCATGCTAGAGTTTTTATAGCCCTTCTCATTTAAGAAAATTAATATGCTATAATAATATTGTTTGATCATGTTAAGACACTCAAACTTTACATTAACACTTGACCTTATAATTTCAACGTTATTATGATATTTATAATTTTAAAAAAATATATAGTTAATATTAAATCTTTTGAAAAAATAGAGATACATAATAGCAAAGTGTTCCTTATAATTGTACAAATAGTTTTATGAAAAATCCATCCTTAACACATTCAACTCCTCATTAAGAAGATCATATACATTGTATTTTGTATGAAATGTAATATATTAATATAAGAAAAACTCAACTTTCATATAATATGCAAACCTCCATAAATAAAAATTACAATTACATATTAATTTGATTTGTTATATTTCATTTTCTTACATTATATTCGAGATATGGTCATTTTTCCATACTTACATTACTACTAATAAATCATAAAAGAGTATTATTAACTTATATTCCCTCAAATACAAAATAAATCATCAAAACTAAGAGTTATTACATTCTATTCAAGATATGGTCGTTTTTCCATACTTACATTACTACTAATAAATCATGAAAGAATATTATTAACTTATAGTCACTCAAATACAAAATAACTCATCAAAACTACGAGTTCAAATATAGTAGACAACATCAAATTAATGTGAAAATTTGAATTCAAACATTATAGTAAAATGAAACTCATATTATAAGTTGAACCAAGGCATGTTTTTTAAAGTAAAATGTAACAAATTTAATTACAAGTTTGATTATTATAGTATTTATATGATTTGGGTGTTAAGATTATTTGTTTTTTTTCTAGGAAATTATAAATTTTTGATAGACAATAGATAATTACAAACTAAGCCTAGTTAAAGATAACTTGTTTATAGCAATTAATTTATCACCTATAAGTGTGAAGAGATAACTTGTTGATCACTATCCAATGCATCCATAAAAGATAATAGACACTCTAAGCAACTGATTAACCCAAAACACTAAGCAAAAATTAAAGGTTTTGGCTCGTTAGGGAACATATATAGGGCATGAAGGAATTTTAGGGAAACCATTTGGAGTTAACAAAAAAAACTTAACTTTTTAATAACTAATACAAATCCTGCATAAAGAAAATGATTTTGCCACTAAAGATTGATAGGATTAAAGATAACATCTCAAAGACATATAGACATGACTCGGCCTTGGAAAAGATTTGACATAAAATTTTACAAATAAAGAAACTAAAAAACATATAAATATAATAAAATGTTTATCAAACTCACTCAAAATCTATAAAATGGTCAAACTAGTTGAAAACCTTGTTCAAATTGTGTAAATCTCAATAAGTTTGCTCCAGATTTTATGAGCAGAATGAAATGAATACATATTATTATCAGATGCTTAACACAAAATAACAAAGATACAGTAAAACTAGTTTTCTATTCAATAAGGGAATAAGCTAAAACTGTAAGATGCAGCGGAAAACAAGCTTGCTGGAATGGTGGCGGCTTATCTCTGAGAAGAGATGTGACGACTACGCTCCTTTCGCAAGAAGATAGTTACAATGAGGTTCTCAAAGGCATTTTACAATAAACATGAATGTCAAAAACCCTAGACATCCAAAAACCTAACCCTAGGAGATGAAGCGCCAAAAGTCATGTGGGCCCCGTTTGGGTAAGTTAGCACATCAACTTCCTGGGGTCGTAACTTTTGCATACTATCTCCATTTGGGGCACTTGGTAGCTCGTTGGAAAGGTCTATTTGAGATTTACAACTTTCGACAGGGAACAAATGCATGTAAGAGGCAGTCATTTGGCCCCCAAATCGCCCAAAAAGGTCATTTAGGGCCTCAAAATGGCCCCCGGAAGTTCAGGACCCAAAAAACTGCTAAAAATAGTACAATACCAAAATTGCCAGAAAACTGTTTTGAGTGAATTGGAAAGGTGGGTGGCCACCGATATCCACCTGGATCAGATTTTGACTAAAACATGCACACTGAATGCCTTTCTAAGACAAGCAGAGTAGCATTGTCGAACAAGGCTATTTGTATGCCTGGTTTATCTAGAGGCCCCTGAACAAGAAGTCGTCTGCTGAAACCATCTTCGCATCCTTACATACGAACCCGTTTACAAGAACTGCAAAATTCATCATATATATCAGATTCTTCACCCATAATAATAGCTGTACACATTACATGTGAATTCAGAAGAGCGTAGTATCACATACCTTGACTAGTGTTATCAGGAACGCAAAAGTCTTGCAAAGGATTTGAATCACCTACACGCACGATAACACTAGTGCTGCAACCAGTAACTCCGAGAAGGGTTTCATGACTATAGGTGACTGAGTACTATTCTTTGATTCAACACTCCCTCTAATCATTTGATGATAGATGAAGTTTGATGAAGATTGGAAAACGTTCTTCCATTTTATAGCAATGCCAAATTACTGAATTCTAAGGTAATTTTTTTAGTTTTAAATTGAAGTCCGGGGCAAGCAAGTAATTCCCCACCTACCATTACCACCTCTGCTACAGGTGACTATGACCAAATCCTCCATCCAAAGAACATATTATATAACCGTGTGACCAAACCAACATCACCGACTATCTCTGCCCAGACAAAGTCCGTTTATTTTTGGTGTATTAGTATGAGAATATGGTCCCTAGACCCTCATGGCTCTTGTCGGCCTTATTATCGCTATATCGACCATTTCCTGTCTTACCAAACTTGTTCTGATAACCTTTTGTGACCAGATCTCACCATTCAAAATTAATCATAAAACGCATAGAAACCAAAAAATATTATGTGGCGAATTGATGTAGAAGAGTTCAAACACTGTGCCCGCTACGGGCGTTGCTCGGCTGCTGCGTCCCAGTTTTGTTCTCTAAAGCACCTGTAACCTTCTTTTCTAACGTCCTCCACATCCATGTGCAAGAGTGTCTCCGTTGGCTTCCCCTTCTGAGTCATGAGCTTCAAAATGTTGGCGGGGTTTTCCACGCGTATGGTGAGGCCACCGTTAGTGGCAATCTTTAAATAGGGCTCCTTGACGGCCACTTTGGTACCCCTCAAGCAAATTCACGATAACGCATATCCTGTACGCATCCTTGCAAAGTGTCCGATATACCACCCAGCCATGGTGGACTTCCTCGACCTGCAATTGTGTAAAGGAAATGGAGTTCAACCTTTCGAGGGGAACCAAAGAAGATGCGCCACCGCTGTCGTTGGCTCTTGGATATGTGGAAGACAATTGTATCACAAATTTGATTGTTGGTGAGAGCATCGTGGACCTAGAGGATGGCTTGATTTTCGAATCTCTCAGAAGTGTCTTGGAGGAGAGCTCTTCTTTCGAATCTCTCAGAGGTGTCTTCGAGGAGGTCGAGCCTGCAGCATACTCAACAACTATGGTGCATCTTCGAGGACGCATCCAAAGTTCAAAATTTGGTCCAAATTGAGTGTTTTTTCATATTAGAGATATTACAAAGAACCCCACTCCTTGGGAAAATATCAAGACCCCAAGGTGTGATCAACATTATGAGTGTTAAGGAGAACTTATGCTCATGCATCAAGAATGTAGGAAGTGGCGTGAGGGGTAAGTAGATGAATTTGTAAATGCTTGTGAATTTCAGAGACTGTTGCCAGGAACAAAGTATGAATAAAGTTGATCGATACAAATATTTCCATATTGATAGGATTCAAGGACAACTATCATCTTATTCATTTGGTTTGTCACTTCACTTATGTAGGCGCATGTGAGTTGGTAAGATTCTATGTGCTAGCCATGTCAATAAAAGAGAACAAATCTTTTATTAAATTTAAATATAAACTTTTTATATTTAAAATAAATAAAAACTATTTTATTTATTTTTATATAATTTAAAATAATATTTATTTTTCTAATTTCAAAATTAAATTATTATTTTTTAAATAAAAATAAATTAAAAAGATCTTATAAACACTTTGACTTATAAATAAAGCAAAATAACAAGTAAAAAATAATTTAAAAATTTAAAAAAAAAACTTAATTATGAAAACAAATTTATGTGATTTGATTAAATGTTATATAAAATTTAATTTATCATCTAAAAATATAGTTATTATTCACAAATTATTTAAATGTTGAAATGGCTTAGAATCCGCAGTGAGAATTATTGGTGGCATCTTGTGGAGAGTCTGCGGTAGGTGAATTTATGTTGTCTACGTTTCGAGCCATCCTTAGCTCATAAATGTTTCTTATAGTTTAAACAAATTCATGTTTTTGATCATTATTGGGATCTTTAAAAAAAAAATCATTTTGATATAAGAATCAAGATTTCTCTTTAAATATATATAGTTACAATGTCTCATATATCAATCAACTTTATAACTATGATATAAAGTTGTATCATCCAGCTTACTCTTCTTCTTGTGTCCCTTCGACCTTTTCTTTTTCTTTTGCTGACTTTCTGATTCAATGACTTGGACAGTGCTGTCAATAACAGCTTTCTGTTTGTGGCTGTCATCTACAATCAAATCAAACACGGGCTTCAGTCTCTCCTTGCTTTCCTGCAACTTAAGAGAGGTGTGATTTATGACAGATTTCATGGAGGGGCAGAGCATTACAAAAACAGAGTATGCGACATAGAGAGGCCAACGCAAAACAGGGGAAACTTCACTATGGAGCTCTACGGCTCTTCTCGCACATTCTGGAACTGAAATGAACACCCAAAATTACATTGAATCATCCGATGCCTCTTCACCCGAGGCTCATTCACTTGTCCACCTAATTGCATTGACTCCGTGTACGGTGGTTGGTGAAAATAGACAGATGGCGGGAGGAATTATCTCCAACACTCCCCCATAATTCCGACCATAATCATACTACTAACATCTAACATATACAAACAATGCCGTCATGGGCTTACAACAAAAAACATTGAAACATTAATGCCTGCTGGTCTAAGTCTCAACTAGGCTTACAGTAGTTCATGTCAAAGCTCAAAATTATCTTACCATTCTTGTCTGTTGCATGCTGATGCAGCGGCTTCTTTTTCTTTCGCTTGCTCCAGACTTTAAACTCAGCGTTCTTCTTCACCTTCTTCTTCATTCTCACCTTCTTCTTCCGTATTTCTTCAAGCTCTTTTGGTCTCATTCTTCCATCTATGTCATCAAACTTGCCAATGGCATTCTGCCATGTCTCCTCACCTTCAATGAAATTCAGAGTTGCTTTCATCATATGATGTTCCCACATGCTATTTTCAGGTTTCATATTTTCAGCAACCTGTGAATTTGTGGCTTGCTGCCACATAAGCTCATAATAGTACCTTATCTCTTCAGGACTCCATTTCTCAAAGATCTCTTTAACTGGCTTTTCATCCTCACATCCTTCATCCTGTTCATCCATCTCCTCATTTTCAGCTGGCTCAACTGCTGTAGCAAAACTGTCACCCTTTTCTTCATCTTTTGCAGCTACATGGCTGCCTTCTTCACTCATCTTTGCAGCTTTCATGCTGCTGTCCTCTTCATCCTTGTTTGCAGCGATATTGTTGTCTTTTTCAATTTTATTTTCAACATACACATTGTTGTTTTCAGCTGAAATCTCTTTCTCAGCTGTTTTTCCATTCAATAATTCATCAATCAAGCTGATTTCATCTTTCAAAATCAGCAATTCTTCCTCTGAGAGAATCTCCTCATCATATTTTTCTTGAGCTTTCCGCTCTTCATGGCTGTCAATTGCACGCTGATTGCTATTTATACTTGCAAACTCACAAACTTCCACCCTCTTGGGCTTGCTCTTCATGAGCTTCTCTTCATCACATTCAACCTCACTTGGCTGGCCTGTACCATCTTGGGTTGCTTCCACACTCTCTGCTGCTACTATGGCAGCTTCCTCTTCAACCTCAACAACATCCACATGCTTGACTGCAATGTGGGATTCACTCATTTCAAACTTCTTGTGCTCTGTTTGACTAACAGAGGCTTCAAGCTTCTTCTTAGCTTCAACTTGAACCACAACTACAGCTGTTTCTTTATGGCTGCTCCCCCTTTCGCTGCATTCTTCCTCTAGAATGCACCATGCTTCCTTAGAAGTCTTTGCTGCTGTAATCATTTGCATCAATCTGTCATCCACAGCTAGTTGGATGAGATGCAATGCCAAAGCATCTTTGGCTTCATCATTTAATTCAACATGTGTATCTACATACATTAGATATACCCTCATTCTACTTGTCCACATGGCAAAATTCGTGCCATTAAACTGTGGAGGTGATGGCAGATCCACTCTGCTCCACTGATTTTCTTTCTTCTTGGCTTGTCTAGACCTGGAATTTCTTCCCATTTCTTCTCTTCTGTGTTGCAGGTGTTCTGTGTTGGCACTTGTCTTATCTTGCAAGTCTCCTACTTGCTTCTCCTTCCCTATCGCCCCCTAAAAAAAATATAAAACTGCTTGCTGGCTGCTAGACCTGTCAATAGCGCCCCCTTAATGCAAAAACACTCTGTTTTTTTTTTGGCTTTTCTATGCCTTGGGCATCTTCATTTCAATTTATGTTTTTATCTCAGGCAGAGACAGAGTAAGAGAGCTTCAACGCTTTCCTGGATCCTCCCTTTCGGCCTCTTGCATCAAAAGGAAGCAACCGTGGCCCATAAAACCCCAACTTCCAGGGAACTGATAGATTACTAAAACATACTTACAAACTGAAGCCATGGAAAAAATAAGAGTTTATCCATCTCCATCAGGTAACAGTACATTACTAAAACATACCGTATTGCCCTTGCATTTAGAATCCCTGCAAAATGATCAGAAACTGCAGCTCTGCTTCTTCGTTCTCTCAGGGCTTCAATTGCGCATACACAATGCACTGAGGTAAGGTTTAGGCAGCCACTTATGATGTGAGAATGCTTCTCCGGACAAGTATGCAGTGCTGGAAAGTATCACAAACAGCTTGAACAGCAGGAGCAGATAAAAAAAAAGTGCATTGACTAATATTTAACTGCACTAGGCCATACCCCTCTTGGTCACTCAAAACAGATTCCATGTAATCACGACTAACAGCTGTATTGCGTTCACTGATGCCGCAACTCTGTCTACCTCCATTGTTTCGCTTGCATCTTGACTGCTTTGAGTGGATACTGGCTCAGTGTTGTATCTAATATTACTGCTCTTGTGTTTGGTGTTTTCCTTCCCTGTCAAAACCAACCGTCGGCAAGGCTACTCTCTGCGATTCTTCTTCTTCTCCCCGGGGTCTCTGGTGAAATCGTCTGCGCAGGAGGAGGGCTGAGGGCAGGACTCGGCTCGGTTCGACATGATTTATCTCAGGGTGTTTTTCTTTCTGCTCCCTCGGACTCGGTCTTACTGTAGTGGCATCTGTTAAATGGCGTCACAAGAGAGCTCAAAAATGCAAGAAGAAGGGAGCGGGCGTCAAGTGCCGGAGGGGCCCATCCACTGCTTGAACAACTGCGGCTTCTTCGGGAGCGCGGCCATGGGCTCTTCTCCTCTCTGCACGACCTACACGACTGGCTCTTTCACGCACAGCCTTTTGCACAAGGCGTATTCCTCTTTTCGGCAGCGACCGGCTGCTCTCCTGATCTCCGGTCGGGTCTGAACTCGCAGTCTTCCACGGGTCTCTCTTCCAGGCTGCTCTCCTGCACGCTCCTTTGCACAATCACCTTCTCCACGCACAGCCTGCACGGGCTCCTCCACGAGCTCCCTCCTCTGTAGCTCTCTCTCGGACAGGCGGTCTCCTCCACTAGTGCACCAGGCTCCTCGGGATCTCCTTCTCCAGACTGAGGCTTCTTGCTGCGCACGATGGACTGGCTACAGCCCACAAAACAAGCCACAAAGTTCTCTCAGGTGATCTCCTCCTCCACGATGGAAACAGAGAATGGGCTGGTTCCTTTCAATTCTCGACGGTCTCGGCAGCTGCTCCAGTTCTCACGGCTCCTCTTGTTCCCTACAACCTTCTGCTCTTCACCTAAGCTCTGATACCATGACAGATTTCATGGAGGGGCAGAGCATTACAAAAACAGAGTATGCGACATAGAGAGGCCAACGCAAAACAGGGGAAACTTCACTATGGAGCTCTACGGCTCTTCTCGCACATTCTGGAACTGAAATGAACACCCAAAATTACATTGAATCATCCGATGCCTCTTCACCCGAGGCTCATTTACTTGTCCACCTAATTGCATTGACTCCGTGTACGGTGGTTGGTGAAAATAGACAGATGGCGGGAGGAATTATCTCCAACAATTTATGGCATCATTTGTGAGCCATTCAATGTCACAATCTTCGTGCTTCGGATGCTTGCAAATATGGAAATAGTGCATTTCACAACTTCAGAGTAATATCGTACTTGACTATTTAAGTAGGTATGCTACAAGTCCTACAGAGTAAAACAAGCAATACAACATTTCTGAAATGTTAAACGACAGCAATCAAGAGTGCAAACGGAGACGGTGAAGATGGACGACGGCGAGTCACTGGAGCGACGGGACCTTCGATCACCGGAGGTCAAAATATTAAACTATATAGACTACTTCTTCAACCTTTTTTCAATATAGTGGAACCGACAACGAACTTCGAAAATCTTTTTGCCAATACACAACCAAGTTAGTGGTGACCTTGAAATAAGTTATGCCAATGCATTCTTTAAATTTTATCGAGCAATTTGTTGAGCTATCACCAATGAACAACGGAGAACCAAAAGTTGCATTTGGGTAAAGGAGGTGGGACTTACTAAAGGAGTCTAGTTCGTGAATAATACACTTAGCCGTGCATCAACGTTTGGTAATACAATTTCATTTTAAACTAATTGAAAAAATTTCGTCAATGAAACTCTTGACACTTAGCCAAGGACTAAAGGAGTCTAGTTCGTCAATAATACACTTAGCCGTGCATCAACGTTTCGTAATACAATTTCATTTTAAACTAATTCAAAAAATTTCGTCAATGAAAGTCTTGACACTTAGCCAAGGACTCTGGCAAAGACTGCAATTTTGAACATTCATTTAATTCCAAGTATTCCAAACACTGCAGGTGACAGAATTCATCTGGCAAAGTTTCCAGATGCACTCCAACTTTGCGATAACTACCCCTTTTCAGAACACCAAACCATTGCTGGGTTCACGACAATCTTCTCCAGGAAACTTCAAAAAAGGAGCCGTGATTATCAACTCCCTCAACTTTAGAGGTGCCTGCAATGTCAACTATGTCATGTTGCTTGGTGTGGTTCACAAATACAAAAAAAATCACGGTGAATACTAAGTGCTACGCAGTAAAGTACTTAAAATCGTGGCAGAAAACAATTCCATAGATGGGCAAGCCGAACTTCTGAAGGGAATGGCTGAGCTCATCGACAGAGATCCATCATCCGCCTATCGCCGTCACTGTCAAAGGCATTGAAGATTTTTGTGAGCCTCACGTTGTTCAGGCTCCGGCTTTGTAGCTTGAATGACTCACAATTTCACAACCTTCGGGATTTGAAAAAAATATCAGCGTCATAGCTAGATTCAAATTTGCCCGCTCACTATATTCAAATATGAATGAGGATGCCGATGCACGGTTGCATTAAACACGAACTGATAGCTACAACACAGCATGAGGGGACAACCTGACGTGTGGTGGGAGGTTTTCAACGCATTCGAGTTTCCGGTCACCGGATCCGATAACTGCACCGGAAGGGCCTCTCCATGGATGCCATGCTCATGCCATGGACATGGATGACTCTGACACCTAACAGGTCGCCTCGCCTTACGAGATGGCTTTAGAAGTCCGATCCATTCCATTGAATATGTCAAAGGAATCCCCAGATACCCTCTCAAACTTTTTTTCAGCAGTTTCTCTCTTCTCAGTCCCCTTCCTCTCCGGGTAACGACTTCCTATATATTCAGATACACAGTCATATTATTATTCATCTTCATCGTCTCATATTGATATTGCTGCAATCAAATACTTATTCTGCCGCTGTGAAGAGATTGTATATGGATATGAGGATAGCAGCACGGGTGGTAATATTGATTGCCATGGTTATGGTGGTGGCGGCGGTCAGTGAAAGTTCGGCTTGCAGGCCGATGAAATTAAACTTCATAATACACGGAGATGAAGCGGGAAATAATAATAATAATAATAAGATTAAGATGATAATGGGTGGCTTCAATTCCTTCCTAGGGCCCCGTTCCTCCGTCGGCCCCATCTCAGTGTAAAAGCTACAGGTCTTCCGGTGGAGGTTCGTGTCCAGTATAACCAGATTACAACACCATGGAATAATCCAGATCCAGTTTTAACAGATCGTTCGTTCGGAATTGCAGAAATTATGATACTTTTAATCTGTGCTTGAATGATCCTGCCTCTGTTCAGGAAATAACAGATATAGTGTATATAACCGGAAGAGAACTAGTGAGGAAAGGTTATCAACAGTAAGCTTGTCCGGAAAATGAAAATAATTTTGTCCAGATACATGACGAGGATGCACTAATTACAGGCCTATCGATAGCATAGGCAGCAAATTGTAATTCTTTTAAATTTATTATCTTTGCCAACTCCTTACAACCATGTCAAATGTATTACATTTGTTCAACTATTCTTTGTTATTCCCAGAGATATCGGTGGCCTTAGATTGTAGATCGTCCAGTTAATTTTGAAATAGAAATTCTTATATTTCATAAGTCGATGAAGGTTGCAAATTCAACATCTTGCACACATTCTGGGATGGAATTAGTTTTTTTTAAATGGTTTAAATTTTAAATTAATCGTCAAATAAAACAAAAACAAAAAAACGGTGAAAACGTCCATGGTTTAAATTTTAAATTAATCGTCAAATAAAACAAAAACAAAGAAACAGTGAAAACGTCCATCTATACTGGCAAAATTGGCAAAAATACGAATAAATGGTTTTCCAAATTCCTACCCTCCCTCTCCACTACAAAATCCACATATTCCAGCTTGGTTCTACCATATTGTGCGTCACAATGGATACAGTTAAATATTGCAGCGAAACACAAGACAAGACAGCAGACCATAGTGGGCTACACACGGGAGGTGAGACGAAACACTTACCTATATAGGCTTGGAAAGCCTCAAACAAACTCTTAGATTTTAGGATATGAGAATCATGTGTGAGCTTGGAAACAAATTTAGTTATAACTAATTCTAATAAGACACAACCATTTTCAACAAACCCTAACAACATGCTAATTTCACCATTATTCCAACACTCCTTGGAATACTCTAATACTGCTAAAATGCAAATACCTCAGCTAGGTTTACAAAGTGTTCAATTATTTCATTTTAACTATCTTTGTTACAATATATTATTGATGAAACTTCTTTCTTAACTTGCTGCTCCGAATTATGATGCTTCCAACTTGTTTCTTATTCTTCTTGCTCAAGATCATGAACTATGGATATCTTTTTTTACTACAACTAGGACGATGCCAATTATCTTTTTCAACAATTTCAGTTTCCTTTATGTTTTGTTTATTCGATGACACGTCAATCCATAATAATGTTTAATTTCTTCATGACTCTAATATTGCATAAAAAATTTCATTTTCTTACTCGTCCATGATCTTCAGCAAATTCCAAATCTTCATTGTAGATAGATACTACAACTGAGCTCTCCAAGTCTTTTTCTCTTTCTTCTTCGGCTAAAACAGTGAGACCAATATCTTTATGCTTTATAAATGTAGTACTTCAAATCCTTGTTTCTTTTTACATAATAAGGAAGTAGGAAAAAAAACTAAACAAGAAAAATAGCTGCAAAGCAGCTAGTCACTGTTCTAAAATAAGGTTTATAATTTATTTTATTGTTTACAAAAATTTTTAAAAATTATTAAAAAATTTTAATTTAGTGTTTTGCTTCAAATATAAAATAGAACATTTGAATTGTTCTATTTTATATTATCTATCTTCATAATAGAAAATTTTATAGTATCTATCTTCATTGTAGATAGATACTACAACTGAGCTCTCCAAGTCTTTTTCTCTTTCTTCTTCGGCTAGAACAGTGAGACCAATATCATTATGCTTTATAAATGTAGTACTTCAAATCCTTGTTTCTTTTTATATAATAAGTAGGAAAAAAAACTAAACAAGAAAAATAGCTGCAAAGCAGATAGTCCCTATTCTAAAATAAGGTTTATAATTTATTTTATTGTTTACAAAAATTTTAAAAAAATATTAGAAAATTTTAATTTAGTGTTTTGCTTCAAATATAAAATAGAACATTTGAATTGTTCCATTATTCAATTTACTACATTAATGCAAAGTACAAACAAAGAGTTTATAAAAATATACTCTACACATTATTATATATATATATATATATATATATATATATATAATGTCAAAAAATAATCTATTTTATTAAGCCATGAAACTAAATTGGCATTATTATAAATTTTGAAGTGTTTGCAATATTTAAAAAACATATTTTATATTTTTATTTTAAAAATGATAATATGTAATTATATAGCAATATTTTTATATATTGTATTAATAAAAAATATATATACTAATAAAAATAAAATGACAACATATACACATTATATATATATATATATATATATATATATATATATATATATAATGTCAAAAAATAATCTATTTTGTTAAACCAATAAACTAAATTGGCATTATTATAAATTTTTAAGTGTTTTCAATATTTAAAAAACATATTTTATATTTTTATTTTAAAAATAATAATATGTAATTATATAGCAATATTTTTATATATTGTATTAATAAAAAGTATATATACTAATAAAAATAAAATGACAACATATAGATACATATATATTGTTTATATAACCAAAAAATATTTGTATATATTAGTGCTAAGTTATATATATATATATATATATATATATTAAGGAAAGTTATATCTAGGGGGTAGGGATGTTGGCCTGTTGTCAATTGTTTGCTTGTTAAGGTGTATAAGTTGTTAAGCAAGTTTCAAAAAAAAAACTTATATCTATATAATTTTATCAATTGGAAATATATACTAACAATCATACATTATCCATGTACTATAACAATTATTATACATATATTAGTTCATAAAAATGTTTAAACATTTATGTGTTATTGGTTTCAACAATTATTATAATTTTGAATTACAAAATAAGATTTAAAATTATTAATAATTAATTTGAATCAAAAAATAGTTTCATAATCTTGTACATTGAATGAAACATTAACAATACAATGAATAATCTCTTTCATTATATACATGAATATATGTTACAAACTAACTTTGCCATATGAAAATAGATTTTTAAAATTATTTGCCAAATAAAATATGGTGATTTTCACATAACTACACAATATTATATGTATTTTCCATAAAAAAATCCAATATTCAATATAATATATTCTATTAAATTTTCAACTAAACAAAATTTATAGTTACATTATATACATTATATTTTATTAATTTTTCAATTAAACAAAACTATAATAATTATTATATGTACTACTCGATATGCTCTAATGCTTTGGTATAATGAATTGGGCAGGCAGCACTCAAATTTAGGTAAAGCAGTAAGTAAACTATGGTAAGGTGGATAGACGCGCTAATCTATGAAGGGTAGCTATGAAATTACGATCAAACTCCTCAAATAGGAGTACCCACTTAGTGGCTTGGATAGACAAAGTTGGGCTAATCATTAGCAGTTCATGCAACCCGCGAGCGAAGCCACGAACGTAGTAAGGAACCTAAGCTCATTCACCGAGGTAAAATAATTAGTAATTAGTATATGTAATATCTAGGATTATGTGTTAATTTGAGAATTTTTTTTATTTAAAATATTTTTTAAATATTATTTTAAAAACTAATTGTCATCTCCAATTAATCTCCAATTAAGGGTATTTTGTCATATTAAGTCTTACAACCAATAAAAAAATAAAAAAAAAATAGTATTTTTTAATTCAAAAATTAAAAACACATTTAATTATTTTCAAAAAATTAAAATTAATAATTATTTTTTACATAACATTGTAAACCAGCTATTAATTTATAAAATTAATAAAAAGTCAACTTAGTTTTAACAATAAGTCCATTGCTATAATCCCTGCCTGCCAACAGGGACTAATAAATATGTTTTGAACTACTAAATAATCAATAATGACTTCACACAAGTTTCAATCCATGAGAAGTAGTCTAGAATACCGTAAATGTGCCAGTGTCTAAACACTGAGAGGTACTTGTGTAGTACCGACTACACAAGTAAGATGGTGAATTATGGTGTAAGTGAAATAATTCGTTTTCAAAACTTTATTACAATGGGAATTTGTATTGTTGTTTACAAGGTTGAATCATCCTCATGATTCAACCTTGGCATTTTCAGTGGTGATTTGGGAAATCCAAGGGGGCATAATTCGTTGGACTAGTTTGTCAATTGGAAGGTTTGGCATTTGCAATAGCAATTGTAGTAGTCTCAACATTATTGACATGTAGATTTGCTTTCCATTTCGAGGGCCCAACATTCTTAAAGGAGACACTAGTAGTGCTAGAATTGTAGATGTGATCATAACTAATCACACTCATCTTGAAAAATATGCTTATCATGGTGTTTTGGACCTATGAAAGGTATCAAGAACCCTTGACAGTCACATGGATGCTTTGCAAAGTGCAATTTCTCATTTAGATCAAAGCATATGCAAACAAATGGAGGCACAATTGATCAGAAATACAAAATTGGAATATCAAAACCAAAGTTTAGATAAAATAGCTACATATGTGGACATTTACTATAATATAATTATTGGATTGCTTGCAATTCCTAGTCACTTATATGACAACCTTTTGACTCTATTTACTTGGTGAAGGAAGAATTCATGGAAGAAGTCACAATTCAACAAACTCAAGGAGATCACACAGAAGAAGCACTTGTTCTATATGCACCCAAGTCCCAACGAAATGAAAAACTAGTTGTGGACGAAACCCACAATAGGCATGATTTCAATTAATTTACTTAGTTTTATGTAATGTTAGGGGTGAAAACATGA
Organism: Larix kaempferi; assembly: GCA_027924585.1. NCBI lineage: Eukaryota > Viridiplantae > Streptophyta > Pinopsida > Pinales > Pinaceae > Larix > Larix kaempferi. The sequence continues at coordinate 642,511 of BSBM01000576.1, read as the reverse complement.
AGTTGGGAAACAATGCAAACAAAACTGCTAATTTTTATGTTTTTCAATTTCGACCTCTTCAAACCCATATCTCCCTTAGGAATTTCAACTTGAAGTAAACAAAAAGGTTTTAGAGAATTGAAATAGCTTTCTACCCGTATTTTTTTAAATTTTTTTTATGGACATATAGTGGGACAAATTTGTTGTCAACCAATGGCATATACTTGAAAATTTTAGGTACGGATAATGAGTGACCTTTGCTCACAACGTTGTTTTGATAGATGGTTATTCATTTTAGGGAAAAAAATTGTAGGCTCATAATCTACACACACTACACTTGATCATGGACTATATTTTGAGTTTTTAAGACTTGGGAACTATTTTTTATTATTTATCGAAACAACGTATGTTCAGAAAATGGTGCATTATCGACACATTTTTTGTCTTCACATTTTCTTTCAAATGTGACTCTTGTTGGAAAAAATAAAAGTACCCTTTTGAAGAGGACGAGCCAATTATGATCTCTATGAAATTTCAAATTTTTTGGTGTTGTCTTTGTTATGATATTCAATTTTCATTTCGGGTGAATTTCATAGTAATAAAATTCTTAAGGGATAAGGTTTAGAAAAAAAGTATTAATAAATAGTAATTCAAATCGAAATGAAAAAATTATTATATCATTGGAAACTAGATTCAGAGATGAATCCATTGCTACCAAGTCCAACAAATAATACTTAAAATTTGCAGGGGTTTGGGTTTGCCAAAGTTGCAGGTTCCAGAAAGATGCCCGATACTTTTGCAGGTTTTGTTGACCATAAACTCTCGGCCAAAAAATACCTTCCAAACTCTCGGATGAGAGTTTAGTTCAAACTCTCGTCTGAGAGTTTTTTTGAAAATACAGCGCAGCGATTGGTTCAAATTCTTGGCCTAGAGTTTGAACTCTCAAAACTCTCGACCTAGAGTTTTTTAAACTCTTGGCCGAGAGTTTGAGGTTAACTTTTTTTCTCCTGTTCATCCGCCCTCTTTTTTTTCACTCCGTTGTCACAGAATTGTTTTCCAGCTTCGCGTTTTCACCCTTAGGTCAATTAAGTTGACCTGAATCTATCGACAACAGAAATAGCATCAAGAATATCATTCTTTAATGAATAGTGACACCATATATGATGGCACCCAAGTTGGATCAACACCATGCTACGATGGCATGAAGGAAACCGAGATGCTCACAATATATGTCTGCATCAATATAAGATATATAAAAACGACTGTGGAAACTGCATGCATAGTTAATTTTTTTTTCTACTGAGAGAAAACAAAGTATGGAAACATTGGAACAGGGTTAACGCTACCGCACACCCTGAATAACTCAACTACAGCTGAGTGCAACTTAAAGAGATGACACGTATTGAAACATTGGTATTCATGACTCGGCTACGAGTTTCATTAGGACCATCATCCTTGTGTATCCATTTAGGTGAAATGTTCAAGATATCAAATTTGACCCTATGATCTAATTCCAATACTTTAACACCAAGACAAATATAAAATTCTATATGGCCAAGGACTCATGGAGAAGGGCATCATTAGTACTATCTTATTTAGGCAAATCTATTGGTTCACATGACTCATTGACTCAAGTCATATTTGCAAACTTTTTTTAGACGTAAGTCATCTTTCTAGAAAATTCAAAACACTTGACATAAGAGGTCCCTAGGGTAAAAAAATTAAAACTATACTTCAAAATTCCATGCCTCTAGTTATAGTAGATGTGTTTCACTCATACCATTTTCTCCCTATAAACACCACAATCATATCTGCAAGATATTGAGACTTGATCTTAGAACCCAACTTCAATGCGTTAACACATCCCAAGGGTGCAATTCACATTGTATGCTTAAGATCAATCTAATGGATCGTTTAACTTGTAGAACCAACTCACCATTCTTGATTTGTTTCGAGATGTAGTGAGCCTTTCTATAATTAAGGGTAGTTCATCTAAACTATCGTTGTGGTAAAAACTGTAAGTTGTGTTTCAAAATGACATGCCAATATTTGCATCATGTAATTTTTACTAGGATCATCATCCCTATTAAGTTACATAGTATGTGTGGGATATAGGCATATGACCACACAATCTAAATCATGCATGGTATTTGAACTTGTCATTGAATTATCATGAGATATAAGATGCAATGCATTCAAATATTTTATTTTTATGTGTAACAATATACCTCAACCTCTAACCTATAAGGGTGAGATAATCACAATAGATCATGAAAAGTCTCAAACTTGTAATTGGATCATAAAGAGAAAACATGTCATTAGAAGGATTTGAACTTAGGTGACAAGAATAACAATTCTTCCTCTCAACTACTTGTATTAGACCCAATTGTCACAACAATTATGTGCCTCTTCATGTCAAAATAAAACTAGGTGAAGATATAAATTTTGTATTTTTTATTAGGAAAACATATGATATCATGTTCATCATCATCATCATCATGTTCATGTCATTTTCCAATTAGATGAATTTTTAAATTTTCTGAGGTTTTCAAAACAATGAAAATAAAGGATATCATTATCATCATGTTTTTATCGATGTCCAAAATGCAAGACTTCTAATAGGCAGAGGCAGAGTCTGCTAAGGGCTTTGTGGATGTGCTGCTCCAGATGACAGTTGAGAACGATCATATAAAGGGAGATATCAAATCAACACAGGAAACAATTAAGTCAATTATGCTAGTATGTCGCTAGGGCTCCCAGTATTTTATTTCTAAGGTACATCTGTTTATTTTAAGTCAATATTAGATTAGTTTTTAGACTTCAATTTACAAGATAAATTGTTTTCCTACAGGAAATGTTCGCCACTAGAATGGATATGTCGTCATGGACATGGGCACCTCTGCAATAGGATGCCAAATCTCAATAAAACTACATGCCAGAAAGTAGGTGAAGTAATGAATGACGTGCTTGATATGGAGGATTTATAGGAGCTTTATCAATGATTGGATCGAAGGATAACTACCTCATCTTTCTCGGGCCAATGACTTGTTAACACCACACCAAACTATACAAGCACAGTTGAATTAATATAAGTGTATCAAAAAAATTGTGTCCCTCTCATGAGGATGGCCAACGACATTTAATAAAAGGAATGTTGTGGTGTATAACCTGACCACTCACAAATGGGAACCACCTGCTACATTTTTAATCTTTTATTCGGTCTTTCGCGTACATGGCTCCATTGCATGATCTTAATATATGTCTTTCCTTCCATTGATGTGCCAATTTTCTTTTAATTCAATGAACGTTTTCATGTGTGAGCAATGGGCTCAAAGGAGCATAACCAAATATCATGAGGAAGATGATAGTTCATTTCAACTTTCAAGCTATACACATCTACGGTCGTTGGATTAATTTAAAAACCTAACAACTTTTTCCCTCCCCATTGCATATATTTGTGTTCACACGCTTACCACGTGCACAATTAAAAGCTCTTCTAAGAAGCTTCCACATTTGCGCATGGTATATGTTGTCTTAGGCCTTACAAGTGGAAACTCTAAACTTTTGTAATACGCTTTCTACAACGTAAGTACGTCATCAGCATTACAACTTGTTGCTCTTGTTTCAATTTTATTAAAAAGTATTAATGTATAACATAATCAAAATCCATTATAAAATCTTAACAACTTTAAATCCTTTTCTTAGTTTCCATGTATATTGGGTATTTTTGAGTGATTTTTTTAAAGTGAAATGAAAATTTAAAAATTATGAAATACCTTAAAGTTTATATGATTGGCATATTTTTCTCTTATCATTATCATAAAATTTTTATAGATATCTATAATTTTTATTTTTTAATATCTTTTATCAAATTTAAAATAAAAATAATAATAAAATATGAATATTTAAACTAAATTAAGCTTTCGGTTGAAAAAAAATTAAGCTTAGCTTAAAAAGTGTATAATGGTGTTGGCCAAATATAAATATCACTATCCAATATAATAGTTTATGATATTATATTATATGTATATCAAATTTTGCTATAGGTATAATCGGTTATATTTTTAAACACGGTTCTTTCTCACTGATTTCAATTTGATAATAGTTGATTCTCCATTTCAATGTCACAAGGGTTCATTTTAATTGCTATAGGTATAATCGGTTGACCTTGTTTTTACAATAGTTTATTCATTTTAATTGCTACATAGTATAATTTGTTGATTTTGATTTTTTTTTCCAAAAGAAAATATTATTACATATTTTTTTGATGTTTTTTATAAAAATATATCATTCATATTGTGGATACGAATCTTTCAGTTTATGTTTTTCAAAATATAGTTGTATAAAGCAATTGTTTTACAAACCCTCATCTCAAAATACTAGATTACACGTCTTTATGCTCTCAGATCATTGTTCTCTGTGTCCCTTTTCAAATTCATTTTGAAATCATAAAAAGAACCAATATTCTTTTCAGAAAAAGAAAAAGCAGGGTCCTTTTGAATTAAGATAAAAGTTGTTAATTATCAGTATATAGACGGACCTGCTGGTTGTCATCTTCAACTCAAAACTTTGCTGAAACGTATAATTCTTACGGTTCTGTACAAGAGTAACAAAAAGATGTTGATTTTGTTTTATTATAGTATTTTTTGGTTTTACCATTACTCAATGTGATGACTGGTTGGTTAATTATGTATGAGTATGGTAAATTATTGATGATTATGGTTAATCATATGTAATATTTGATTATAGATAATGGTTAACTATGTTTTAATATGTTGAGTGTTTTTAACTATGTTAAATTAAGGTTGGTTATGAGTGTTATGGTTGATAATGATTGACTATAATTAATGGTGGATATCTAGGTTTAACTACAATAAACCAAATTTGACTGAGTTGAACTATTACTTTCCAATAATTATATATGTTTAACAATAATAACTTTAGTTAACCATAAATAACCATGTTTAACTATGTTCAACTATTTAAAAGTAAAAATTATTATGAGTTTAGCTACTCCAACTAACCTATACCTAATTTTTAAAATGGTACACAAACTTTTAAATCTTACTCAAAAACAATTCCATTTTAAATAATATATACAAAATTGCAAAATATTATGTGTAGACATGACCCTTTCTGTAATAATGAAAAACATGGTAAATTCATATATTTCTGAGTGACGTCTCTAATAGGGCCATGTATTTCTCGGTTACATCTAATATTAATCTCATAGATGAAACCAATTTAACTTTCTAAACATATTTTATAATCACAAATTAATCCTTTAAATATTTTTAAAAATACAAATTTATTTTATATAGTCTATTATAACAATTTCTTTTTTTTTAAAATACAAATTTCATTTCGAGTTATTTCAATTTTATAATATTTTCTTTTTAAATGGCCAAAAATCCTTTTGTCATTCGCTTCGTTAAAAAAATATGTTTGAACGCTATAAAACTTTGGAGTGTGACTGAAAAATATTGAGAATAAAGAATTAGTGACCTAAAATGTCGATGAGGTTGTTCTCCAAAGTCAAGTCACAGAAGTATTATGTTTGAACCGTTAAAAGTTTGGAGTCTGACCGAAAAAATATAGAGAATAATAAACAATGAGTGACCTAAAAAGTCGATGATGTTGTTCTCCAAAGTCAAGTAACAAAATCAGATTTAAATATAGTCAAAGTTTGATTTTAGGTGGAGCTTTACTCGGTCGTGCAGAAGAGATATACTCAAAACGCTCCTCTTTTCTTCCGGCGATGGATCTTGGTGCCGTGCGATTTCACAGGCATCTTCATGGTTTTATTCAGACTATTGTTTAGTATGTTATAAGGGTTGCTTATGGGTTTGGGAGATTTTTCCGTCGACTAAAACTTGAATTTTAAAAAAAATTGCAACGCACGTTAAAAAACTTTTTTGGCACGACTCCAGGGAGATGTTTGAAGAAATCTGCCTTGATTCATCTTTAATATAAATCTGCGTTTTAAGACCAGTCCATTCCCCAGAGTCTCCCACGTTTCGTCTGTTCTCAGTCCCCTCCTCTCCGCGTAACATTTTCCTATATATATCTGCACGTAAGAAAGATACACATATCATCAATATTCTACTTTTGATATTGATATTGGTGCAATAAATTGCTTATTCTGAGACTGACAAGAAAAGAATTGTATAGGTTGCAGTGATATGGTTATGCGAATAGCAGCACAGGTGGTAATATTGATTACCATGATTATGGCGGCCACGATGGTGAATAAAGGTTCAGCCTGCAGGCCGATGAAATTGAAATTCATATTTGAGGGATATCAAGTGGGAAATAATAATAATATTGAGATGAATAACGGGTTGTTTGAATCGCTTCCAAGGGGTCCTGTACCTCCATCGGCCCCATCGCAGTGTAAAAACTACAGGTCTTCCGGTGGAGGTTCATGTCCCGTCAGCGAGATTAACGCAGCGGGGGTTAATCAAGGTCGGTCGGCTGGAATTACAAGAGAGATAATACACGGAGATGAAGTGGACAACAGTAATAATAATATTGAGATGAAGAATGGGCTGTTGGAATCCCTTCCAAGGGGTCCCGTAGCTCCATCGGGTCCATCTGAGTGTAAAAACTACAGGTCTTCAGGTGGAGGTTCGTGTCCAGTATAACCAGATTACTGCACCATGGAATAATCCAGATCCAGTTTTAACAGATCCGTCATTGCAGAAGTGCTGATACTTTGAACCATCCTGCCTCTGAAAGTAAATAACAGATACAGTGTACATAACTAGAAGAGAACTAGTGAGGAAAGGTTATGAACAATAAGCCTGCCCGGACAATGAAAATAATTTTGTGCAGCTACATGACCAGTACGCACTAACAGGCCTATCGATAGCAAAGGCAGCAGATTGTAATTCTCTTAAATTTATTATCTTTGTCAATTTTTTATAACCATGTCAAATTAATGTATTACATTTGTTCAACTATTTTTTGTTATTCCCAGTGATATCTTTGGCCTTAGATCGTCCTGTTAATTTTAAAATAGAAATTTTTAAATTTCAGTCTGATGAAGGTTGCAAATTCAAAAGCTTGCACACATTCTGGGATGGAATAAGTTTAACCTTCAACTATGGCCAAAAAATTTACCCTTCAATAATTAAATTTTGTTAATTTTTTCTTCAAAACAATATTTATTTTCTTGACATTTTTACATTAAAATTTTAAAATGATAATTATTAATATCTATCATGGTCCATTAACTTGATTTCTATTCATTTTATATATCATTGATACACTAAATTAATATTATATAAAAATATAGCTTAAACAAAAAAAAATTAATACACATCATAATAAAGCATAAATAAACATAAAAATGATAATCTTGTAATAACTAAGCAGGTTGTTCTCTTAACCAGATCTACAGCTTTTTCCTTTTCTGATTTTAGTTTTGATTTGGTTTGGTTTGGTTTACCGGAATCAGCTAACTACACTCGTAACTATTTGTATGCTTGAGTTATTTATCTAAAGAGCAAAAGAGCTATAGTCATCGCATATTTTTATTTTTCTTTGTAAAATGCACGCCAGATATTAGGAGTTGTTCAAGATTGAATCTATTTTATGTTTTGAATTTCATTAAATTCAACATGGTTAAATTACTTACATGTTACAATTGCTTGTTTCGTTTCAGGTTTGGGGAGGGATCAGAATGGATAACAAGTGATGTATTTAATGTAGCGGGGAGGGTGCAGAGGAAGCCCTATGTGCCGTTCACACAAACACTATTTGATCGTTGGTCTTAACAGAGATTTTTTCCAGAAAATAAACCTTATATTACAAAAAGAATGTATAAAAAAGAATATTGTTCAGCTTTATTGTTAATATCAAAAGAAAACGTCTTCCATTTTAATTTCAACATCTAAATATATATGCATTACTCAAATCCTGAAATAAACCAGTAAATGCCAAAAGATCTTGCAGGAATTACCTATGAATCATGATAAATGTCTCCAAGACTTTAGATGCAGCCGCACCAACTTCAAACTCCCGAGTCCTGAATCCCGAATCCCGAGTCCCAACTTCCAACTAGATAGTTGACAAGAGGAAATGATCTTAATAACACAATGACTAAGCTACAATAGGAGTTGTAGACAAAGATACAGAACCGACAAAGACACAAGAATCTATTCAAGAGCATTGATAAGAAAAGGTCTCACCTTCCACTACCACCACCAAAGCCAGTACTATGCACAAGATAAGCATAGTGATTTCATCTTGTTCAAACCCTTCATAAGAACCTTTTGCTAAATTTGAAAATTATACCTAAGACATTGGTTTGAAATTTTTAAGGAAAATGGCCTACAATGGACAACATATAGGTAAGTGAAATCAAGGCATCCTAGACCCTATTGTAGCTAAATTGAGGGTTAAGCACAAATTCCTAGCTTTAGGTGGTAGAAATGAAAAATAAATGAACACCGAAATCACTTTCATGAAGGAAAAAGACAAGTAAGAATTGGCCTACTCATCAAATAAAAATGCCTTAATGAAAGAAGAGGGAATCCCACTCCAAATCCATCCTTCCTTTGGAAGATTGTAGAAAGGTAGTGAAGACAAGAGTTCAAGGACTCAACCCACCAACACTTCAAGAAAGCAAAATCCAATCAATTGGAGCTAGAATAAGCATACTAAGAGGAAAGTAATCCATTTCTTGGCATTGTTGTAAGAAGAAATTCTAGAGATATTACCACTATTGGTACTCAAAGACATTAAATGTGCATTATGTGGGAACAAAGGCCATTACGTTTCATCTTGTTGGGAGAAGCAGGCTACATCCCACAAACCATATTTCTTTCAAAAGAGGAATGGAAAAAAGAATTCCCCGAACTAATAGAAAATTTAGATGCCCTTGGAGAAGACAAGTATGTCAAGAAACCCAACCAACACCAAGAAGTTTTACCACCATTAGAAGTTGAATGGACATTAGGAAGCAAAGTGTTAGGTATTGAGTCCAAAGCTTCACCATAAGAACTACACATCCAAAATAAAAGTATGGGAAGTGAATGAAAATTATAAGGGTTTTCCTACTTAGTAAAGAAAATAGAAACAATGAGGGAAGAGGGAACCTCACTCCAACTCCATCCTTCTTATGGAATATTATAGAAAGGAAATGAATAGAAGAGTTCAAAGACTCAACTCGCAACAATAGTTGAAGGAAGCAACAAGCCAAACATTTGGAGCAAGAAGAAGAATACCTAGAGGAAAGCATCAAGTAACGAATCCCTTGTTTGTCACTATTGTAAGAAGAAAGGGCAAAGAGCTTACAACTATTTGTACTTTTATATATATATATATATATATATATATATATATATAGATTATGTGGGAAGAAAGGCCATTACATGGCATCTTGTTGGGAGAAGCAAGATACATGCCACAAACTTTATCTCATTCAGAAGACGAATGGAATGAAGACTTCCCCAAAAATATAGAAAACTTAGAGGCACCTAGAAAAGATAAGTATTTACAAACAAACCCATCAATAACCAAGAATATTTTCCACCACTACAAGTTGAGTGGACATTAGGAAGCAAAGCATTAGGGATTCCATCCAAATATTCACCGAAATAGTTGCACATATCTAAGAAAATATTGTAAAGAGTGAAGTCTAAGGTAGACATGAAGAGATCCTTCCATTGAAATCCCAAGGAGCAAAGAGATTTTTCATATTTGCAATTGAAAAAGAGGTCATCCTCACCAACGAAACAAGATGTTGTTCAGTGGATGTAGGTGAGAGAAGGAAATGATCTTAATATTTGGATGATGTCTTAATCATTGTAGATTGATTAAATAATGACCCACCAATCGAGAATTGTTTCCATGCTGGGAAGCACTTGATCCTAGTAGAAGAGGGAAGTGCTCAACTCATTTCTTGATGGTGTATGCTTGTTGGAATATCACATAGAAAGAAAACCAAATTTAATCTTGCTTAATGACAGTCAAGATGGACCATCTTCATTCTTAAGAATGCAAGGGACTTGCACATTGAATATTAGATTTAATTTGGATCAAAGTGTTCAAATATGGTGATTAATTAGAGTTGAGTTAGTGAGAAAATTTTTGCATTATTGGAATGAGCAAGCCAAGAACTCAACCAAAAGCCACAGTCACATCCAACGATAGTAGAGAGTGTAATGAGCCAAATCCAAAACTACAAGTTTGAGTTATAGCTAGGAGCGACAGTCAAAGCCATGTTCTAGATAAGAAGAAAAAAATTACAAATTCATCCATATTGGTTTCCTCGAAGCTTTTGGATACCAATTAAAGTGGATCCCAATAATTGATTGGAAATAAGAATTAGTATCTATAATGTAATTCAATAATTTGTGAGGGTTATAAAATATATAAAATACGATGCAATGTATATTAAGTAAGATAAGGGAAAATAAAGTAATGAATTAAACAAAATAGAAAAAGAGAATAGGAAAGGAAAAGAGAGGGAGGAATGGAAACTAAAAGGTCATTCCCTTGGCCTTCTCAGTCCCACTCTGCAACTGTCACATATCTCCTTGTAACTAGACACTCAAAGGGAATTTTGTTGTCCAAGACAAGAGAATATGCAGTGAGCCATGAGCTAATTTGGAATTACATTTGTAGCAAGATAATGTTGGAATGGACCAAGCAAACATATGAAAGTCGGTTTTCTTGGTTGGATTTCCAAGGTAAAATTTGTGTGTTTATTGTGAGTGAATCGCTATATGTTAGATTAATGTGAATTCATATTGATGGTTGTGAGGCATGGCTCATTGTTCCATTAAATTAATTGTTGTGTATTAATGATGAAAATCTCATTGTATTGTGATAGATTATAGACAAAAGATGGATTTTGCCTTCTCTTGTGTGAATAACAATAAGTAGTAAATATACACAATTCATGAAATGGTTTTAGAAGAGATAAATGGCTATAATTAGAGAGATGTTGTAAATTTTCATTCGAATTTCCAATCTCATCCCTTGGAATTCAACGACATGTTTCCGTTGTGGATTGTTGGGCATTTTAAACATTACTAGGTAAACTCTTATGATTGCTGGGTGAATTTTCTTGTGGTTTTAAACCTTTCTATCTTTTTGGTTTTGGTTTTCTTATTGTAGGGAATTCTATATTGCTAAGAGACTGTATGTATTTCCTCTGTTTGAGTTAACTAGAATATAAACTAATTAAAACTACCATATATTTGAGTTAACTAGAGTATCAACTAATTAAAGCTACCATATATCCAATTGGTATTAATTATATTCCAATGCATTTATGCTTTAGTTATTTTCAATCGTATACTTGGTTATTGAATGGAAAGAGTTGAATGACAGTTCAATTAAAAGCTTGATTGTCTCTTGGTTGGAATATCATGGGTTACTTGGTTATTGAATGGAAAGAGTTGGATGATAGTTCAATTAAAAGCTTGATTTTCGCTTAGTTGGAATATCGTGGGTTTGAATGCCTCATTCCTGATTATATACCTTATTCTACATTTGTTTTGTATTAGTATACTATGGTGGTGTAAAGTGAGTTTGAATTCTTTTCTCCACAATGAATATTTCAATTTCTTAATTAGAAACACTCATAAATAAGTTAGGATTTTTATAATTTTATTTATATTCTCTAATATCATTTATTTACTCAATAATTGCATTGATGGACTGAATTCAATGTAAACTATAGCCACGGTAAAACTCATTGACATACTATTTTCCATCCATTCTTAAGGTGGTCACTACGTAATGTCAAGAGAATCTTCTAAGTTATTTGTCTTCACACCATGTTTCTTCACCTTTTATACATGTGGCTTTGGTTCCAGCACTCACTAATCATTTTTCTTCTGTTATCTCCATTGCTTGAGAATGACTTTTATATTGGCATGTTGACAGGTGACCATGGTATACCATTTGTTATCATTGACAAGTTGTAAGTTTTTCCTCTGATCGAGATTGGTTTAGTTTCCATCAACTAATAAACCAAGTTTGGAAATAGATCATTCCACTTTTGATAAAAAGTAGTGATTCAGATCCTAAGGATAGTGTTCTCAATGACAAAGTAATCACACTCTCGAGAACGACTGATTTACTACTAGCCTCATAACGATTCCGAAGATCATAATTCACTTAAAACATTGAATTGGTTTGACCAAGTATTAATGTTAATTAAATAAATGGTCTATAAATTTTTCATTTTTCATTTACCTTTAAAAAGGTTATTCCTAAACCTAGCTCTATCTAAAAACTCATCTTTTACCAAAAAAACAAACATTACATACCTAAAATGAAATCAAATCTTGTCAATTTAGAACATAAAATTTATTTACATTATAAATTCAATTTAAGATCGTATTACTTAATCCTACACCTTAATCCTACAGCGCAATTTTTTTTTTCTATTTTAATAAATTTTTAATGTAATTGTTTTATTTTATTTTGAATTGCTTGGCTTAATTATTGGGGATCAACGAAAACACCACTTTGCAAGATATTAACAACCTCAAAAAAAATATCGCATATAAGTTTAAAGCTTAAAGCTCAAAGTCAGAATGTGGGATGAGAAAGATTTAAAGGTTAAAAGAAACTTAAGGTATTACAAAGAAGTCATTAATCCTAATCCGGAGATCATACGTACCTCTCTGTCTTAACTAGTTCAACGAAGAAGATTCATATAGTCAAGATAAGAATGAACTCCCATAAGCTTTATAGCATAAGAGGACGTTGGACAATTCTTAAAAGCCCATGGGAGGAAAGGATTTTCCAGCTCTCACTTTCTTTTAGAGTGTCTTGAGTACACCCACATTCGATCAGAGTTTCCTAATCTATGTTACAACTCTAATCTCCATGATCTTCTAACTTCTCAACACTATGGGAACCTAGAAACACTTCTTTCTCAACTTTTCCATAATAGAAATCAAATTTTACAAAATCCAAATAAATCTTTTTTCTTTTCTTAAGATCCGATTCATCATCAATTTTTATATAATTATTTTTAACAATAATATATTTTTAAATTACACATGAGAATAAATTTAAATTTATATATAAAATAGAATAAAATATCTTGTAAATACATCACTTTTTACTTAATATTAATATTCTCTTTAATTTATTTAAATATAATATAACTATCGATACTATTTTCCCTAACATTTAACAATAGATATCATAATTTTCTTTTAAATATAATATGTTATATTTTAAAAAGACAATTTATCCTTTCGTATTTCAATTTCATTAAAAAAACAATATATAAACCGAATGGAAATTTAAAAATTTAAAAAGTTTAAAGCATTTTCTTAATACTTTTGTTTTCTTATTTATAAAGTCTAAATCGTGAAAACTTTTGAAAACTCTATTTGTGGAGTGAGAAAAAAATTATGAAATACTTTAGAAATTAAATGATTTGATATTTTTTGTTATGGTGTTAGAGGCATTTCTACAATCTAAGTGGCGTAAAGTGTTTACCTATACAAAATATTAAATTAAAAATAATAATAATTCTTTTTTATATCCATTATAAAAAGTTTAAATAAAAAATAAAAATGCAAGTAAAAAATTTAACTAAATAAAAATAAAAATAAAAATGCAAGTATTATATTAATATAAAAAAATAAATCACCAACACTAATTCTACTCTTCTAAAACGTAAAGTTGAATTGTCTTTGGCTTAGATATGTTATACACACAATTATTTTCCTTATGCACAGAGTAGAATAGTTCAAGTGCTTAATGTAATTTGAGTAGAGTAGTTCATATGTATAGAAGCACCATCTTAGTAAAAAGACTATGCATTTTTACATAGTATGTATTTTTACTAAATAAATAAATTAGTTTAGTAAATCAGTTTGAATGATTGAGTGATATAGTTTAGTAAGAAGTAATTAAAATTTTACACTTTCAAGGGATTTGATCCCTTTGGATGGGTATGTTCAAAACATTAAATTGAAAATTGATAAAGAAAAATTATTAAGTGGATCATAAAAAATTTAAATAAATAAAAATAAAAAATAAGAATGCAAGGATCGTGAATACATTCTACTTGCATTAGAAAGGAAATTCATAATAAATCGTGAATACATTCTACTTGCATTAGAAAGGAAATTCAAGAGAAAATTAAGTTTAAAAAGCAAAAAAGTTTACACCTAAGGTAAATCTTTCCTTCACTTTTTTATTAAAAAAATTGTTTTCCCGTCAAGGAATTTGATCCTCACGTTGTTATCAAAATTAAATTATCTTTTCTAATGTTTACAATTTTAATATTTTTTAAAATTTTTTGATAATTTTAAAATAAAATGATAAAATTATATAGAAAAACAAATCCAAATATTTAAATTATAAGATTCGATTTGATTTAAAAAGTCTTTGATGGTGTTGTATAGTTTGAAATGATTCGATTCGATTTGATTTAAATAAATGATTCAATTTGATTTAAAAATCTTTGATGGTGTTGTAGGTTGAATGATTCGATTTAAATAAATGATTGAATTTGATTTAAAAATCTTTGATGGTGTTGTAAAGTTTGAAATGATTCAATTTGATTTAAATAGTCTTTGATGATGTTATATAATATGATGTTATATAATTTGAGTAGGAATAACAATTAACAATATGTGTTTCATCCTACCACATTATATATTCAAATCTCAAAGTAGATAGGATGATATATTAAGATGATGAATTTTTTTAAAACAAACTTCATTCTCACTCAACTCAATTTCTTAAAACTCTTTTAAACTAACAATTTTGTAAGTTATTCAAGAACTTAGGTTTCATAAATGCTATTTTTTATTATTTATAAATTTACCAACCCGTTTTAAAAGATGTTATGTTTTATTTACAAATTTAGAAAAGGAAGTGAAAAGTCTTTTGAACACTTCAATGCTTGGAGTCTGGGAAATATAAATATTAAGATGGTTTGGAAAGCAATGGCCTAGAAAGCACAGGGCTTCATTAAAAGGCAATATAATACCACGTTCATTCATATTGCGGTATTAAATATTCATGAAAACCTAAAAATTATATTGCTTATATATTAAGGGGCAAAGGGTTTTTTTTATTTAATGTAATAATACAAAAATACTTTTGGGTCTTTTTTATACAAATATCCACCAAATGGAGATGGCAGGATCACGGCCAGATGAGAAATCGGGTTGAGGTAAGGCTCCGACTTACCAGTACGCAGGGAAATCACGTCTTGAGGCATGCTTAAGGCTAGGGGGTTTCATGGTGAAGTGGGTTTCCATTCGATCATAGTCGAGAGACAATGGTCATTGACAGTCAATTGTTACCAATAGCACTCAGCCAGTTGTTACCAATAGCCTTGGGAGGCTCTGAGCCTCCAAGGCCTGTTATAGGCCTTCGATAGGCCTTGGGGGCTTGAATACCCAATCACTCGTGCCTATTACATGCCTTGGGAGGTTTAGTCAGCCTCCTAGAGCTTGTTACAGGGCCTAGGGGCTTGGATACCTAGCTCACAACAGGCTTAGTTTGCAATTGGGGAAGTGTAACATGCAATCTAAATATTGTACTATGTGCATTAGCCCTAGTGACATACAAGAAGTGATATCCTATCTCTTCATTAGACCATTAGATGTTGCAAATCATAATGATATGTGTTGAGTAATTGTATTGTGGGTGAAGTAATGTGCATCCACAATATACATCGAAAGAAGCAAGGTGCATTGTAGAATGCACGTGGGGTCATAAGAGGGGTATCATATCAATATACTAGGTAGAAATATAAAGGGGTATAAAAAATGTTAATGAAAAAATTGATACATACAATATCTAGTGAAAATAGGGGTTTTTTAGAATTGGGAAGGCATATTGGGAGGAGGTTAAAAAATGATTTTGGAAGATATTTTCCAATATTTAGTGAAATTAGAGGTATTGTTTCATATGCCACAAGGATTTAGAATGACGATTAATATTTAACGTGAACGCCAAAAGTTTGATTTAGATGGAGCTTTCTCGGTGGCGGTCCAAGAGTTATCGGAAAATTAATCGAAACGCACCCTTTCTGTTTCCGGCGATGGATTTCGCAAGTCTTCTGAATTATGGTGGTCAAGATGGTTATTGAAAGTTTGTCCAGGCCGCCGAAATTGAAATCATGTTTCCAGCAGATCATGTGGATAGTAATTTGTCGAAAGAAATCTCATATACTAATTTTATATTTTGATAAACTAGAACCTTTTCAGGCTCATATAAATAATTATTATCTTTAAAATTCCTATTATTACCATTATTTAAAATAGTACTACTGAATTATATTAATTTTTCAAAGGTTTAGGAAAATGGTGCTATATTTTTTAATTATATGTAAATTAAATAAATAATTATAACATTTATAAAATAAATTGCATCCTCTTACTAGTTTATAAATGTGCATATCTGATGTATTATGCCGTGATTGAAAATAAATTTGCAGATATGTTTGAAAATAAATTAGTAATATATATTTAAGAATAAATTTGTATTCATGTTTGAAAATAATCTTGTTACCATGCTTGATAATTAATTTATATGTTTTGAAGAAAAAATTCAAAAGATAATAGAAAACAACATAAAAATCATAGAGAATAATATTTGGTTAATAGAAGATAGATTGAAGGCAAAGGCTAAATTACAGGTAACAGAAAAAAAAAAACCACACTCTACCCAACAAAGAGATGTTGGAAGGGTATCACCAATCTCAGATGTTTTATTTTATATGATCACCGTGAATAGAGAGTCATGTACGATTCTCCATCGGTTAAGGCATTTTTAATATGTTTGGTGCGGAGGGCTATAAGATTTGATAAAGATATAGTTTTTATTTACATAGAATTTTGACTGAATAAATTTTTTAAGAATATTGTTCAATTTTTTCTTGAGAAATTCTCTGGTTTTGATTCAAGGACCTCTTTCTATACGTATGTACTTTGGAATTGAAATTCTCCATTCACTATCTATTATCTATTCTATGCCTGGTAAGCATCAATATGAAAACCCAAATTATGTTTTGTTTTAATTCAGTTTTTGTACCCTTCATCAATACAGGGTGTGGGTGAATGATGCTCCAATACATGTAATAGACTATTATTTAAAGATCATGTTTTATTTAGTATAGACAACTAATGTATAAGTAATGTTAACAATGATTAGTTCTAGGCTAAAGAGTTAAAATATGTAGTCTGTTATTGTAGAAGATAAAGTACATTTATGAATAAAGAAATTGTGTGATTTTTATGTACACATGTATCCCAACTCCTGAACTAAAAGGATACGTGAACAAAGAATTTGAATGATGAGATTTTAGCTTAATGAATCGAAAGATTATTTTGAAAAATCTAATACGTTGTTAAGGATTTTTTATTTAGTTAGATAGATTCTTGAAAATGCTTTAATTTATAATATATACCATATTCAAAATGGTGTTTTCAATTATTTAAAAAGGACATTTTAAGGAGATGTTGTTGACTCACATTTCTTGGTATCATTTTTTCCGTGGAGGATTATAACTCTACCATATACTTTGGGCGACTTGATTCCCGAGTGTGTACTCATTAAATTTATCATAAAATTATAAAAAAAAAAATCTTTTTTGATGGAGATGATTAACACATTTAATATATTATTTGTATTGCTATATTTACATTGATAGGTGTTTAGATATTATATGAGATTTTGGATTTCATTAAATGAATTAGCAAGATTAACATAAGTGTAACAAGTGTACAATAAAGATTCATTTCATGGCCATCATATCCTGTTATGCTCAAACATATTTTGATTAAAATTTAAATAAGATTCAATTTTTGTTTTTATATTTAGATATAAAAATGGACAATCAAATATCCTCAACATAGTTTACTTTACTTTAGGCAAAATTTGTTGTATTAAAATAAAATTTAATATTTAAAATATAAAATTAATTCTTTGTTTCTTTTTCACAATTTTAATTAGTTATTATAACCATAATGAAACGGAAAACAATTCAACGGTCCAAAATCTATTCCCTATTCAGTTTATGTTCAAAAAAGCTGTTTTTTAATTCTAAATTTAACACGAGAGTGTACATCTTTTGAATCCTTCAACATTTTGAGTCAACAAAAAATATTTACAGATTAAAAAATTAGATTAACCTAAACGTTTCGTTGAAGTCAAGTTACAAAATCAGAGTCAAAGATTTAATTTCAAACTCTTTGATGTTAGGTGGCGGCTTAGCATCCTGTAGAAAAGTTCTTGGAAAATTAATCAAAACGCACACCTCTCGTTTCCGCCGAGATATTTCGTCGTGAATTCATAGGTTTCATGAACTGGTTTGGAGTGTATTTAATTTAGCTTGAACTGAAAAACCTTTATACCTACCTAATCAACCGAAGCCATCAGAAAAATATGGTCGGGCTCGTGCGAGATGCCCGAAAAACTTTCCTTTTGATTCATCTTTATCAAACGCCGCTTTAAAAGACCAGTCCACTCCATAAATTTTTCAAATTAATCCTCAGAGTCACCCCACGTTTCCTTCGCTCTAGCCACCCACTCTCGGCGAACTTCCTATATATACACTTGAATGTGAGGGAGATATACAATCATACTGGAATTGGAATTGGTGCTATTCTGTGGCTCTGAATAAGTACAGAATACAACTGGTTGCAGAGACATGAATATGAGAATAGCAGCACGACTGGCAATATTGATTGCCATGTTTATGGTGGTCGCAATGATTACTGAAAGTTCGGCTTCCAGGCCGCTGAAATTGAAATTCATATTTCACGGAGATGAGGTGCAAAATAATAATAATAATATTATTATTAAGATGAATAATGGTTGGTTCGAATCCCTCAGAGGTCCTGTACCTCCGTCAGGCCGCTCTAACTGCCAAAACTACAGGTCTCCCAGTAAGGGAGGTTCGTGTTGAAAAGGAACAGATCGGTCGTTTGCAATTGCAAGAGCTTCTGATACTTTTGATCAGTCCTTAATGATGCAACTATTGTAAGGAAATAACACTGAAAATAAATAATACATATACTGTACTATAACCAGAAGAGAACAACCGAGGAAAGGCTTATCAGCCTTGAATATAGTTTGGTCCAGCTGCATGTTGAAGACACACTAACAGGCCTGTCGATAGCATCGCAGCCGATTATGATTTTTTTAGATTTGTTATCTTTGTTAATTCTTTACGTCTAAGCGTTTCTCAACTATTCTTTATTAATTCCATGATATCTCTGTCTTTAGACGTGATTTTCAGATGTTTAAGCCTGATATCGTCTTAGTGTACGTGGAGATGAATCAAAATTCCATACCACGACTTTTGTTTAAGGAGACAAGCTTTTTAATGCCATTATAATCCCAATGGATTATTAATAAAATTTATGTTTGATTTGAACAAAGATTTGATAAATTTTATCTTGCTTAAAATGGATTTATATTAATTTTATCGTAATAATTCATTTTTAAAATTTTTTAGTTTTTCATTTATTATTTTATTATTTTTCAATTTAATTTATTAAAACTGGTGGTGGCAATGTCTTTGACATTGTCAATAGCTTTTGTGAAGTTGCAAACTAATAGTATAGGAAAAAAATAATTCCTAGGATTGAACACTAGGACTTTCATTCATAGCTAAATAATACCAAAACTCTACATTCTTTGTAAAGATGATGTGTATTTGGTAACATTTACAACAATAATTTACAAGGTTCAAATACTTTAATCTTTATTAATCTTCTTATGCATGGAAAAAATAATGTTACTTTACTGGTTCATAAGAATTTTGGGTCGAAATTACTATATAAACAAGTATAAAAATAATAATGAATAAAAAAAAAAAAATTGGGTCGAAATTACTATATAAACCGGTATAAAAATAATAATGAATACAAAAATAGTAAATGGTGATGCATGGATAATTATAAAAGTAATAAAATAATTAAGATTGTAGAATAAATTAACAAATAATATGTAAGAGACAACATATGTGAGATTGTAATATATAAAGGTAAATGAAATTTTTGAGGTTTTTTAGTGGACAAAAAATGCGAGTGTATAGACTATTGCAATTTTTATACAATTTAACAATTAAAATATAAAATTTTGTATTTAAGGATTTTAAATTTTCGAAAAAGATATATTATATTATAATAAATATAAATTAATTAATTCAAAATAACATATATAATCTTTGTAAAAAATAAAGTAATATAAATGTGATTTACTTTGTAAAGAAAAAAATTAATATAAATGTGATTTTATTTATTTACGTTTGTAAAGAACATTTTAGTTATGTTCAATAAAAGTTTGTAAAGAACATTTTAGTGATCATGTTCAATAAAAGTTTGTAAAGAACATTTTAGTGATCATGTTCAATAAAAGTTTGAAATCTACATAAGAATCATGCAACTAATTATCTCAAGACGTTTCCAAGAACATTTTAGTGATCATGTTCAATAAAAGTTTGAAATCTTAACATAAGAATCATGCGACTAATTATCTCAAGACGTTTCCATTGGTATTAAGAGGGACGCTAACTTTATCATTGTTGGCATTAAGAGGTGATGTTAACTTTATCATTGTTATATAGGTTACTCCAATGCTTGTTATACAACAATTCTATTATGTTATTCAAAATTGATAGTGCTAGAGCGACCGAAAAATACATTAGATTCAATAGTGCTAAACTGACTGAAAAATTAATAAACCATTACTGTCATATTATGAACAATATTCCTCACTTTGAATCCACTGCATATTATGAACAATATTCCTCTACTTTGAATCCACTGAAGTAATTAGGCCATAAGAAGGACCAACTTTTGTATACCCTACTCTGATATTTTTAAACACACTTGTTCTACAAATCTCCAGTACCAACTTTTGTATACCCTACTCTGATGTTTTTAGACACACTTGTTCTACAAATCTCCAGTAGATACAATGCATGATGGAAAAATTTGCACAAATGTTGATGGGATAAAAAATTATTATAGAGTAAAACAAGATTTTGAACGGCAATACAAATCTCCAGTAGATACAATGCATATGGAAAAATTCGCACAAATGTTGATAGGATTAGAGTAAAACAAGATTTTTGAACAGCAAAGGACTTACCCTTCTGAACTAACTAACTAAATATAGATAGATTCCTCCTTAACTAATAAATAGATAGCTTTGGATTAGCACCATATAGTAAATTTAGCTAACACTTCCCAAAGTACACCACTTGGAATAGTCTCCCCACCATGTTTGTTTGTTTGTTTAGTAGGGGAAAGCGGAATTTCAAAACCTTTTCATTCTCTATCGACAAGTCATAGAGTCAATCTATAGTGTATGCTTTAGCCTTAGTAAGTTCCATGGAATGGAATATACAAAACTACAAATTCTCAAATCTAGCCGACATCGTAAGCATATTGTCATTTGCCAAATTTTCCTTAAGGGTAGATAAATTGCAGGATGGAAGATTGAGTCATACAAAACAATCAGCTTCTGATAAAAAAACTTTTTTCCATTGATGTTAGTAGCCTGTGCCGACATCCCAAGCGTAGTTAGCTCAAAATGAAATTTTTGACGAGTTCAGTGAGATAATTACCATCCAAATTTTTGATATGAGATTTCACAGGAACAGGGACGACACTCGAGCTCTCTCCTTTTAGCAAGTACTAGAACTCTATCTTGTAGGCAAACACCTGATAAAGAAGATGTTCCCGTGCTTCCATTCTTGGAATTCTTTTTCCACAGACAAATTTAAGCAACCTCTTAGGGAACGGAAGCAACATCAGCAGTAGCAGCTAACTCTTATGCCTCAGCTTCATCCTTTACTGGATCAAAAAGCAAAATATATTCACCATTCTATGCACCGGCAAGTTGAAGAGATTTTTACTCATGAGAGGTTGTAATCAGAGGTTGTAAAGACATAGGAGAACAAAGATTGCCCCAATAAGGTAATTAACCCCAATAAGCCAATCAGGGGAGTGAAATATTTTGGAGCAATGCTTTACAAACATTGACAACAAAGTCCCATGACAGAACCAAGAAAAGCAAATCCCGATGAATAAAAACAGCGCAGTTTTGGAGTAACCTTTTAGAAGCTCTGATAGCAAAAACCGATGGTACATGTTCGACATGCGTGAATGTAAAAGTATAATGTATGATGACTATCTCTCGACCAGTCAAATTTGATGCACCAGATTGGATAGGGTAAAAGCCGATATCAAAACTTATTATAAATTATAAAAAAGGATAGATATTATAGAGAATGAAAACTTAAAGAAAACAATACAGTTCTGAAAAATGGGAGCAAAAGAGATATTGAGGAAGCCCTAGGACAATTTATTCTTGGAATTCGGAGAAGCAAAACTGACAATGGGCAGTTGGAAAATTGATTCTATCCTTTTCACTGTGCCTATATGAACATTGAAACAACTTCCTGACCAATTTAAAGCTGCAAGAACCAATTTAAGGCATTATGGATAAAAATTTATTCAAAAGAAATTGGAAGTGTTTGATAAAATAAACTAAATTGAAGGTGTACATTGAAGGACCTTAATTAATTGTAATATTGTGAATCTATAGTGAAGAAGGTTTTATAAACCCGAAGTCCAAATAAAAATAGCAATCTAGGGTAATGAGAACTGAAAGCGCTGAAAAACAACCATGGATAACTCGACCGGTCGAACAATAAAGAGCTTCTAAAGACTTATAGATGTCCTTCCGAGGATTTAAGGGTTGCACCAGATGGACGACTTTACCATCCAAGTACCCTGCAAGGAAGGTTGCGAAGGGTATCTTTGTTGTTGGAATAATGTAGAAATGATAGGCAGATTGGCAAGGATTGAGTTGATGTGTACTTTCTATACTTAGCATGGTTTGGTTTGAGATCCACCTTTCTTGGATCTATGATCTGGTTTGTTATGATAGTTGTCATCTATATATTGTAACTACTTCTCTATCAATAATTGAATTGGTTTGGCCATTCCTTTGTGTATGAGAGCGAGCCTTTGTGCTCTGCTCCACATTGACTCTCTATATGTGTTAATTTGGTATCAGAGCTGAGGTTGGAGGAACTCACCCAGCGGCCTGTGTGTGGAGGAGAAGCAGACTGTGAGGTTGAGCTGAAATTGAAGCTATTTGCTGGAGATTGTTGCCTTGATGAGAAAAGTTTTCTGAAAAAGGAGAGAATGCTGCCGAGGAATGTTGTCAGAGGCAATTTTTTTTTACAGCTGTTGTATTGAGCCGTGATGTGAAGAGGCTGAGAAGCCCAGTTATCGAGCGCTGCTGAGAAAAGGTGCCATTGTGAAGAGGCCGTGAGTGTGCCATTGTGAGGAGGTCGTGAGTGCCATTGTGAAGAAGCCGCGTTGAAGGCCGTGAATGCCATTGTGAAGAAGCCGCGTTGAAGAAAGTTCCACTTTCTGCTGCTATCAATCGCTGAAGAAGCCCAATTGTGAAGAAGCCGTGTTGAAGGAGGATCCACGATCTGAGAAATCTCGGGGTAGATGGAGCAGTCGCCCACGATCCACGAGCGTGTGTAGAGGAGGATCCACGATAGCTCGCCCACGGAATCAGAAACAAAGCTCACCCATGGAATCAGAACAAGTAGGTGAAAAGAACACGGATAGGGAAACTGATCCCTCTCTCTCGACATAATTATGGAATTGGAGCTCACGCTGGAGTTTCATTTCATGGGCTCTTACAGTTGTTCGTAAGCTCACGCTGGAGTTTCTTTCCTTGTTGTTCGAGTTCTACAAACAAAGACTTGGCTACGTATTCACCTGTATTCAGACAGACATTGGCAAAGGTAATTTTTTTTTTTTGAAACGCATTTGTGTTTCCTCGGAACACAGACTACCGCGTGCATCTCTATTGATAGGGAGCGGTACTTCAGAACTACCGCGTGCATCTCCACTGCTAGGGTGCGGTACTTCCAAGACTTACGTGATATTTTTCTCAGCTTCCACCGCGCGGGTACTGTCTTCCCGAGGGCGGTACTGCAAATCAGCTGTGTAAAGGTATTTATTGCATTTTTTTTGAGTGATCTGCATTCTCCCTCTGAGCTTAAATACAATGGTCGCCGCCTCCCAACAGTCGTTGGCTGATACATATATTAATGAGGCCTCCAAATTGAATGGAGAAAATTATGTCAACTGGAAATTTAAGCTGCAAACTGTTCTTGAATTATTCGGTGGATGGACTATTGTAAATGGCACTGAATTGAAGCCCGCAGATCCCACACTTGTGCCAGAATGGAACAAAAGGGAAGCCAAAGCCAAGGTGACTCTGCGAATGTCTGTGCAAGACAAGATTATCCCTCACATCAAAAATTGTGACACGTCTAAAAAGACATGGGATACGCTTAAAACACTATATGAAACAACTGATACAAATCGCATCTTGTTTCTGAAGACCAAACTGTTGTCGATCAAGATGGAAGCAAATGAAGGGGTAAGTAAATTTATTTCTCATATCAAAGATCTGAGTGATAACTTGGCAGCTATAGGTGAAGCAGTAGATAGTACTGATCAAGTAACTATCGCACTAAAAGGTTTGCATCCCGATTACAAAGTGTTTATTTCAGCACTTGCAGCAAGAGAAAAACCCCCAAATTTTGAAGAAATCACAGGTATTTTGCTTCAAGAAGAAGAGAGGATGAAAACTTATGATCTCGAGGCTCGAGGTTCTGATCTCGCACTAATGGAAAGAGGTCGATATATGCACAGAGGCAAACCATGGGGCAGGCCATGGAATGGAGACAGAGGCAGTTCATAGAACCGAGATAGAGGCAAACAATGGCATGGAGACAGAGGCAGATCGTGGAATGAAGACAGAGGCAAATTTCACTCAAAACATAAAGGTATGGTTCAGACTGGTCATTCTAGAAATAATGTAGATGGTCATCATTGGGACAAACCAGGACACCTCAAGAGAAATCATTATCAGAAGAAATATTATAGAGGTAGAAGCTACAATGGAAATCACAATGCAAATCATAATGGGAATTTTGCAAACACAGACACTCCTGAAAATGAATTTAGAAATCTGAGATTATTTATTTCTGAGGATGCTCTGTCTACTGAGACAGATGATAAGAATGCATGGTTTATAGATTCAGGTGCATCTACACATATGTCTTGTAGGAGTGAATGGTTCGAAGAATATAATGAGAATCTTAATGACACTCACATCTATTTAGGTGATAATAGGTCACTCAAAGTTCAAGGTTATGGAAAAGTAAAGGTGAAGTTATCTAATGGTGAATTGAAACAGATACATAATGTTATGTATGTTCCTGGTATTAAAAAGAATCTTATTTCTGTTTCAACCATAACTGAACATGACCTAAAGGTAGAGTTTGGCAAATATCAGTGTCACATTAAAGACATTCGAGACCACTACAAGACTGTTGCTACAGGTTCAAGATGTGGAGGACTATATAAGCTGGATGTGTGCAAAGACAGTCATCAAGCACTGGCATCCACCATTATCACCACTGAGGAACTCTGGCATCAAAGGTATGGCCACATTAATCACCATGATCTTATGCTGCTTCAGAACAAATTAATGGTTGAAGGTCTGCCTGTTATAAAGAATGTGAATTTAGAATGTAGTGCTTGTGCACTTGGAAAACAGCACCGAGATGCATTCCCAATACATCATGAGAAGAAACAAACTGATCTGCTTGAATTAATCCACACATATGTATGTGGACCTATGCAGACTAGATCATTAGGAGGTGCATCATATTTTCTAACATTTATTGATGATAGATCTAGATACACATGGGTCTATTTCATAAGAAGAAAAGGAGATGTCTTCGAATATTTCAAGGAGTTCAGAATGATGGTCGAAAAGCAAACAGGAAAATGCATTAAATTTCTCAGATCTGACAATGGAGGGGAGTACGTGTCTGGAGCTTTCAAGAAATACTGTAAGTAGAATGGAATCCAGCAACAATTTACAGTATCCCACACTCCTCAGCAAAATGGTGTAGCTGAGCGAAAGAACAGGACACTAGTTGAATGTGCTCGTAGTATGCTCCAAGGTAAGAACATGTCGAATGGTTTTTGGGATGAAGCTGTTAATACGGCTGTATATTTGAAAAATAGAAGTCCAACAAAGAAATTAGATCTGCAAACACCATTTGAGGTCTTTTATGGATATAAACCTGAAGTTAAGCATCTACGAATTTTTGGTTGTAAAGCCTTTGCACATATACCAAAAGATGATACAAGGAAACTAGATGCTAAATCCTTTGAATGTATTTTTGTTGGATATCACAATGATCATAAAGCTTACAAGCTATTTGATCCTAGCTCTCATAAGTTAATTGCAAGCAGAGATGTAGTGTTCCATGAACATGTAGATACAAGTGAAAAATATGGCCAAGGACATACTTCTACTAATGAATATGTGAAATTAAACTCCATCATTCAGCAGTAGGAAGTGGAACAGCCACAAGAGAAGGAGCAGGAACAGAATAGAAGAAGCAATGGAAACAGCAGCAGTCACAGTGAAAATAGCAGAAACAGCATGAGCACTTCTATCAGTTCAAATGAAGATACAGCAGAAAGCAGAAGGATAATGGATGGTACCCCTACAGGCAATGTAGGACTAAGAAGGTCTTCAAGACAGATTCGTCCTCCTTCAAGGTATGATGATTATGCTTTAATGTCCAATGCAATGAATGAACCAATGAATTATAAACAAGCCAAAGATAAAGAAGAATGGGTTGAAGCTTTGAATGAAGAATATAACTCTATTATGAAGAATCAGACTTGGGAATTAACAGAGTTACCAGAGAACAAAACACCCATAGGATGTAAATGGCTATTTAAACATAAGCTTAAATCAGATGGTAGCATTGACAGATTTAAAGCAAGACTAGTTGCCAAAGGTTATGCTCAACAGGAGGGAATTGACTTTGAGGAAACTTTTGCACCAGTAGCAAAACTAAACACAATTAGAATTCTGGTTGCATTAGCTACAACTCATAATTGGAATATCCATCAATTAGATGTAAAATCTGCTTTCTTAAATGGTGAACTAAAAGAAGAAGTGTACTTAGTCCAGCCTGAAGGCTTTGTACAAAAAGGTCAGGAGCATCTTGTATGTAAGTTAAAGAAAGCCATCTATGGTTTGAAACAGGCCCCTAGGTCATGGTACATAAAGATTGATACCTTCTTTAATCAGAAAGGCTTTGCGAAAAGCAAAAGTGATCCTAACCTTTATGTGAAGAAAGATAAGGAAGGAAATGTTTGCTTAATATCGTTATATGTTGATGATCTCATTATCAGAGGAAATGCATGTAAGTTGATTGCAGAAATAAAAAATCAGTTATCACAGGAATTTGAAATGAAAGACCTTGGTGAACTTCACTATTGCTTGGGACTTGAAGTATGGAAAGAATCTGGTAAAACTATGATCACTCGAAGTAAGTATGTGAAGGAAATATTGAGCAGATTCCATATGAGTGATTGCAAAGAATCAGTAATTCCTTTAGAACAGAATGTGAAGCTATGCAGTCAAGATGGAACAAAAGATGCAGATGGTTCTTTGTATAGACAGTTGGTGGGAAGTCTGAATTATCTCACTACTACAAGGCCAGATATCTCATATGCAGTCAACATTCTTAGTCAATTCATGGCTAAGCCAAATGAAAGCCATTGGAAGGTTGCAAAGAAGGTCCTTAGATATCTGAAAGGGACAATGAACTTTGGTCTTTTATATACTAATAAGTTTGATGTTCAATTGGCAGGATTTTCTGACTCTGACTGGGCAGGGAACGTTGATGACAGAAGGTCTACTACAGGATATGCATTCAACATTGGATCAGGGGTCGTAGCATGGAGCAGCAAGAAAAAGCCAACTGTTTCTCTATCATCCACAGAAGCTGAATATAAAGCCATGTCTAGTGCTACATGTGAAGCTGTATGGTTGAGGAGGATTCTTGAAGATGTTGGAGAAAAGCAAGCAGAACCCACAAATATACATTGTGACAATCAAAGTGCAGTCAAGTTAGCACACAACCCAGTTTATCATGAAAGAACAAAACACATTGAGTTGCACCATCACTTTGTTAGAGAAAAGATTGATTCTAAGGAAATTAAACTTCTGTATTGTAATACAAGTGATAATGTCGCTGATATATTTACAAAACCCATTGGCAGAATTCACTTTGAAATCCTTAGGTAGAAATTAGGTGTTGTATAAAATCCATTTCTACATTAAGGGGGTATGTTGGAATAATGTAGAAATGATAGGCAGATTGGCAGGGATTGAGTTGATGTGTACTTTCTATACTTAACATGGTTTGGTTTGAGATCCACCTTTCTTGGATCTATGATCTGGTTTGTTATGATAGTTGTCATCTATATATTGTAACTACTTCTCTATCAATAATTGAATTGGTTTGGCCATTCCTTTGTGTATGAGAGTGAGCCTTTGTGCTCTGCTCCACATTGCCTCTCTATATGTGTTAATTTTTGCCATGTCAGAAAACCTGTCAAATAATTGCTCTAGGGTTAGTTAGGGTTAACAATAAGTCAAAAAAGAAACCCGAAGTGAAGAAAAACGCAAGGGCACAAGTAATCAATGTAGAGAGGGCACAAACAAGCCCAGTCGCCATTGTTTGATTCTTTGTGAAATTGAAGAGCGTGTTTTTAAAAACGCAAGGGCACAAGTAATCAATGCCGAGAGGGCACAAGCAAGCCAGTCGCCATTGTTTGATTCTTTGTGAAATTGAAGACCCTGTTTTTACAGTTCGAAAAAGCAAACCCTGGATCCCAAAATGGACAAACAACAAACTAAAACCCACCCTCTGAATTGAATGCAAAAAAATCATTTACAAAAAAGATAAGTATCACCATGAGCCGATAGATTAGCGTGGCACAATTACCATCCGAGAACTGAAAATAGAACCTGCAAACAAGCAATTTAATACGCAGTAAGGACTTGTTATAGCATAAGCACCTCAGATTGGGTTGTTCTTTGCGAATTTCTTACCATACTTGTGCCACTTATAACCTCTTCCAGAATGTTAGTCTCGGATAATCGACCAGCATAGGAGGCATGCACCTGCCACATTCCCTGCATGCACTACATCGATTGTAACAAAAGTGTTATGCACAATGCACTGACACACAAGATCAATTCCAAGGCTATCTATACATGCACTAAACTATCAAATGCATCGAGATCAAATCCATGGAAAAATTAAAAGTGAATCTTACTGTAAAAACGTTACATAGAAAACCAAAAACCATATCATACAAAAATGTAATTGACACTGCACGGTTACCAAAATCAAAGCGATTACATAATTCCCTCCCGAAAACCAAATTTACATATCGTGGAACTTGTTAGCAAAAACATTAGTTTGCATTATGTAAGTCTTTCCTTCTACATTTCCCAAGAACTCAATGTCAATCTCGTCTATGTACAGAATTTGCACGGAACATATTTGTTCTATGGGATTGATGTTTTCTTTCAGTGAACAATCTCTTGTTGTTCTTTTCAGATGGCAGAGTATCATTTTCTTTTAGGCGAAAAAATCCTCTTCTACAACCTTAACTTGGTTTTGCAGTTGCTGAATGTAGTCGATTGCGTCGTCTATGATGGATGCTTTGTCAATCTTCCATTCAAACTTCAAAACTGCAAATAAGATTTAAATTTTACAGTTGCAAACCAGATATCGATAAATGGAGTCCACTGGATGGTTTGTTAGGTAATATTATGGACATTTTGACTAAATCCATACAAACAGATGTCGAGTTCGACTCTCCTGAGCAAACCCCACTAATATAACGAGGGGTTTCCTTCTTGAAAATGCAATGTAGAAAAAATAACAAAATAAATATTACAACTACAAATGAGATTTAGACATAATGGCAGCCATAAGAGACACTTGGTTATAACAAGAACTATATCCATGGGAGCCGAAGGAATTACAGGAGGAATTTCCATCTACGATGCCTTCGACTGATGATATGGGGCAGGCACATGATTCAAACATGCGAGCTATGAGATTAGACATCTGGAGGTTCAAGTTAGAAGAGTAGAGGTTCGTGGATGAGAATAATTAGATAAGCTAATTAAGTCATGCAGGGACTTACATAGATAGCCACAACTGTGCAGTCAAAGAGTATGTTAGGTTAAAAGAACTGGGTGGCTCATTTAAACTATAAATATTTACCTTAAAATTTACTCACTATAGTGCATCCCATCATCTTTTTGTTTTTTCATCGTGAGGATTATAGCCCACACAATATCTCGATAAATGAAGAAAGGTTAATACTACTGTTTATTTATAAAGGTAAGAGTCCAGCTAAGTCTACAGGCCAATCCGCTAGCCCATTTTGCTTCTCCATGCACCCCGATATAGTATCAAATGAGCCTGGCCTGACCTGCCTGAAGGAACTGATCAAGATCTTATTAACCCTTCGGAGTCTCCAACCAACCAATAAATAAGTAGTAGTAATTAGTGGAGGTGGAGGGGGTATCACTTGAGGAATGAGCATTGGAAGTGTGCAGGGGTGCCATTGAAGACTAATACAAAGCAGAGCTGAAGCACATATTGATTGAAAGAAGATATTTGGTCTCCCAAACTGAAATCTAAATTTTCTTAAAGAAGTCACATGGCCATGATTTATGAAGCCCTATGTATTCTGTCGATTGGAATTGAGCGAAGAAAATCCACATGATTTTAAGATTTGAGACTAGTTTTGAACCACTCAAAATCCAACTTTATCTTCAGATCTAACTTGTTGATAATTGGTGCAAGCTGGAACCAATGGACATACATTGTAAAGTGAAGATTCCATGTGCCATTCCCTCCTTTTCTTTCATTATTTCTCACAAAACACAAAATAGGAGACAGAATTTGGTTCCTGTTCTCTTGTAATCGCAGCGAGATATCTCAATATTTTAAGGTGAAACTGCCATGTTCTGCCACTTTATTTCCATCGCCTGTGACATGAAACTGCCTTTGGAGTGTGTACAGTGTCTATCTTCTGTCCTCTACACAGGACCTGACCTGCCCACAGTCTGTTGTCCTTTGTAGGACGATGTCATCCATCCGCCACCCCTGGGAAGCGAAAAACAAGAAGACGTCATACTCGGAAACTAATTAGAATGAAAAAAAAAATATTTTTAATAATTCAATTTAATATCATATATTTAACATTATAGTTAAATTATAGGAAAACAAAAATATTTACTTTATAGACCTAAATTAATAGGTGCTTGATATATATATGATCCCCTTTGGGGACATAATTACAATACAACTATTTTTATAATGTTTTATTGAAATACAAATTCCTTAAATATAAATAAGAAAAAGATTAAATATATTTACACCCATAGGCGTTTTATTTTAACATTTGGGGGTGGGGGCTGGGTTACGCCCATAGGCGTTTTATTTTAACATTTGGGGGTGGGGCTGGGTGGATGATTTTTTATTTATTTTTAAATGGATGACTCGATTTCAGTGATTCCAGAATATGCTTCGTCTTGTCCATAAATCAAGCATTCATATTTACTCAGTTAACTTAGACGCATGTTTAAATCCAATGGACACCCATGATTATTTAAAATAATTAAAGTAAATTCAATCGACGACCTTCGACGGTTTGATAAATGAACCAGGATAAAGAATGATGTGCACTCGTTTACTTGCAAATCATGGATCATGAATCATGAGCTGGCAGATTGTGAGAGAGATAAAGAATACCGATCAAACTTTGGTGGTCGTTTCAGATTCTAGCACTCCTCATCCGTTTCAGATGTCAATGTTGAGCCTGGGCAGTTACAATAATTGCACTCCTCAGTCGTTTCGAACTTGCATGTACTTTCCAGCATTGTGAAATTCATTCCAATGGCATTGTTAGTAGTGTTAGGAGTGTGGCATAGCATTGAATCTGGGTTTGTTCTGGGAAATAACGAGGATGGTCCAAACTCCAGCTGAATCCGTGATCTTTCAGAGATCTTTCGGATCTGTAACCTGCTAAGACGGATGCATAGATGGCCAATGATTTCTACACTTGAAGTTATATAAATATAATTCAAGATGGACAATCAGACGTATCCGACAAAGCTTCCATTACAGGTTATACACACGCAAATCATTGGAAAATAGGAGGATAAAAACTATGGCTCAACAACGCTGTGAAATTGAACATTTTCCGATAAAGAAAAACAATTTTATCACTTTTTTAAATTTAAGATTTTGACTTAAATTCATAGTTTTTAACATTATATGGGATTCGAGTCTGGTGTGGTCATCTGAGTTCACTGTGCACTGGATAGTTTTAGGACTCTTCCGCAGGTCATTATTTCCTTGGCTTAGTGCTTTAGAGGCATGGTCCTTTGCTCCAAGATTTATTCGCATGTGGAAAGGACAATGTGATTATCGGTAATTTAGTTGGAAGTTTGAGTGCCAAGATCTTTGGTTATGCTCAGGATAGTATGCTTATCCTTTTAAAGGTCAAGACATTTGAGTCCATTTAGCTCTTATTTTGTGAGAACTCAGTTTGTTTGAAAAAATTGGGAATTTGTTTAATGTCCTTTGTGCTTCATGTTTTGGGCTAAATTCAGGAGGGTGAAGTAGGCCTGGATTCAATGGTTTGAATCACACTCTATTGTGTCATTACATTAATATAATATGTTTTTTTTTAGTTTATTTGCCTCACTTTATTGGGTATTTCAAAGATAAATTGATTGCACAAGTTGCCATGGAAATTCTAGTAGTATATTGCATTCAAATGATTCTTTGTTTTTGTTATTAAGAATATTATATCAATACAAAATATAGACATTCTCAGGGCACTTAAAGAAGCACGTGATCATATATATATATATATAACACATTAATTCCGTTTTAGAAAAGCAGTGTTTAGATCCATAACATCTTAATTGGTAGAGTTTGTTTGCAGGCATAAACCCAGATGGAAGCGAATACAGTTTGAGTGATATGAAAGAAGCCATTAAGAAAAGCAGTGGGTAGCTCCGAGGATTCGATTGCAACACAAGCGATGAGGGAACTACTCAACTACTTCAGGTGTATGTTTGTGTTGAATTATCGAATGTCTGACTTACCCACACAGCAGTTTCCCATCAATGGTTGTATTTCCTCCTGTTGGGGACGATCAGGATGTCCAAGGTGCTTCCACAGACCAAAACACTGATGGAACAAAAGAGACCTAAGTTGTAGGTCTGGACAAACAACAGTTTGTTAGGAACCCATGTCAACCCTTCTATTTACTTTGTTAGTATATTGTTGTTGGATGCATATGCTTTGTAAGTCATCCCATAGTATTTGTTGATCCATAGTTTGTCTTATTGTTGTTGGACGCATATGCTTTGTAAGTCGTCCCATAGTAATTGTTGATCCATAGTTTGTATTGGCCCATGGTTTGTATTGACACATGGTATTGACCCATGGTATTGGAGCCTAGACTTAGTATATAAGTTTGTGTTGAGACCAATGAAGGTACCGTGAAGTTATTTGTATTGAGCTTGCTCAAAGGAGGTTGCCCCCTTGAAGTGGCTTGTGATCAATAAAAGTGATTCTGAGTTATGTTATTTCTGCTATCTCGTCTATTTTTATTAATTAATTGTTGCAGGTTCTTCACATCTGGTATCATAGCACTTTCTTGGACTCGCTCGGTGAAATTTCTGCCAATTTTTTTTTCGCATATGTTGCAGCTTCGGATTTGGGAATAATCCATATCCGCTTTTAACTGTGGGAAGTACTTGGCCATAAGCCCTAAAACTCATTGTCAGGAGTACCACAGGAACCCCAAAGTAGCTGGCCCATTGAGACGACCTACCAGCAAAAAGGGCAACGACCCCTACCTGATTGACTAGTTCCCACCCGTGAGCTAAACCAAGAGCTATCGTTTTTGGCAAAGCGGTTATAAGTTTTACCTGAGCCGTGGAGTGAGGGGTACTTCCCCAATACGCAAGACATCAGACAACATGCGTGTCCGAGTGAATCCGCTAAACCGATAGGAAACTGAACATACCTGGGCTCCATATCTATTTTCGGCTAAACTATTGCCGATCACTTCTGTGCCATTGCAAATCCATCTATTGCCAATCACTTCTGCACTGTTGTAGATCCATTCTAAAAGTCGGCTCAGATCCATTCTAAAATTCATTTCAGATCCAACCATTTTCGATCCATTCTGAGCCGTTCCATATCCCGCCGTTTTCGATCCATTCTGAAAGTTGTTTCAGATCCATTCTGGAAAAAATATATATATATTGTTTTTTTGCCATATCTCACTTGTTTTAACTCTGTTTTCCTTGAAACTTCACTGACACCCTTGCAATCCCATTATGCATATTTCATTTATGAGGACCATATCCCAAATTCCACTTCCTAAAGCCAGAAATCCCACATTTGTCTATTTTTAGGGTTTTCTATAACTTCTTCAATTTTCACCCACTTGCCTCCAAATTTTGCCACCATGTTCATTCCCTATTTCTGCTTCTTTGTCCCTCTTTGAAAATTTTCTCAATCTTTCACCCTGCTTATGAAATCCCCATTTTTTGCTTCCCTATCCATCAGAAAGTGTCCAAAACCTAGTCAAACCCAAATTACCCCTCCGAGTTTTTCCCAAATCCAAAATTCCCTTTACTAAATAAGATTTTGTTTGTGTTTTTCTATCCATTCCTGGAAAAAAAAAACTCCTTGTTATGGTTGTCTCCCGCGGAGGAGCAAAACCATTGAGGAAGCACTTGCAGCCATCCAAACCAAACTCGAAGATTTGGATAAAAAATTTATCAGCCTCCATCTTCAGCATTCAGCCATGAACAATCACCGACAGCAAGAATCTTCTGCAACCAATGGGTTCTCTTCTTCCAGCAATTTTCGTGGTCCGAAGCTTGAATTTCCTTCCTTCAATGGTACTAATCCGACTGGATGGATCTATCGTGTAGAACAATATTTTAGTCTGCATAACACTTTTGATGTCCAAAAATTTCCATTTGCATCCTTTCATTTGGAACAGGAAGCCCTTGAATGGTACCGTTGGTACATCAAGGCTCATGATGAGCTAAAATGGACAGATTTTTGCCAACTCATTTTGCAACAATTTGGTCCTAGTGCTTTTGATGACTTCACCGGAGCACTCACTAAACTTCGTCAAAGTGGCACTGTGAGAAAGTATCAGACAGAATTTGAGAAACTAGCCAATCACATAGAAGGATTGTCTGATGAATTCTACAGGAGTTGTTTTATCAGTGGTCTTAAGGATGAAATCTGGTTAGACGTTAAAATGTTCTGTCCCAACACAATGATGGAAGTCGTAGGGTTGACTAAGTTGGCAGAAGACAAGAATCCATCCCAACGGCACTCCAAACCAACTTTTGTTCCCTTTCGAAATATGGGTTCTCAATGACCTCCTATCCCGCCAGCTCTTCGACCAACTCGTATCAAGCATTTGTCTGAAACAGAGATGCAGGCATGCAGAGAAAAAGGGCTTTTTTATAATTGTGATGACAAATTCACTCAGGGACATAGATGTGTTCAACAAAATCTCTATCTCTTGGATATGGATTCTCCGCCTACCTCTACAATTGGTGAAGAAACTCCAGATACAATGGATGATCAGGTTGACATTCAGGAGCCGCCTATTGACCCAACATCTCAGAATGAACAACCAGAGATATCTCTCCATGCTTTATCCCGCGTCACCAACCCCCAAACAATGCGGGTCTGGGGTTACTTCAAGAAGATTCCTCTTACAATACTCATTGATTCTAGTAGCACTCATAACTTCATTGACCCTCGGATCACCAAACATGCTAATTGTTTTGTCCATCCTTTCTCCAACTTTGAAGTCATGGTTGCCAATGGGGGCACCTTACCTTGCAAGGGGAAGTGTCACAATGTGCGTATCTCTCTGGAAGATTATAACCTGCGCTCTGACATGTTTTCCTTGTCCCTAGGAGGATGTGATGTGGTTTTAGGCGTTCAATGGTTATGCACACTTGGCCCCATTTTATGGGATTTTGCTGAACTTTGGATGCAATTTTCAGTCAATGGGAAACAACACAAATTTAAGGGATTACAACAAGGGTCTCTCCGTATCATCAGTTCACATCGCCTCGAAAAGATCCTTAAGAAGAATTCACATGGTGTCATCGCTCAACTCCATTCCATTCAGATGCACCCATGAATGGTCTCCCCTCCTTCCTTGGATAGATATGCAGGTGTCCTTGATGAACCAGTGGGCTTGTCTCCTTCAAGAGACCTTTCCGGTAAGAATTTAGTCGCATCTACATCTTAGCAGGAAATGATGGCTATTTTGCATGCAGTAAATAAGTGGCAGCCATCCCTATAGGGAATTATTTCTGCATCAAGATTGATCTCCAGAGTCTGAAAAATTTCTTGGAACAATGGGTCTCCTTTCCAGCACACCTGAAATGGGTTATCCAACTCATGGATTATGCCTATGCGATCACTTACAAGAAGGGTAAGGACAATATGATGGCAGATGCTCCTTCTCGCACATGTGATGACCCAGTTTCTCTTATAGTTATTTCTCTACGTGTTCCAAACTGGTTGCAATCTGTTCAACATGGCTATCTCTTCTATGAAATCCATGCTTCTTCATCAACAGGGAACTCTGGGTTCCTCCAAATGTATGACCGGGAATAATGTAACTTCTTTTGGAAGGGACTAAAAATGACAATTCAACAGATGGTGGCTGACTATGATACTTTCCAGGTCAACAAGGGTGAAACGACACTCCTTTCGGGACTGCTCGAACCCTTGCCCATCCCTACACAGATTTGGACAACTATTTCTATGGATTTCCTAGAAGCGCTCCAGTGGTACAATAGTACATCTAAAAGGACACCATATGCAGCAACCTATGGATAGGCACCACCAATTCTTCTTCCATCCACCCTCAGCAACTCCCCAGTTCAAGAAATTGACTCGGTTCTTCGAAACCGCGATTAGATTCTTCTCATTCTGCAGGACAATCTTCACATGGAAAGAATTCGATTGAAACAACAAGCCGATCAACACCGTTCTGAGCGCACTTTTCACGCAGCTGATATGGTTCTTCTTCATCTATAGCCTTCCAAGCAACCCTCCCTGAAACTCACAAAGCGTCAGTGGCCCGAAATGCAACCCGAGAATGGTACAGGGGAACCACTGCTTCAGATTCTGCATCAATTTCCACATCTAAAGCTTTGAGGACAAAGACTTTTCTAAGGGAGAGGGGATGTTAGGAACCCATGTCAACCCTTCTATTTACTTTGTTAGTATATTGTTGTTGGACGCATATGCTTTGTAAGTTGTCTCGTAGTATTTGTTGATCCATAGTTTGTCTTATTGTTGTTGGACACATATGCTTTGTAAGTCATCCTGTAGTAATTGTTGATCCATAGTTTGTATTGGCCCATGGTTTGTATTGACACATGGTATTGACCCATGGTATTGGCGCCTAGACTTAGTATATAAGTTTGTGTTGAGACCAATGAAGGTATTGTGAAGTTATTTGTATTGAGCTTGCTCAAAGGAGGTTGCTCATTTTGTGTCACTAGGTACAAGTTAGTGACTTCATCAAGGAATTTATTGAAAAGACACATCAATATGTTTAGCATGTCCACGTGGCATGATGGCAGGATGAGAAGTTTAGAATATGTAGAGATACATTTCCCCTTGGTTCTATACTTTCAGTTGTTGATTTTGCCGATAATTACACTCTGCAACCTCAAAATGAGATCCAAAGTCAGTTTTATCACTCTCAGCAGGTTTCCTTGATGGTCCATATCACATATAGGCATGGCCCAAATAGCACTGAAGAGCAAAGAGAAATTCTGAAGGAATATCACTTCTACATAAGTGATGATAGGTGCCACGACTTCCACTATGTACATCATTGCTTCATCATGTTCTATGATCACTTGAAGGGAAGGAACATACATATGGATCGACACTGGATTTGGTCTGATGGGTGTGCTGGTGAGTTCAAAAATGCATGCATATTTCAGTGGTTGTGTTCATTGCATAAAAACTACAAAGTGCCACATATGTGGAACTATTTTGAGACTGGGCATGGTAAAGGAGATCATGATGGAGCCAGAGCATGTGTCAAAACAGCCCTACGAAGAGAGGAATTGAAATTATCTACAGAATCTACTATTCTAAATGCTCAATCTACAGTCAGGTGGTGCACGTCAGTAATGGAAGAGGAATCAACTATGCGAGTAGAATCCATAAGAAAGAGACATGTGGAGAGATTTTTTTGGGAGGTGGTAGACGTAGATCGTTCACATGCATGGGAATGAAATACTGTGCCTGGGACTCGTGGCTTTCATTTGGTTCGAAGCTCTGATAACCCAGTATTTGAAATTTGGACCAGAAAACTCGCTTGTTTTTGCCCGTCTTATTGTGATGGTGACTGGGATGGGTGTGAATCATTGGATTGGGTTGATGGATGGGATCACATATCACTTCCACTTGATCAACGTGCAATTGTTGAGTTAACTTTGTTGGAAGAAGACCAATCATCTATTTCTAAATATTTTGATCATGTCTCGGACCTTGTACAACCTAGTATGATGCATTTCCTTAACACATTTTTGTTTATTTACGTAGTCTTCAAATGCACATTAATGGCCTTGTATTGCACGAAAAATATTTTGATCATATACCTACAATCATATTATGCAAGGCACATATACGCATTTGTTTCCTCAAAAGATAGTGAATGGGGTGGTGATTACTGGTTGGCACGCTGCATAGATGGAAAGCAAACCCTCATTACGTCCATGACTGATGATGAAAACAACCACTTCCCAACTGGGTCTATGGTTGTTAAAGGTGAATACTTGACACGGGATAGCAATGCAAGAAAGAAGGGTGGATATGTTTACAAGGATTACAAATCAGGTGCAAGTGTGTATCACTTTACCAACTTAGTCATTGGCACAAACCTCCAGGTACGAACAATGCCTAGCCGAAATACATCGAAGGTACGCTACTTCTTACCGGATACAGAGCACGAGAGACTAATGGAGACCATCAGCATAAGAGATGATCCAGAGGGATTGGCTGTATGATAATAGGTGGGATCTAGCATGATGAGGTATGTTACATACTTTTAATACTATACTATTTATACTATTTCTAATTGAATATTGATATATGCTCAATTTTCACATGTATGTTTCATATGAATATGTCAATTTTGTGTTCTTGATAAGCCAAATTTACTTTTACGTTGTTTATATATATGCCAAAAGTTCTCTTGTATGTCAAGTTTATGAATATGCCATTTTTTACATATGATCAGTAAACCCTAAAATTATATTATGTTCATCACGTTGATTATTGGCTTCACCCAACAAAATTAATTCAATCTGTGCTCACTATATTAAACAATACACTTATATTAAATTTAATTCATGTCTTGTTAAATATTTCATAATGAATTAGCTATTTGAGAGCACCACCTTAGACCAAGCCATCATCATCAACATCTTCATCATCATCACCATCATCATCATCATGAAAATCTTCATCATGGACCTACAAAACCCTAGTTTTCAAGATGGACCTGCAAGGTGATACCTGGGCCACGGAACTGGAGGTGAGGGGCACCCCTAGCACTATCCAGACGTCTTGAATCCAACAGGGTTGAGGGTTCATCGATTGGAGCCACGGTCGTCATTCTATGGCTCGTTCCATCTCGCATCCAAAAGGCCTTCAGGGACACCTGCTGGATACCTACCGGGGGCATAGAACTCCAACCGTGCAACAAAACCAGGTTTCGAGAAGTCCTGCAGGTGTGTCTAGGCAGGTTTCAGTTGGGAACACTAGCCATACCCTCCCAGTGGATGATTTTCCAAAGTTGACCCCCGTGTGCAAAAATTTCACACTCCCACATTGAGCAAAACCCTAGTTTCCAAGATGTGCCTGCAAGGTGGCACCTGGGCCACCGGATCGGAGGTGAGGGGCACCCGTAGCACTATCTGAATGTCCTGAATCCAACGGAGTCGACGGTTCGTCGATCCAAGCCACGGTCGTCATTCTATAGCTAGTTCCGTCTCGCATCCAAAAGGCCTTCAGGGACACCTGCTGAATACCTACCGGGGGCATAGAACTCCAATCGTGCAACAAAACCGGGTTTCGGGGAGTCCTGTAGGTGTGTCTAGGAAGGTTTAGGCTGGGAACACTAGCCATACCCGCCCGGTGGATGATTTTCCAAAGTTGACCCCCGTGTGCAAAAATTGCACACTCCCACACTGAGCAAAACCCTAGTTTCCAAGATGGACCTCCAGGGTGACACTTGGGCCATCGGACCAAAGGCGAGGGGGACCCCTAGCACTATCCGGTTGTCCTGAATCCAACGGAGTCGACGGTTCATCGATCCGAGCCACGGTCGTCATTCTATGGCTCGTTTTGTCTCGCATCCAAAAGGCCTTCAGGGACACCTGCTGGATACCTGCCAGGGGCATAGAACTCCAACCGTGCAACAAAATCGGGTTCCGGGGAGTCTTGCAGGTGTGTCTTGGCAGGGTCAGGCTTGGAACACTTGCCATACCCACCCGATGGATGATTTTCCAAAGTTGACCCCTATGTGCAAAAATTGCACGCTCCCACACTGAGCAAAACCTTAGTTTCCAAGATGGACCTGCAAGGTGGCACCTGGGCCACTGGATAGAAGGCGAGGGGCACCCCTAGCACTATCTGGATGTCCTAAATCCAACAGAGCCAACGGTTCATCGATTGGAGCCACGGTCGTCATTCTATGGTTCATTTCGTCTCGCATCCAAAAGGGCTTCAGGGACATCTGCTGGTATGTGAACCAAGTTAGAGATGCCATTCAGACCCAATTGAAAGTTGACGAAGTGGTTTTATGTGACATCAGCTTTGGAATAAATGTTTATGTAAACCAACAGAAGCTCGAACAATACTCCCTGCTTTTAAACGCATTCTAGAGAGAGCAAGAGAACAAGTTCATCAAAGCGACTTCATTCATCTATATTCTCGTAATGTACACATAGTCCATCCTTATCTTGATAAACAAGAGTTTTATGGTAGCTTGAATTTTTTGGGCGTGGTTATCTCCCTATATTCAGTTGTCTGATTAGTTGACAAGCTTGCCTGAAAATCTATACGTTGAACGTCTTTGTTTTATTGGTGAAAATTGGAAGGGATTTTCAAGTCACCTGCAAAACGCTCCTTTGTTGAAATATGTAAGTTCTTCCAACAACATAGATTTGGCTAGTGTATCAAATGCTGTCATCCACACCAGAATTTATCTTTCGTCAAAGGAGTCACACATATTGTGGCTGACCAAATGGTGAGAAACTGTATGAGTGTTTGAATCAGTATCCTAAAATTACAGAGCCTTCTATCTCAAATTTTGCTTCGCGGATCCTAGATGTAGTAT
Organism: Larix kaempferi; assembly: GCA_027924585.1. NCBI lineage: Eukaryota > Viridiplantae > Streptophyta > Pinopsida > Pinales > Pinaceae > Larix > Larix kaempferi. Next base: position 601,130 of record BSBM01000576.1, on the reverse strand, counting down.
CAGACTCAACAGATAGTAAACTTGTTATCACCACTGCACATTTTTTGCACTATTCATCTGCAAATAACTACGTCTGGTTCGAACTTACCAGTATTTGCAAGAATATTCCCCTAGTAGATGAACGTGGGAAAATCATTAGGGTACAAGGCTCTCTGAAGTTTCTCCAGCCTGCATCCACGAGTAATTGGGCCAAGTTAATGGGAAGGAATCCCTGGACTACCATGAGCTTTTCAACCCTTTCTGAAGGTCACCTTACACTACCATATTGTGCAGGAGCTTTGATGTATTCAGTTAAAGATTTAGTTTCATTCTTTCGAAGACACCTTGATGTAGTAGATACTCCAGATCTATTTCCTCCGAATGCCAATCTTTCTGGTGTTTCCCATGCTTTGACAAAGGAGAATGCATTTCTTATGCTACAGTGGATCCAATATTTGAAAAAAAATCAGAAGATACTGGATGCTTTTATACATAGTATATTGGAAGGCATTCTAGTCGGGCTGCAAGTCGCATGAAAATGTTGTTGAGGGACACTTGGTGAATTTCCGTCTGGGAGCCAAAAAGGAAAAGGAGTAGCAAGATTGCATGCCGTTGGATCTTGCAGGTGTGTGTGGGAAATGCCGATGTGGGAACACTGCCAACACTGGCTCGGGGGAGGGTTTTGCAGAGTTGACCCACCAATGCGAGATTGCATGCAATGAAACTGAGCAAAACCCTAGTTTATGAAATGAATGCACAATGAAGCCACTAGGCCATGAGGAGACAAGGGAGAGGGCCCCCTAGAGGTAATCGCATGCTAGGAGACAAATGGAGTCGACGGTTCGTCGGTCCGACGTCCGGTTTCTGAGTTATGTCGAGTTGCAAGTCGCATGAAAATGTCGTTCAGGGACACTTGGTGAATTTCTGCCCGGGAGCCAAAAATCAAACAGAGTAGCAAGATTGCATGCCGTTGGCTCCTGCTGGTGTGTGTGGGCAATGCCGACATGGGAACACTGCCAACATTGGCTCGGGGGAGGGTTTTGCAGAGTTGACCCACCAATGCGAGATTGCATGCAATGAAACTGAGCAAAACCCTAGTTTACGAAAGGAATTCACAATGAAGCCACTGGGCGATGGGAAGATGAGGGATAGGCCCCCCTAGAGGTAATCACACGCCAAGAGACCAACGGATTCGACGGTTCGTCGATCCGACCTCCGGTTTCTGAGTTATATCGAGTTGCAAGTCGCATGAAAATGTCGTTCAGGGACACTTGGTGAATTTCCATCTGGGAGCCAAAAAGCAAACAGAGTAGGAAAATTGCTTGCTGTTGGATCCTGCAAGTGTGTGTGGGCAATGCCGACATGGGAACACTGCCAACATTGGCTCAGGGGAGGGTTTTGCATATTTGACCCACCAATGCGAGATTGCATGCAATGAAACTGAGCAAAACCCTAGTTTACGAAATGAATGCACAATGAAGCCACTGGGCCATGGGAAGACGAGGGAGAGGAAACCCTAGAGGTAATCGCACGCCAGGAGACCAATGGAGTCGACGGTTCATCGGTCCGATGTCCGGTTTCTGAGTTATGTCGAGTTGCAAGTCACATGAAAATATCGTTCAGGGACACTTCGTGAATTTTTGTCTGGGGGCCAAAAAGAAAACGGAGCAACACGATTGTGTGTCGTTGGCTCTTGCAGGTGTGTGTGGCCAATGCCAATGTGGGAACACTGCCAACACTAGCTTGGGGGAGGGTTTTGCAGAGTTGACCCACCAATGCGAGATTGCATGCAATGAAGCCACTGGGCCATGGGGAGACGAGGGAGAGGGCCCCCTAGAGGTAATCGCATGCCAGGAGACCAACGGAGTCGAAGGTTCGTCGGTCCGACGTCTGATTTTTAGGTTATGTCAAGCTGCAAGTCGCATAAAAATGTTGTTCAGGGACAAGAGACACAACATTTTATCCCGGGAAACCCTCATGGGGAAGAAAACCTAGCAACCTTTCTTAGAATAACTATATGTTTATAAATCAAGTACAATGAAACCATGAACAAACCCTAACCCTGAAGGGTTTTACCACATGAAAAAACCTTAATGACACATGACAACAAGAGTACTTATCTACATGAAGATGACCTCCAAGCCTCAAGGATATCCAAGCATATCCTTGCCAACCAACATTAGAAGGCACTTTATTTCTCGAATCCTGAGGTAACGTTTGTTCCTTTCACCAATGTTGCTTTCAGCACTTGTATGTAGTTACTCATAGGTAGTGTTGAATCTAATTGTACAATCAAATATTGGGCATTGATGAAATGTGTAGCATGTATTGCACTTGGTTTTATTAAATTACAGTTGAACATTGACTTAACTTCTAATTTAATCATACAAACTCACAAATTTTAATTACACCTATCCAATTAGTGTGCATGAGTGAGTTTGTTGAAACCTTGAAAAATATTGTATTGCACTTAGTTTGATTAAATTACACGAGCAAGAACTTTGACATAACTTGTAATGATCATCCAAAATCACAAATTTTAATTAGATACCAATTAGTGCACGCATGTAGTGAGTTCGTTGAAACCTTTAAATATAATAGTTTTTTCTTTTGACATAGCGCATTCATGAGTAATAGATAATCCACACAAATCAACACATTAGATTGACACACTAACACGTGTAAACCGAAGAACAAATACAAAGTGAAATGTATCATTCATTTATAAGTGAAATGTCAATGTGCATGTCTCCAAAAGTACATATATATCCAAAAGTATCCAAAAGTGCATGTCTCCAAAAGTACATATATATCCAAAAGTACATGTATCCAATGAAGTCAATGTACATGTCTCCAAAAGTGAATGTATCGAAAAGTACATATATATCCAAAAGTATCCAAAAGCACATGTGTCCAAAACTATCCAAACCTATCAAAGCCACATGTACATGTATCCAAATGTACCGTATATCCCATAAGACACATCAAAACTCAAGCTTCCTCTTGTTCTTTCTCAACGTTGATCCTCTAGGCACATCTCTAGGATCAGTGTGCGTCTCTGGATCGTGCAATTAAATATCAATTGTTAAATTCAACTAACTATGTACACTAATACATTACCTCAACAATTATCAACTGGTGCATGAAAAGTGCATGAAACACTTGGTCACTGAAGGACATCTCACCTCAACTGACAAAGGAGATTGCGTTGCTTGTGTAGCAGATGGAGCCATTAGTTGAACATCCAGGATGGTCGAACCAGGGGGGCTAGGAACTGCTCCTGCTGGTGGTGGCTACAATGAAAAAATGTTGAAATAGTTAGAAATGCATGAATAAAAAATAGACAACAATAATAAACTATGTAAAGATAATGTTGAAATAGTTACATACCTGTGTGTGATCAGTTGCCATTGCAGATGCGGCACTGACTGCTGCATCAACCATCGATGCGAGGTTTTGAGTAGACAACTCGGGTTCCTGATGCAATAAACATGCAATCAAACATTAACAAAAATGATTTATGCACTGGATTTCAAGTTAGAAAACAAATATCATCGAAGGATATACATTACCACGGTATGAGTAAGCCCATGTTCGTGGGCAGCTGGAGTCTTTCTAGGAGTAGAACGCCTCACATACACACGACCCTTGTTCACGAATGGCCTAGCGGGAGATACAAATCCAGGCAATGATCTATATGTCTCGGATGGTGCCTACAGTCAGCAAGTGTTCATGTAGTTAGACATGCATGATTCAACAAACAAACATGTATTTAAAAAATGTCATTTTTAATTGTTTACCTGGAGCCTAGATGTTTCATCGGACGGTACGACCATGGGTGCTACCTCCACATTACCTTGCCCCAGTGAAGGATCTGCCATCTACAAGTTTAATAATTGTAAATATTAGACCGTAGATAGCATTAGTGAACTAAAATGTAAAGTATGTGAAAATTAACAAATTAACAAGCATTAAAAAACTGAAATTTTAAAATGTTTACCTCGATGTGAGATATGGCAATAGGTGCTATATAAGATGGGCCTGCCAAAAGGGTAGCCTCATGCCCCCCTGTAGATTCTGGAACATCTAACTCTGGGGCATCGCTGCCGGCATAAAGCATCAATTGCAAGTTCACAAAATTAATATATTAGCTTAAACTATATATATGTGTACAAAGACGAAAATAAATGAAGAATTTATTACAATTAACCATCTACATACCTCTCCCAAAAACCCACTAAAGGAAACATCTGAGGCAAGTGCCTAGCAGGGACGACCACATGATGTGCACTCGTGAGGATCAGCACTAGGATGGGGATGTGTCGATGGTCCTGCACTAGTGGATGGTCCTGCATGGTGACGAGCTGGTGTATGTACCACACCAGGGACATATGTCCCTTCCTCACCCATATGCTGAACCATAGTGCCATGGCGAGCAACCACCTGTGCCAAACTCAAAAATGCATCATGTGTCTATGGAATAATACGATGTGCAGGTCGGACATCTGGCCCAGGAAACTACCTGTGAGGTGCAAGGATAGGGCGATCCTAGTCTCGAAGCCTCGCATTAGGTCGATTTTGGGGCACCCCTCCCACTGATCCCCTGAAACTGGAAGATGTCAAAATAGTTTACGTGTTTATGTAACACGAACCTTGCGTACATCTTTCGAAGGAAATGAAAGGGAATTTCCCTGTTGTTATGTGGTGGCATATCAAAAACCATGTACCATCTATCCATCCAGTTATCAACAAATGGTTGAAACGTGCACCACTCAATGGAGATATGAGGCCTATTTGGATTTGGGATTTCCCCCGTTCAAGGGTCCCTAAACAATGCAAATATGAGCTCTTTGGATATTTTCAATTTTTTTATTGCATTGTAGTCTAGCCCATCAGCATATTGTTGTCTTTTTCTTTCTCTATATGATGTAATATCATATAGTACATTGCTAGACTATGAAATGGTGTCAACAATTGCATCCAAGGTTGATGCAAGCGAGTGGCGAATCCTATCACCACCACTAAAAGCTGCACTAATGCCCCTCAAGTGGGCAAGCTCAATTAGTATCTCAGCATTTGTGTCCATAGCTACAACTGCAATAAAAATATCAATACGAAAATCATTAGAAACATATACATGGTATATAATGACGTCTCTTCAAAATTGAAAATGTATTAAATCAAACTCAAGTAAGCAATTTAATGGCATTCACTTGCATACATTTAAAACTTAAAATTAAACATTTAACAATTAAAAAGTAAGTTTTGTTCAACTTCTTTCTAGAAGTTAAGGCACTTCTTAACCCTCATTGGTGACTTTTCCATGCAAACTTGGGTTTAAACTTCTTAGAATTTAGCAGTGTTATTTTGACATGTTTTGGCCTTTACGTCCCTTGCAGAAAACAATATTTCCATCAACTTCATAAGCTAACATTAAATTTATTGATTTCAACATGTTACGCCTTGTGGTTAGAGGGGAGGACAAAGTGGCATGGAATGAAATGGATATGTATGAGTTTGTCTTGCCAATATGATTACATATGTACTCGAGATGACTATCAATGATTAAGATGTTGAATAATCAACTAGAGATTGTGACTAGAATGACAATAACAACAATGTCAACTTCTCAAAACAGAGACAATTTCTCTCTACAAAATCGATCTCTACATTGTATGGCAAGTTCAGAAAATTAAATAAAAAACATAGTGATTTTCTATATGAAGTCTTTGAGTTGAATTGACGGTCCCCGAGTGTTGAGTAGATTGATCGAGGATGTGGATAGGGCAGGCCCGAGAGACACTTTGTTAATGTGTTTTGGCATTTATTCAAGGGTGCTTAACTAAGAGGCAATGTATAGCTACATACACTTCTGATGAAATTTTGATTATGTTCATGGACAAATGATTGTGATGAAATTTTGAGAAACCCAGTTACTAATTTTTTTTGCATTTTTTCTATTCACGCTTGTGCATGCATTTCATCTTGTTATGGCCATTACCAAGGAAAATGATTTAATTAGTATCATGGGAAATGGCCTTTGAGGGTTGGAAATTTGGGTTTCATGTGGATGGATACATTGTAGAAAGGGAGGAGTTCTATTTTTTTCAATTTTTGGTTGGATTAGGAATTTTGAGTTTTTGAAAAGGGATTCATTTTAATTATTCACTTATCTTGGTTGAGGGATATGTGAATTTAATTAGAGATTGGGTTATTCCCAATTTTATAAATATTACAAAACTAGGTTGTTTTAAACAATAAAAAAATAGTAATTTAGGTTAAGAAATGAAAAAAAAAATGGTATGGGTGAATGAATTACTTGATTAGATGACAATCCACCAGTGAATTTGCCTCCTCTCCAACTAAATCAAGCTCCACCAATACTCCAGGGCACACAAACCATCCTCGTCCAACCTCTAATTCACGTTTCTGATGCGTGAAGAGCGTCGCGGGTGGTCGGGACTATGTTTTTAAATTGATTTTAGATTTCAATAATGCGTACGCGTTTTGTAACTACATAATGCATACACATTATGGTTACCTATCCTACATGTCTAGTGACATGTCAGGCTCGGGTTTTACCATGCCAAGTGCTAAGTATCAAAAACGCGTTATTTTTTTTATGTATCAGAAACGAGTTTTGAAAAAGTAGGATTGCATCTAAAGTGACCCTCATCTTCTTGCACACACCTGAATATTATTACTTGTTTTAAAATTTGTTTCCCGCCCTCAACCCTATTTTGTAGATCTGTGTTGGATATTGTTTGGAGGGAGTTATCCTGCCCAATTCCACAACCATTTTTTGTTAGATTGTGTGAAAAAATACAACATTTTTTTTTTCTCAACCTACCTCATTTTACCTCTTCCTAGTTCAAAGGTGCTCATGCTCATCTGTTTAAAATCACATAAATTTTGGACCGAGATATCGATGATGTGCAAGCAGGCTCGACCAACTAGCTGGTCCGAGTCTTAAAAAGACCAAAATACTCCACTCAACCCGCTTAAATGAATTTGAGAAATAATACCCCTGTGACTCTATCGAGGGTTAGTTGCAACGATTAAAAATTTCAAGTGGGTAGGCCATAAAAGGTTGATCGATCTCTAGTCCACCTATAAAGTTGAATCAGATGGAAACCAGAATCAGAATACGCACTAGTTCTAAAAACAAAGTAAGCAGTTTAAGTATAACTCTTACCTGCAGCAGATTGTCCAGTGACCATAATTCCTGTCAGACTAAGTGGCAATTGCAGACCAGACTGAGATAACCTAACATAAAATCCAAGAGGCAAAAGGAGAAGAGGGGGAAATCGTTCGTATTTGGCAGCCTCCCCTATTAATTTGTATGATGTTGTAAGGATTTTGTAATGTGACAAGGTTTTTCTCTATGCTCTGAACATGGAAGCCATTAACTAATTAATGTCGTCATTAAATGTAGGGTAAGCATCTCTATAATGCCATAAAGGAAAAAGTTCATCATTTAAAGCATCAACGTACCAGATGTCCAGCCATGTCTAGAGTTTAATTTTTTTTATTTTTTTTGTAACTAGGGGAATCGACAATTGGGAAGGGGATGGTACTCGTGTGACATGGGGTCCAGGGATCCAATACCGTCCGCTGCCACTATACCCCTAGGTGCACCCACACAACTCACAAGCATGGGGCACGGGTAAGTCGGGGTGATTTGAACTCGTGACCTCCATTTACAACATTTCCTTCATATCAAGCGAATCATCGGTTGAGCTACACCCCTGCTGGCCGATAGTTTAATTTTAATCATTCATGTCACGTCCAATTGAATTTTAATGGAGTTCGGGTTCCCATGCTCTCGTCAAATTAGGCCCATCATTGAATGAAATGAAGCTAGCTAAGGTGTTGGATTTAAATCATTCATTTCATGTCCAATTGAATTTTAATGGAGTCAGTGAAGCTATCTAATGCGGTCATTGATGGTTACTCTATGGCAGTCAAATTAGGCCGTGACTAAATGAAGCTATCTATTTCTATGGCAGTCAAATTAGGCCCATCTCTAAATGAAGCCATCCAATGCATTAGTTGTTGGTTAATTTGAGAAGGCCTATCACTAAATGATGATGATGATGATGATGATGAAGATGATGATGATGATGATGACAATGAAGATGATGGTGATGACGACCACAACGATGAGGAGGAGGAGGAGGAGGAGGAAGATGGAGATGACGATGATGATGATGATTATGGTGATGATGATGATGAAGATGATGATGAATATGATGATGATGATGAAGATGAAGATGATGGCCTACCCACCTGAAATTTTTAACCGTCGAAACTAACCCAATAGAGTCACAGGGGTATTATTTCTCAAATTCATTTAAGTGGGTTGAGTGGAGTATTTCGTTCTTTTTAGGACCCGGACCATCCAGTTGATCGAGCCTACTTGCACATCATCGATATCTCAGTCCAAAATTTATGTGATTTTAAACGGAGAAGCATGAGCACCTTTGAACTTAGAAGAGGTCAAATGAGCTAGGTTGAGGGAAATAGATGTTGTATTTTTTCACACAATCTAATAGAAAATGGCCGCGGAATTGGACGGGATAAATCCCTCCAAACAATAGCCAACAAAGAACTTGTCTTTCCTGATATTTTCAATATGTTCCTTGGGGGTCACCATAAATGTCACCAAACACAATCCATAGTAATATCCTTTATCACCAAACACAATTCACAGTAGAATCCTGTCGGTAAAAGCTGTCATTAAAAAATAGAAATAAAAACCCAATTAAGTATAAGCGGACATGAAAATAAAGAATAGAGTCACATGGCCCGAGTCACTTTAATCATGACGAATTATTTTTCTTCAATCCTATGCCGATACGATTCCTTGGATTTCTAGAACAATCAAACCCATGACCTAGAGAAACAGCTCAGGTTTCTCCTCTGTTGTTACGGTTGGCCTAAAATTCATGGAAGGCCTAAGGATAAGGCCATACTTATCACATTGCAAGATACTCTTGGTCACTTCCAAGATGCAAGAGCCTCTGAACCACTTTTGAAAAATGAATGCTTACCAGATCCTTTTAGGCCTCAAACGCCTCGGCAATGAATGGAATAGCTCGGCCTGGAATGAAATGTTCGCCAAATCCTTCTGAGCATGGTATCCTATCTTCTCTTCCCCAGCAATATGGAGTAACTTCCCAATAGACGCAAGCTACTGGACGAGAGTCAAGTAACAGAATAGATCAACCGCTCCTTAATCTTTTTGGCCACAGTTTCTTCCCCTGACAGCAGAATGTAATACTTGGCCGAGAGGTAATCAAAATGGTTGTACATTTGAAGCGCTGTGTTCCATGAAGATTAACTTCACAATTAATTATGAGACCAGGGGCATGAGAGGCTAACGTAGAACATGGACACTTAGCGAGAAATATCCAGAGCTTAGTGATCGGTTTTGGAGCCAACGAGGAGGCGGCGGTCTGTGCCGTAGTCCGTGGACTGTTTATCTTTTTGGTTATATTAACCAAAACGTGCACACATTATAGTGATACATAATGCGTGCGTGTTATGTATCACTATAATGCGTGCGCGTTTTATAATCCTATCTTACATGTCAACTGACATGGCAGGTTCGGATTCCGCCCATGCCTAGTTCTAAGTAACGCACGCGCATTTCTAATTTAGACAATTCTAGCGCGTTTTGTGAATGCACAATTGCACCAAAACGGTCTCTCAACTTCGTGCGAGGGCCCTATAGCGAGCTAGGGACTCTCCTCTACAAGCGCTTTGAGCATAGAAATAGTATTTCAAAGAAAACCAAATAATCTCTATCTTGTTCAAGTCCGATAGGCCAAGATTGGTCTCAGTGGATGTTAAAGACCACCACCATCATCATCATCATGTATTCGATGAATGATTTTAAAAAAATGTTGATGTATTTATGGGATTAATTGTTTTATCATTCTTGTTAAAATTTACATTTTGAAGTTTTCTTATAAATAGTCCAATTTATGCCATAATTATTATTAAAAGTACACTTAATTTTTTTTTTTTAATATAAATTTATTTGTTCTTTTTAAAATATTATATATGGTTAATCTCAAAGTATATTGTAAAAATATGACAATGTAATGGAAATATATAATTTAAAAAAAGAGATGATTTATACATGATGGAGTATATTCAATACCAAGCGGTAGGGTGCTCATTGATTTATTAATTATAATTAGATTTGTATTAACTACAATTAAGTTTTTATATATTGTATGTATGTATTATACATTATGTATACGTGAGAAAAAATGTTTATAGAATAAGAGGTGAATGCATAATTGATTTTGTATGTATAGGGAGATATATTTTACAATTTCAAGTAAATAAAAATTGTAATATATATGTTTAGTAATTATGAATTGATACATAAAATTTAAAAATAAAATATTAATAATAAATAAATATTTTAATATTTATTTTCTTTTTATATATTTAAAAAATAAAAAATATCTTTATTATATATAAATTTATAATACAATATTTAAAACATAATAAATTTTATTAGCTAAAATATAATGTATTAATTTACGTTACTATATATATACTCACAATAGATGTATTTTAATTTTAATATTTTTAAGTTTATTAAAATATTATAAATAATTTTTTGTTTAATTATTTAATATTTAAGGTTCAAAGTTAAAATAACTTTATTTGATTAATATTTAATGCATTAAAAATTAAATTATATATTATTATTGTAATATATTTTATTGTAATTTATACTGTATTATTATTATTTTATATTAATAAAAAAAATTATTTTATAAAAAAAAAATTTAAATTAAAAAAATCATTGTATATTATTAAAACGTTTGTTATAATTTGAGAACGGAATGATAATCGCACATAAAATATTGAAAGGTATAATGAAACTTCAATTATTGAAAAGTAATCGAGTCATAAAACGTATTTTGACTCGTTCCACGTTTGGAATTAGGCTTAAAAGAATTGACCAACAAGGATGGCTTTAGAAGTCCGATCCATTCCATTGTATATGTCAAAGGAATCCCCAGATACCCTCTCAAACCTTATTTCCGCAGTTTCTCTCTTCTCAGTCCCCTTCCTATATATTCGGAGATACTACTTCATCTTGCATGTATGGGAGATACTACTTCTTATATATTCAGATAAACAGTCATATTATTATTCATGTTCATCGTCGGATATTGATATTGATATTATTGAAATTGCAGCAATGAAATACTTCAACTATTCTTTGTTATTCCCAGTGATATCTGTGGCCTTAGATTGTAGATCGTCCACTTAATTTTGAAATAGAAATTCTTATATTTCATAAGTCGATGAAGGTTGCAAACTCAACAGCTTGCACACATTCTGGGATGGAATTAGTTTTCTTGAAATTCTATATTTTGTTAGTGTGGTTTTTACTGTTTTGTAAATGTGATATTGAATAGCAAGAATATCTGTTGCTAATATCCATACTCTTCCCATCAAACACTAAACCACCATAATGCGTTAAAATTATGATTTGCTTAAATTATGATTGACGTTTTTTTGTGTTTCACAATAACCGTTATGTTTGGAAACTCACATGCCGATCGTGGGTTTGGACAGTTGGAAGTTGCAAAGTAAATGGTCGACTTAAATAAATCTTAGAAGATTAGTTAAGTCTAATTCAAGAGAAGGGAGACTACAGTAGATGAGATGCTTTGTCGAAAAATAAATTGTTATTGTAACGGGAGAGGTTGTAGGTATACTCTTTAACATATGAAAACAACCAAAAACTAAAACTAAAACTAAACTTCCAGGGTAGGAATTTGACAGGCAAAATGGGCAAAATTTTAAATTAACCCGTCAACTGTGAAAACGTCCATCTATACTGTCAAAACCGGCAAAAAAAAAATACAAATGAATTGTTTTCCAAATTCCTACCCTCCCTCTCCACTACAAAATCCACATATTCCACCTTGGTTCTACCATATTGTGTGTCACAATGGATACAATTAAATATTGCAGCCCTCCCTCTCCACTACAAAATCCACATATTCCACCTTGGTTCTATCATATTGTGCGTCACAATGGATACAATTAAATATTGCAGCGAAACACAAGTCAAGACAACAGACCATAGTGGGCTACACACGGGGGTGAGACGAAACACTTCTATACAGCTTTGGAATTTCATTTGAACTCAGTCTTTCTAACTAATTTTTTTTTACTTTTTGAATTTTTATCTTGTTGGTCACGCAATGTTTTAGTGAAAAACTAACCCTTCAACAATGAAGTTTTATTAAAAAAATACATTTTAATAATAATTTTTTTATTAAAGAATTTAATTTTTAATGAGGTCTTCTTTTTCCTCTCTCACTACTAGAGCCACTCTCTTGATGACCAAACATATCTAAATCATCAACACTGTCTTCTGAACATCCATACAATTTGTCTAGTGAAACAATATACCTATAAGCAAAACAATAACAATCAAAAGCAATAAAAACCATGTTTTAAGCAAGGGGAAAAAGGATAAACCACAGTGACAAGTCCACATTAATATCGTTATTGATGTAAATTAGTTGAGTAAGCAAAGAACAAACAATTATTTTACTTCACATGGAAGATTTAATCTAATATGACAATGGAAGAAACAAAAAAACTACTAGTAGCCTTAAAATTAAATGATAAATTATGCATGTTTGAACATAGTAGGATACTGTGGTGAGCACCTGTGATATTGGATGAGCACACAAGGCTTTATACTTCATAGGGTTCTTAATGATTGATGAGAGAGAGGAGGTTGGCGTTCCATAGAATCAAGATTATTCAAATTCATAGCATGTTGAGGTGAGATTGGGTATGTATATACACTCATCTACTACTCTAGCTCATAGGAAGTTGAGATGGCTTACCATACATTACAAAAGGTACAAGACCATGTAGGAGTGCCTAGATTTAGGAGATGATGGTTATGTTACATTCATTTCACCCATCAATGCGACTTCCAGTTATTTTGAGGAGGAGAGGTGTGATACGAAGCTAAATTAGTAAATTGCCCCATTAGGTTGAAAAGGTTGTTGGATAAGCGCTTTCCCAACTAGGTCAAAGGTCGTTGGATGAGCGCTCACATCAACCAATTTGAAACCCAGAAGTAATTATTACCTCACACCATGTGATTTAAAAGTCCATAAACTAACATTAAGGTTATTAGTAATTTAGGTCTAGTTTCCATAAACTAAGATTAATGTTACTAGCAATTTAGCTTCCAGGTTTGAATCTTAGCACATTCATGTATGGGCTCCGCCTCTACCTGAGAATCGTCAAAGTGACACGTCCTAGGAATTGCGATCCCTCTCCAGCCAAAAATTGGGTAGTTTCTGTCCAAAACTAAACTAATATCTATTGATTATTTTTTCAATAAAATGTTTCTCATGATGAATATTACTATCCAAATCACTATGCAAAAAACCATAGAATTGATTTGTTCTTAGATTAAAGGGAACTAGCAAATAGATAGACCTATCTTCACTAAAAATTCGAAATGCACATCAACTCACTGTGAAATAAATCTTCCTAAGGTTTTCAAAGCCTACACTTTGACAATCTGTATGAATGGAATATGGGAAGGATCTTTAAATTTCAAGATGCACAAAAATATTTCGTTCATTGTACATTGGTCATAGGTGTCCCCTCTTTCAACTGCAACTCCAAGTGTCTATTTTTATTAATAATAATAAAATAATGTTTCTTGTGCATAATATTCATCCACATGAGTGTGACTATAGATTTTTATAACTCTTTTACAAAATAATAATTGTTTGGAGAATATTTCTCATATAAAAAAATTAAATCAAATAATTCAAAAGTCTTGGAGGTATAAAAATTTTGTACTAAGAAATGTTGTATTTCAAAATAATTGACCATTTATATATTAGTATATTTTTAATAATTTTTTAATGTACTTAGAGATTGGTCATTCCAAATTCGAAATAAACAATTATAAAAGAAAAAAGAATGTAAAAAGTAACTACTAGATAATGCCTAGAATACTTTTAGATGATACATGGATAACAAGACTTGGTATCAAACAATCATGGATGACGAAACACCTATTGTTCTTCTACAATTCACATTCTTCATCTTGTTCTTCTCGAGTTACCAAGAAACCCCAATAACATACTAAACAAACTTCTCTACATGCCCCCTTACAATTAAAGTTTAAGTACACAAATCTCAAACCTTTACAAACTCAATGAAAGAAAATACGTTGCCAACATTATTACTCATTTTAATTTAATAATAATACTATATTTAATTATTTTTTATTATTTAAAATATTTTATAAAATTTTAAATATATTTTATTTCCTAAATAACACAAATTATTCTAACTTAATTATCAATTAGAAGTGAAGATATTCTTAATAGGATTGGCTAGTTCAAATAATCATGTGATGAAGACTCCCTTCTATCTCTAATGGGGCTACATATTAATAAAATCTGATGTTAATAAACGAATTTAATTTCTTAAATATATTTTATGACAACAAATTATATCGTTTAAATAGAATTCATTCTAACAAAATATTTTTAAAAATACAAATTTAAGTCACAGCATATTATAACAAAATAATTTTGAAAATACAAATTTCATTATAACTTATTTCAATGGTATAAATATTTCTTTTTTCATTTTAATGTATGGTCATAATGGGATGATAAATTTGGAAAAGCCAAAATCGTTCCGTCATTCGTTTAGTTTTTATAAAATTATGTTTGAACCCTAAGACGTTTGGATTGTCACAGAAAAATAGCGAGAATAAAAAATCAGTGGCATAAAATGTCGATGAGGTTGACCTCCAAAGTCGAGTCACAAAAAGATTATGTTTGAACCGTTAGACATGTGGACTCTGACCGAAAAGTATAGAGATTAAAAATTTAGCGACCAAAAAAGTCGATCATGTTGTTCTCCAAAGTCAAGTAACAAAATCAGATTTAAATCTTTTTAAATAAAAAGTCAATGTTTGATCTAAGACGAGCTTAAGTCGGTCGCGCAGAAGAGATATCGTCATTGGAACATTACTCAAAACGCACCCTTTTGCTTCCCGATCTCGGTGCGCTGCGATTTGAAAGGCATGTTCAAGGTTTTAGCATGTTATAAGGGTTGCTTCTGGGTTTGGGAGATTTTTCCGTCGACCTAAAACTTGAATGTTTAAAAACTTGTTTGAAACGCACGTAACAAGCTTTTTGGCACGACTCCAAGGAGATGGTTCAACAAATTCGCGTTGATTTATCTTTATAAGACCCACGCCACTTTTTAAGACCAGTCCATTCCCTGAATATGTCAAACGGATCTCCAGAGTCTGTTCTCAGCCCCCTCCTCTCCGCGTAAGTATTTCCTATATATATCTACACGTAAGGAAGGAAGATACACATATCATCATTACTCTACTTCTCATATTGGGACTGTGAAAAGAAGAATTCTATACGTTGCAGCACTATGGATATGAGAATAGCAGCACGACTGGTAATACTCGTTGCCATGATTATGGCGGTCACGATGGTTAATGAAGGTTCGGCTTGTAGGCCGATGAAATTGAAATTCATATTTGAGGGAGATCAAGTGGGAAATAATAATAATAATAAAATGAAGAATGGGTTGTTTGAATCGCTTCCCAGGGGTCCTGTACCTCCATCGGCGCCATCGCAGTGTAAAAACTACAGGTCTTCCGGTGGAGGTTCATGTCCTGTCAACGACATTAACGCAGCGGGGGTTAATCCTGGTTGGTCGATTGGAATTACAAGAGAGATAATACACGGAGATGAAGTGGACAACAGTAATAATAATATTGAGATGATGAATGGGCTGTTGGAATCCCTTCCAAGGGGTCCCGTAACTCCATCGGGTCCATCGCAGTGTAAAAACTACAGGTCTTCCGGTGGATCAGGTTCGTGTCCGGTTTGAAGCTGCGGGGGTTAATCCAGATCGATCGATTAAAATTACAATAGCCGCTGGTACTTCTGATCCGACTGTTAAAAGTAGCGATTCCCAGACCAAAACGTGGACAGAATGATTACAATACTAGCTACTACTGAATCGGACATTGACAAACAGAAACGGAAAATAAAGAAGAGATATAGTGTATATCATCTAATTTGGTCCAGTTATGTGATCAGAAAGCTCTAACGGTCCGTGGAAACCCTAAGTCATGGGCCGTAGACAGTATTCTTTAAGCCAGGAATATAGCAATTAATTATTGCAAGAATGATATATATATTTTCATCTCTTTGACGGAGGGGCATGTTTTCCCTAAGGGGCAAATGGGCCATGTTAAAAGTCCTTGTAAAAAGGTTGTAAACATGCATACCCTTTTATTGTTATTTTGTTTTTTTTCTATTATGTTTATTTATGTTATTTTAGGCCCAACATTCTATACATGAAATGCTAAAAAATTATTTGAATTTTTATAGTTATTTTATTTTTTTTAATATAAATATTTAGAGTAATTTACTATGATATTTTTATATGTTTTTTTTCATTTTTTCTAATTTATTCTATAACTAAATTATGATTTAATTTTTTGTTTTCTTTTAAAATCATCTTTAAATATTATTTTTAAAGAACTTTATTTACAAAGTTGAGCAAAATTAATGTAAACATTAAATGTAACTAGTTACATCTAATATCTTATTTCTCAATTTTATAATATTATAATACCCTTCACAATTGAAGAATTATAAACATTATAAAGCCACCAATCTATTGGCTTTTAAATAAAAAATTCATTTATTTTAAATAATTGAATTTTTTTTATTTAAATTATAAAAATTTTATTATAAAAATTTTAAAAATCAATTACATTTAAATAAGAACAATAACAATAGTGGTTGCCCATGATTATATTTATATTATTATCATATATATGTCTTACGTGACTTAGTTAATGAATTATTTTTAATAACTAAAATAAAATTTTAGAAAACTATATATATTTGTAAAAATTATCTATTTGTTGTTAAATTATTTTAAAACAATGTTGGTTTATGTTTATATTACATGTTGGGTTATGTTTACTTGTACTTATTTTTCTTTATATATGATGAATTATTTTTATTTTTCTTTATATATGATGAATTATTTTTAAAAAAATGTTGATGTATTTATGGGATTAATTATTTTATTATTCTTATTAAAATTTATATTTTGAAATTTTCTTATGATTAATCCAATTTTATGTTATAATTATTATTAAAAATATACTTAATTATTTAATTTTTTTAATATAAATTTATATATTTATTTTAAAATATCATATATGGTTAATCTTAAAGTATAATGTAAAAAATGTGGCAATGTAATAAAAATATATAATTTAAAAAAAAAAGATGATTTATAATATGATCGAGTATAGTCAATACAAAGTGGTAGGGTGCTTATTGATTATATGCATTATAAAGCCATCAATATATTGACTTTTAAATAAAAAATTCATTTATTTTAAACAATTGAATTTTTTTAATTTAAATTATAAAAGTATTATTATAAAATTTTTAAAAATTAATTACATTTAAATAAGAACAATAACAATAGTGGTTGCCCATGATTATATTTATATTATTGTCATATATATGTCTTACGTGCCTTAGTTAATGAGTTATTTTTAACAATCAAAATAAAATTTTAGAAAACTATATATATTTGTAAAAATTATCTATTTGTTGTTAAATTATTTTAAAACAATGTTGGTTTATGTTTATATTACATGTTGGGTTATGTTTACTTCTACTTATTTTTTTTATCTATGATGAATTATTTTAAAAAAAATGTTGATGTATTTATGGGATTAATTATTTTATTATTCTTATTAAAATTTACATTTTGAAGTTTTCTTATGATTAATCCAATTTTATGTTATAATTATTATTAAAAATATACTTAATTATTTAATTTTTTAATATAAATTTATATATTTATTTTAAAATATTATTAATGGTTAATCTTAAAGTATAATGTAAAAAATATGACAATGTAATGAAAATATATAATTTAAAAAAATAAAAATGATTTATAATATGATGGATTATAGCCGAGGGTGGCAGGCGCAGGGGGATAATTTAGGATCCCGGAGGAAATAAAGTAGCAGACTTCTTTTGGGGACTAGGTATCAGCACCAATAATCAAGCCGAATGGTTGGCCCTGTATCACTCTCTTGAAATTGCGGTCACCTTCAACATGGAACATTTGCAGGTATTCGGGGACTCCAGGCATGTAATCCAAGCTATGCGCAATGGTAATTCCCACAAAAGTGCTAAAAGTCAGAGATTTGAGAAAAGAATTAAGAGTCTCGAACTCCCAAATGACACTCTCTTTTTCCATGTGCTAAGAGACCTCAATTCCATCGCGGAAAAACTAGCAAATGTTGGCGTTACTATGAAAAACGGGCAAGCCTCTCTCAACAATGTTTTAAAACATAGTTTTATACCTTAATGATCTATTTGCTTATGGGTTTTCATACTTGGATAAACTATTTACAAGGTGGCCCTCTCCACCATTTGGAAATTCGTTCTAGGCATGCCTTGGATTGGCCGCCACGCTTCCACCCACGCGCCCTCCACATGGCCCATTCAGGTCTCACGCTTGGGCATTTAAGGCTCCAAGCTTCTTTTGGCTTCATAGCTCACAGGATGGAGAGCCTTACCCACCCTGCCCTTGCTCCGGCTCTACAACACCTCCGCCTCACCCAGGAACCTGTCGCGTTGTTTGAAGTCGGCTCTCCCTCGTCAGCTCGCAGCATGGAAGGGGTCAGACAGGCCATAGCCATGTTAAGCCAGCTCTCTTCGGAAATTAAAACCTACCTGTCCAGGATGTACTCAGCTGTATGCACCACTGCGAACCAAATTGAGGAATTGGCCATGGAAGATAGGTACATTCACTCCTGGCTCTCTTGCCTGGAGTCACGTATGGAAGACATGGACCGAAATATGATTGAGCTGATGGGAAAAGTGGATAGTATCAAAGCAGATACCTCAGTTTTTGCCTGTAAAACTCATTGCGGCATTGTGCAGGAAGCCCCAACTATAAACCAGGAGATGATGACTGCGGCCTCAGTTCAGCAGCAAAATTTCAGTTAATGACAGTCTCTTCATCCGTTTGGATTATCCTCCAATCTGCAGGTTCTCTTAGTTGCTCATACTCTGAATGTTTTTTTGTCTAATATTATGTAAACAATTTGTAAGGGTTTATCCCAACAGTAAGAACAGAATCTATAGGAAGTCAGGAAGCATAGAACTCAATGATAAAAACTCTATTAGTCTTTGCAATTTTCCTATCTCAGATGCAGAGTGTTGGCTTTTGCTTTTGTAATGAATGGATGTGCACAGCCTTTATCTATATAAATCTTTCCCCTGTTTCTCTTAAAAAAAAAATATGATGAAGTATAGTCAATACAAAGTGGTAGGGTACTTATTGATTTTTTAATTATAATTAGTTTGTATTAATTACAATTAAGTTTTTATATTTATATGTATGTATTATACATTATGCAAAAAGTTTATAGGATAAGAGGTGAATGCATAATTAATTTGGTTTATATATAGGTAGATATATTTTACAATTTCAAGTAAATAAAACTTGTAATATATATGCTTAATAATTATGAATTGATACATAAAATTTTTAAAAATAAAATATTAATAATAAATACATATTTTAATATTTATTTTGTTTTTATATATTTTAAAAAATATAAAATATCTTTAATATTAATATTAATAATTTTAGGGGGCGGCAGGTGCGGGGGGGGGTAATTTTTGACCCTGGAGGAAATAAACTAGTAGACTTCTCTTGGGGACTCGGCATCAGCACCAACAATCAAGCAGAATGGCTTGCCTTGTACTACTCACTGGAATTAGCGGCCACCCTTAACATGAATCGTCTTCAGATTTTCGGAGACTCCAGGCATGTTATTCAAGCTATGATCAATGGTACCCCCCTCAGAAACGACAAAAACCAGAGAATTCAGAAAAGAATTAAGCATCTTGCTCTCCCAAGGGACACGCTATACTATCATGTGCTAAGGGACCATAATGGTATTGCGGACACTCTGGCCAATGATGGAGTCAAGTTAGAAATGGGGCAAGCAATCCTAAACAAAGCCTCAAGATACCATTTTATACCTTAATGGAAATGTGGTGTTGGTATTTTATATTTTTGGAAAATCTTAGGCTTAATAGCCATAACCTTGGTGGCGAATTTGTTTTCACAGCTCACCCTCCCCACGGGGTGTTCACTAGTGAGGCAATATCATATCATGTCCATTCATATTGGGGGGTTGAATACTCTTAAAAACCTAAAAAATATATTGCCTCATATTAAGGGGTCAAGGGGGGTTTTTAATTTGACATAGTAATAAAAATATTGGGGGTTATTTTATTTAGGAGTGTTGAGGAATAACCTCCAAATCGTGGGATGGATTTATACGTTCAAAATACGGGCTCATTTCATACCCACCTAAAACTTAAGGACCTTCCATTTTTATTTAATATTTCTTATGATCCTAAGTTTTGCATAAATTTGATAACAGTGTACCAAAGATAATATCGATGGAAGTCTCTTTCGATTATTGTCCTTGAGAAATCCTCATTTAATAGCTTATTTAGGCTTGGTTTGAATTGATGTTATATTGTTTTTGATCTTTAAGTTAAGAGATGTAGTTAAATGGGAGTTCCAGACTTGACCAATTGTATTGTATTTTTTTAGGCATTCAAGTAAACGATTTAACTCTTCATTTTTTAGGTTGGGGTTTAGGTGGGAATTAAGATTCAATTAAACCTTGCTCCATGACAACCAAGAAAAGTGAGATCAATCTTTCTTGTCTCACTGGAACCAAGAACAATTAGATCAATGTTTCTTGACTAATTATTTCTTTCAAATTTTTGTATTCTTCTTTAATATATTTTCACATTTCTAGTTAGGAATAGTTGTTAGATTGAGTTATATTTGGCACATTCATAATTGTAATTTCAATTCTTATATGCAAGGCATATGCCTGAATATTATATTGGAATTAACATGAACATAAGTGAAAATCTAAATCCCTATTTACATACCCTATGTGTTATCGGTACCATGAAATGGTATCATATAAGTTTCATTATCTGTGTATCTTTAAAACTATTGCATGCTTGAAACCTAACAATGGATATTTTTTCCTATCCTTTAAAGATAAAAAAAAAACTAGATATAACCAAGAAAAGGTAACTAAATGTTGTTAATTCCTGTGATTGCAAGAATAAATGTAGAGGAAGTGGAGACAATTCATTGGATCTTGTGAATGACCCAAATCCAAGCTATGCACATGATCATATGGTATTATTGAAAAGTAAAATGAATTTTCTATGTCCATTTGGGTTCAAACATCAATAATGTTTGCTTTGATAGGAAGGTAGGGGCGTCATTCCACAAAAGGGTTTCAATTTTGTTTTTTATATTTATGGCTATATTTGTATTTACATGATATAAAATTGGTAGATTGGCAGGTTGTGGTGTGCAACATTTGCAATTCTCATATTTTCTAAGCAGTGCACTAACAATTGGACTATCGGTCTTTTACATTCTTTGTTATGTTGATCTCTTGACTAGGTTGCGTTTTATGCATTTTTCCTTCCCAAGTACTATTTATTTGGGTGTTCCACTCTCCAATGCTACAAATTGATCAGTCACCCCTACAATCCTAGTGGGATCAATATTAGCATTATACTATTATTTTATTTAGCATCTTGTTTGCTTGTACTAAGATGTGGCTAGGATCCTGTTTGTTACAACTTGATAATATGATATAAAGGGGGTGTTAAAAATGGGTTGATAAAAATGGATACCTACAATATATGGTGAAACTAGGGGTTCTCTTAATTGGAAAGGCATATTGGGAGGGGGGTTCAACAATACAATTTTAGGATGCATTTTCCAATATTGAGTGAAATTAGGGGTATTCTTTAATATCATGCGAACGATCGTGCTATGTAACAAGTTCATTGAGTGAACCCCCCGTGACCCTCCCCACCGTCGCAGCATGTCTAGGAGATCTCACGCCACTCCACGTGCTTCCCCCGTGGTGAGTACAGTTCCCACGCCTGAGCATTTAACAACCCAGGCGATAGTGGGTGATTTCATGACCAAGATGGATGGCCCGTCTTCTCCACCTCTCAGCCAGGCTCGGCGAAACCTCTGCCTATCTCAGGAACCCACTGTGCGTTTAGAAGGCGACCCTCTCCCGGCTTTGAGAACTTCCTGCCTATCTCAGGATCCCACTGTGTTCTTTGACAGTGAACCTCTACCGGATCTGCGAAATCTATGTCTCTCTCAGGAATCGATAGTGTTGTTTGAAGGCGACCCTCTCCCGGCTGGTAGAGAAATGGACGGCGTCAGGCAGGCGATAGCCACCCTGAGCCGACTCACCTCAGACATTAAGGTTTATCTGACGCGAACTTATGCAACAGTCTGCAATACCGAAAACAAAATCGATGAGCTCGTTCTGGAGGATAAATACATACATTCCAGGCTATCCTGTTTGGAATCACGCATGGAGGATATTGACAGGAACATAATTGAATTAATGGGGAAGGTTGACAGTATTAAAACAGACATCTCTGCTTTTGTATACAAAACACAATGCAGCTGCGTCCAGGAGGCCCCAATGGTAAATATGGAAATGGCAGAGGCAGCCTCAGTTTATCAACAGAACTATGGATAATGGCAGTCTCCTGTTTGCAGGTTCTCTCAGCTGTTTATTTTGAATGTTTTTTTGCCTTAAAATATGTAATCAGTTTGTGAGGGTTTACCCCACCAGTAAATTTAGAGTTTATAGGATTTCTGACAGTGTTGAACTCCAGGGGATAAACAATATAAGCCTCTGCACTCTTCCCTCCTTCGAGGCAGAGAGCTGGTTTTTGATTTTGTACTGAATGGCTGTGCACAGCCTTTGTTAATACAACCATTTCACCTATTTCGGTTTAAAAAAATATTAATAATTTTAAGTTTATTAAAAAATTATAAATTAACTTTTATTTAATTATTTAATATGTAAGGTTCAATGTTAAAATAACTTTATGATTAATATTTTATAAAATAACATAAAATATTGAAAGGCATAATCAAACTTGAATTATTGAAAGGTAATCTAGTCATAAAAGGTATTGTGACTGGTTCCACGTTTGGAATCAGACATAAAAGAATTGACAAATAAATGAAAGCAATTTCTAAGTCAAAATTTACTCGCGGACGCGTGGAGAAACTTAGGCTTCATTTACGAGATGGCTTTAGAAGTCCGATCCATTCCATTGAATATGTCAAAGGAATCCCCAGATACCCTCTCAAACTTTTTTTTCCGCAGTTTCTCTCTTCTCAGTCCCCTTCCTCTCCGGGTAACTACTTCCTATATATTCGGATACACAGTCATATTATTATTCATCTTCATCGTCTCATATTGATATTGCTGCAATCAAATACTTATTCTGCCGCTGTGAAGAGAAGAATTGTATATGGATATGAGGATAGCAGCACGGGTGGTAATATTGATTGTCATGCTTATGGTGGTGGCGGCGGTCAGTGAAAGTTCGTCTTGCAGGCCGATGAAATTAAACTTCATAATACACGGAGATGAAGCGGGAAATAATATTAATAATAATAAGATTAAGATGATAATGGGTGGCTTCAATTCCTTCCAAGGGGCCCCGTTCCTCCGTCGGCCCCATCTCAGTGTAAAAGCTACAGGTCTTCCGGTGGAGGTTCGTGTCCAGTATAACCAGATTACAACACCATGGAATAATCCAGATCCAGTTTTAACAGATGGTTCGTTCAGAATTGCAGAAATTATGATACTTTTAATCTGTGCTTGAATGATCCTGCCTCTGTTCAGGAAATAACAGATATAGTGTATATAACCGGAAGAGAACTAGTGAGGAAAGGTGATCAACAGTAAGCTTGTCCGGAAAATGAAAATAATTTTGTCCAGATACATGACGAGGATGCACTAATTACAGGCCTATCGATAGCATAGGCAGTAAATTGTAATTCTTTTAAATTTATTATCTTTGCCAACTCCTTACAACCATGTCAAATGTATTACATTTGTTTAACTATTCTTTGTTATTCCCAGAGATATCGGTGGCCTTAGATTGTAGATCGTCCAGTTAATTTTGAAATAGAAATTCTTATATTTCATAAGTCGATGAAGGTTGCAAATTCAACAGCTTGCACACATTCTGGGATGGAATTAGTTTTCTTGAAATGGTTTAAATTTTAAATTAATCCTCAAATAAAACAAAAACAAAGAAACGGTGAAAACGTCCATCTATACTGTCAAAATATGGTTTAAATTTTAAATTAATCGTCAAATAAAACAAAAACAAAGAAACAGTGAAAACGTCCATCTATACTGTCAAAATTCGCAAAAATATGAATTAATTGTTTTCCAAATTCCTACCCTCCCTCTCCACTACAAAATCCACATATTCTAGCTTGGTTCTACCATATTGTGCGTCACAATGGATACAGTTAAATATTGCAGCGAAACACAAGACAAGACAGCAGACCATGGTGGGCTACACACGGGAGGTGAGACGAAACACTTACCTATATAGGCTTGGAAAGCCTCAAACAAACTCTTAGATTTTAGGATATGAGAATCATGTGTGAGCTTGAAAACAAATTTAGTTATAGCTAATTCTAATAAGACACACAACCATTTTCAACAAACCCTAACAACATGCTAATTTCACCATTATTCCAACTCTCCTCCTTGGAATACTCTAATACTGCTAAAATGCAAATACCTCAGCTAGGTTTACAAAGTGTTCAATTATTTCATTTTAACTATCTTTGTTACAATATATTATTGATGAAACTTCTTTCTTAACTTGCTGCTCCGAATTTTCATGCTTCCAACTTGTTTCTTATTCTTCTTGCTCAAGATCATAGACTATGGATATCTTTTTTTACTACAACTAGGACGATGCTAATTATCTTTTTCAACAATTTCAGTTTCCTTTATGTTTTGTTTAATGTTTTGATGACACGTCAATTCATAATAATGTTTAATTTCTTCATGACTCCAATATTGCATAAAAATTTTCATTTTCTTACTCGTCCATGATCTTCAGCAAATTCCAAATCTTGATTGTAGATAGATACTACAACTGAGCTCTCCAAGTCTTTATCTCTTTCTTCTTCGGCTAGAAAAGTGAGACCAATATCATTATGCTTATAAATGTAGTATCCCAAATCCTTGTTTCTTTTTATATAATAAGGAAGTAGGAAAAAAAACTAAACAAGAAAAATAGCTGCAAAGCAATTAGTCCCTGCTCTAAAATAAGATTTATAATTTGTTTAATTGTTTACAAAAATTTTAAAAAATTATTAGAAAAATTTAGTTTAGTGTTGAGAATTGCTTCAAATATAAAATAGAACATTTGAATTGTTCCATTATTCGATTTACTACATTAATGCAAAGTACAGACAAAAAGTTTATAAAAAATGTGCTCTACGCATTATATATATATATATAATGTCAAAAAAAATCTATTTTCTTAAACCAATAAACTAAATTGACATTATTATAAATTTTGAAGTGTTCGCAATATTTAAAAAACATATTTTATATTTTTATTTTAAAAATAATAATAAGTATAAATAATAATATGTAATTATATAGCAATATTTTTATATATTGTATTAATAAAAAATACATATACTAATAAAAATAAAATGACAACATATAGATACATATATATTGTTTATATAATCAAAAAATATTTTGTATATATTAGTGTTAAGTTATATATATATATATATATATATATATATATATTAAGGAAACTTATATCTAAGGGGATGTTGGCTTGTTGGCAACTGTCTCCTTGCTAAGGTGTATAAGTTGTTAAGCAAGTTGCAAAAAAAAAACTTATATCTATATAATTTTATCAATTGAAAATATATACTAACAACCATACATTATCCATGTACTATAACAATTGTTATATATTAGTTCATAAAAATGTTTAAACATTTATGTGTTATTGGTTTCAACAATTATTATAATTTTGAATTACAAAATAAGATTTAAAATTATTAATAATTAATTTGAATAAAAAAATAGTTTCATAATCTTATAGATTGAATGAAACATTAACAATACAATGAATAATCTCTTTCATTATATACATGAATATATGTTATAAACTAACTTTGCCATATGGAAATAGATTTTTAAAATTATTTGCCAAATAAAGTATGGTGATTTTCACGTAGCTACACAATGTTATATATATTTTCCATAAAATTAAATTTTCAACTAAACAAAATTTATCGTTACATTATTACCTAGTAATATATATTATATTTGATTAAATTTTCAATTAAACAAAACTATAATAATTATTAATAATTATTATTATATGTACTACTAGATATGCTCTGATGCTTTGGTATAATGAATTGGGCAGGCAGCACTCAATAAACTAAGGTAAAGCAGTAAGTAAACTATGGTAAGGTGGATAGACGAGCTAATCTATGATGGGTAGCTATGAAATTACAATCAAAACTCCTGAAATAGGAGTACCCACTTAGTGGCTTGGATAGACAAAGCTGGGCTAATCATTAGCAGTTCATGCAACCCGCGAGCGAAGCCACGAACTTAGTAAGGAATCTTAGCTCATTCACCAAGGTAAAATAATTAGTAATTAGTATATGTACTATCTAGGATTATGTGTCAATTTGAGAATTTTTTTTATTTAAAATATTATTTTAAAAATTAATTGTCACCTCCAATGAAGGGTATTTTGTCAAATCAAGTCTTATAACCAATAAAAAAATAAAAAAAATAGTATTTTTTAATTTCAAAAATTAAAAACACATTTTATTATTTTTTAAAAATTAAAATTAATAATTATTTTTTACATAATATTGTAAAACAACTATTAAATTGATTAAATTAATAAAAAGTCAACTTAGTTTTGACAATGAACCTATTGCTATAATCCTTGCCTTGACAGAAACTAATAAATATGTTTTGGACTACCATGATTAATTATAACTATAACATTATGTGTTAAAAAACTAAGAAATGGTTTTGATACGATGGGATTTCATTAGAGGAGGAGGATGTGAATTAAAAATAATAATATATAAAAGTAATATGAAATAGTGAAAATAATTAAGAAAATAACACAAGTTAAATTGAGTAAACTACTTTAACCTAACGAATATAATAGAATCAAGAAAGCAAAAGTATAAAAGAGTAAAAGAAAAGAAAAGCCCAGTCAGTTAAGATGGAAGACACGGAATAATCAATAATGACTTCACACAAGTTTCAATCCATGAGAAGTAGTCTAGAATACCGTAAATGTGCCAGTGTCTAAACACTGAGAGGTACTTATGTAGTATGGACTACACAAGTAAGATGGTGAATTATGGTGTAGTATGGACTACACAAGTAAGATGGTGAATTATGGTGTAGGTGAAATAATTCGTTTTTCAAAACTTTATTACAATGGGAATTTGTATTGTTATTGACAAGGTTGAATCATCGTCATGTTTCAACCTTAGCATTTTTAGTGGTGATTTGGGAAATCCAACCTTAGCATTTTTAGTGGTGATTTGGGAAATCCAACGGGGCATAACTCATTGGACTAGTTTGTCAATTGGAAGGCTTGGCATTTGCAATAGCAATTGTAGTAGTCTCAACATTGTTGACATGTAGATTTGCTTTCCATTTGGAGAGCCCAACATTCTTAAAAAGGAGACACTAGTAGTGCTAGAATTGTAGATGTGATCATAACTAATCACACTCATCTTGAAAAATATGCTTATTATGGTGTTTTGGACCTATGAAAGGTATCAAGAACCCTTGACAGTCACATGGATGTTTTGCAAAGTGCAATTTCTCATTTAGATAAAAGCATATGCAAACAAATGGAGGCACAATTGATCAAAAATACAAAATTGGAATATCAAAACCAAAGTTTAGATAAAATAGCTACATATGTGGATATTTACTAGAATATAATTATTGGATTGCTTGCAATTCCTAGTCACTTATAGGATTACCTTTTGACTCTATTTACTTGGTGAAGGAAGAATCCATGGAAGAAGTCACAATTCAACAAACTCAAGGAGATCACACAGAAGAAGCACTTGTTCTATATGCACCCAAGTCCCAACAAAATGAAAAACTAGTTGTGGATGAAACCCACAATAGGCATGATTTCAATTAATTTACTTAGTTTTATGTAATGTTAGGGGTGAAAACATGAAGTTAGGAAACAATGCAAACAAAACTGCTAATTTTTATGTTTTTCAACTTCGACCTCTTCAAACCCATATCTCATTTAGGAATTTCAACTTGAATTAAACAAAAAGGTTTTAGAGAATTGAATTAGATTTCTACCCGTATTTTTTTAAATTTTTTTTATGGACATATCGTGGGACAAATTTGTTGTCAACCAATGGCATATACTTGAAAATTTTAGGTACGGATAATGAGTGACCTTTGTTGACAATGTTGTTTTGATAGATGGTTATTCATTTTAGGGAAAACAATTGTAGGCACATAATCTACACACACTACACTTGATCCTATATTATATTTTGAGTTTTTTAAGACTTGGGAACTATTTTTTACTATTTATCAAAACAACGTATGTTCAGAAAATGGTGCATTATTGACACATGTTTTGTCTTCACATTTTCTTTCAAATGTGACTCTTATTGGAAAAAATAAAAGTACCCTTTTGAACAGGACAAGCCAATTATGATCTCTGTGAAATTTAAAATTTTTTGGTGTTGTCTTTGTTATGATATTCAATTTTCATTTCGGGTGATTTTCAGAGTAATAAAATTCTTAAGGGATAAGGTTTAGAAAAAAAATATTAATAAATAGTAATTCAAATCGAAATGAAAAAATTATTATATCATTGAAAACTAGATTCAAAGATGAATCCATTGCTACCAAGTCCAACAAATAATACTTAAAATTTGCAGGGGTTTGGGCTTGCCGAAGTTGCAGGTTTCAGAAAGATCCTTGATATTTTCGCAGGTTTTGTTGACCATAAACTCTTGGCCAAAAAATACCTTCCAAACTCTCAGATGAGAGTTTAGTTCAAACTCTTGTCTGAGAGTTTTTTTGAAAATACAACGTGGATATTAGTTCAAACTCTTGGCCAAGAGTTTTTTAAACTCTCAACCTAGAGTTTGAACTCTCAAAACTCTTGACCTAAAGTTTTTTAAACACTCGGCTGAGAGTTTGAGGTTGAATTTTTTTCCCCTGTTCATCCGCGCGCCCTATTTTTTTTCACTCCATTGGCACGAAATTGTTTCCCAGCTTCGCGTTTTCACCCTTAGGTAAATTAAGCTGACCTGAATCTATCAACAACAGAAATAGCATCAAGAATATCATTATTTAATGAATAGTGACACCATATATGATGGCACCCAGGTTGGATCAACACCATGCTACGATCGCATGAAGGAAACCGAGATGCTCACAATATATGTCCGCATCAATATAAGATATATAAAAACAACTGTGGAAATTGCATGCATAGTTAATTTTTTTTTCTACTGAGAGAAAACAAAGTATGGAAACATTGGAATAGGGTTAACGCTACCGCACGCCAAGAATAACTCGACTACAGCTGAATGCAGCTTAAAGAGATGACAAGTATTGAAACATTGGTATTCGTGACCCGGGTGCAAGTTTTATTGGGACCGCCATCCTTGTGTATCCATTTAGGTCAAATGTTCAAGATATCAAATTTGACCCTATGATCCAATTCCAATACTTTAACACCAAGACAAATATAAAATTCTATATGGCCAAGGACTCGTGGAGAAGGGCATCATTAGTACTATCTTATTTAGGCAAATCTATTGGTTCACATGACTCATTGACTCAAGTCATAATTGCAAATTTTTTTTAGACGTAAGTCATCTGTCACATACCCAAAATTTCAAGAAAATTTAAAAATTTTCTAAGCGTCTAATCTTCGTTAAATGCTATGCGGAAGATAAAATGTATACACAACATCTATATTTTTACATCATTAAAACTTCTTAACATTAATTATCCAATTGTAATTATTAATGAAACTTTACTTGTTGACACAAAGGTCCTTTATAATTTCACAAGCCATCAAAAGATACTCTACCTAACATATTCCTCTTTGCTCACCCTTGACGATTTCTAATTCTAAATACTATTACCATCATTACTGAGACACATCTTTTAAAGAAGTAATTTATTCATATAAATATCCAATTTATATATATATCTATTTGAACAAGCAAACCACGAAGTACATTTAAAAGGGATTAGCCCGGCTTAAGAGACAAAGGTATAAATAATAACTTTCATAATTAGTAAAAATGCTTAAGACACCCATATTCAAAGCAACAAAATTGAAATATCATTGAAACACAATATTAAAAGAATACACGAACAAAGGACACAACATAGCGAGAGAGAGACCATTTTAATGTGGTTCACCCACTCCTTGGGCTACGTCCACAAAAGGTTGTGTTGTATTATTCTTTCAAAAGGTGGGGTTACATCCTGCAACATGATTGTTTCTCAAGCCTCTCTCATAGAGAGCGTTTAACAAGGCCTTCGACACCATAACAACACTATTGTGAAGGTCTTATTTATAACTTAAAAACCTAACTTCATTTTTATATGTGAAACAAATTCACCCTCATTGTCTCTTTTCTTCCTAAAATACATATTACCAATTTTGTAATTCAAAACCTTTGGGTTACACCCTTTATAGTTTTATTTTCGAGGCTATAAGGTTATTGTAATATATGAGAAGGGTTTTCATAAAACTCATAGATTTTAAGAGTTAAGTTGGCTTTTTATTAAGGGACAAGCTTAACGTACGGAAACTACCATAAGAAGGGATACCCTTCATTCTCTTCAACAGAAATATGTATAATCTATTCAAAGATACATCATATAAGAACATTATATAAATACAAAAGAAATATGTATAATATATTCAAAGATACATCATATAAGAACATTATATAAATACAAAAGGTCACCCTATTTTACTCTTCCGCTTATGGTAAAATTAAGGAGCCCATATCTTAAGATAATATTTATAAAATAATAAATATGAGGTTGATTGGAAAATAAGGTAATTCGTAATAATAACAAAATAGGTGTGTTCCTTGAGATCGGGTGTTGACTACAAGTAGTGAACCCCCCCTTTCTCAAATGGTTAATGTTTAAAGACGTAAAATGCATGCTTCAACTCAATAATATGAACTATCGTATCATTTAGTCATTTTCTATAATTGACTTTTAACGATTTGACAGAGTTCAATGCTATAGTTAGTTTATTTTCAAGGGTTCCGTCAGGGTTCAAATTACAGAATCGACAGGAATCGATCCTACATCTTCTGGAGAATTTTTAGACAGCGTTATTCATGCAACACAATTACAAAAGACCCCGTGCGACCTCATTCCAGGATAGAATATAAACATACAAGCAGGTTAATGAATGTTTAGGGTTAGATAATGACACACAACAACGCCTAAACTCTTATACTAAGAAGATATCATATACATATAGTCCACCGAGTTTTCGACTCAGGTGTTGATCTTATTTTTACAGATATCTAGGTAAAGATAACCTACAGAGCCCCAGCTCTGGTAATAACACGATATTACACATATATATAATTTAGATGATAACTCTGTACACCAACGGTATGTGTACATATCGCTTCTACAGAGTTAGATCAAAACTCTGACCCTCGGGTGAGTGCACAGAAAAAAAAAAATGTTTGTTATAGAGATCGTAAAACACACTCAGGAAAAGAAATGGCGAAATAACAAAAAGCTAACATAAAAAATCGTTTAGTGGGGAATCACTGCTAACTCACCATACATGGTTACTTACCTTTAATACTGAGTTTAGCACAGAGATAAGATAATCCGATCGGGGAGATAGAGTTAGCAAAATTTTATGTGATCTTTCCTGTAGGTTTTTAAGACTTAGTAATGATCAAACCTGATCGATAAAGAAGTTCAAGACAAACTCGACGCTATCCCTATTTAATATAAAAGTAGAGGTATTACGAAGGGAATCTGCGCTCCTAACAAATATTCCAACCGTTAAACTATAGATCAAGAATTTCTCTTCCGTAGCTACTCCTATGTTCACTATTTCATTATATAGGAAAAGCGCTGAGATTTAAAAATTATTCCATAACTACCCTTAACGATCACGAATTAAACATACATTATATATATATATATCAGCATTGCTGGAATCAAACCAAAAGGAACGAGTCTTTCCATTGACATCTAAAGATGGAAGAGAAATGTAAGTAAAATATCTGAATAACATTATATATAGACTGCGTTTCTATCACGCTGCAGTTCTGCCTGGATCATACGCAAAGACCCTACATTACTATATAAAAAAAATTTCAACTTAAACTATTTGATACAGAAACCCACTTATCTTAACACGCTTTCTGTCCAGCAGGGGTAGCTTCTATCCTGCGCAGACTCTCTCGTCTCTCGGTCTCCAACTGGATAGCAGTCCTTCCCCAAGAAGGCAGCATTGATCACTCCCCACTTCTGTCCTCGCAAAAAGCCGTCCCCTCTCAAAGAATGCCCCTCATATTTATAACCCAAGTTGCTTGTCGACAAATGGAGAGTTCGTCCTTGTTTGGTGAAGATTCCCCGCCATCTATTGATCAAAAATCAAACTGATGATTTAACCAAATGCCAAGTGGTACAGGTCGGATCTCCACTCCTACTTCCCACTATGGAAACAAGTATCAGCTCTTTGTGATCGGCGTGGCCTCTTCAATGAAATCCTACTTTTATGGAATGTTGTGTCAACGTTTAAGTCTTCTCCGAGGTTGTTGAGTAAAATGTTTTAGATAACCCATTAAAAAGGTTCTTTATTTTAGGAAAACAAAACTAATAGTCCAGGGGTTTTCTTTCACGGAGATTTGGATTCCATTTCCCTTACATATGTTATGGTTTATAAATATAAGGTTACAGTTCTTAAATAATTTGTTTCTATCCTTTTTGGTATATTAGTATGTGCTATTATTAATATGATAAATGTTTTTCCTTGATTTTTATATATATATAAATTATATATACCAAGTCATGATATTATCTTTTATAATATCCTTTTCCATGTATAGTCTATTTTCCTTAGGATTTAAATTATAAAAATAAAAAGTGATATCTTATATTAAACTCTTGTATACCACTTCGCCTTTACCTCTTTCATATGTGGTTGTAATATAGCCTCCTTTATTTTATGATCCTAGGTTAATTTTTAGGCATCCTCTTTATAGTAATTAGTTAAGATATCATCAAAAGTTTAGGTTATTGAGTGTTCCTCTTTAGTTTACTTAGGATTAACTAATCATAACTATCTTCTTACCGTAAGATAGACCTTATAATTTTTAGAGGTAGTAATCACTGACCATCTCTTTAATTAAAGTGATGATGATACTTTAGTTTTTAACAAGTAATTTTAACTATCTTCTTTCATATGAATATTTTTAGGCTAAAAGTTAAGTTGTCTAGCCGCGACATATAGCCGTTATCCCACTTAGATAATGACCTTATTACCTAAGGCACTAGTTAAGTCGATTTACTTTTCTTCCAGTGCTTGTAGCACTAGGATGATTCCATCATCATTAGTTCTTCCCTTAGTGGATTTAGTTGTTGTCTTTCAGATGCGTCATCCTGAAATATCCTAAGTATAACAATAACATTTACGACCTAGGAAGTAAAATAACATTACTTTTCAGAGTTCGCTGATGGGGCCTTGGCCTTGAGCTCCTCACCAGGGCCGCTTCCACAATTCATAATTACATTTACAAAAGAAAATAATAACAATAGGGGTTGAATTTGAGGGATGTTACACACTCCACCACTTAAAGATAACACTGTCCTTGGTGTTCAACGGTTTGTCTTTTGCATCTTTCCTCGGTGTTCAATGGTGTTCAAAAGTACTCACAAAATTCATAATTTAAAGTGCGTTGGGACTGAAAATATGATTTGTCCACCCTCATTAAAATGATTACAACTTGGAATCTATAATAATACATTTTGATAATCTGAACAATCAAGGTTAAAGGGGTAATTCTGGGTAGCATTTTGTGACATCTTGTATAAGACATCGATAATCAACAGCGTTCATGTTCCAATCATGCAATCCATTAGAAAAAGTAGTAATTAAATGAACCCTTAACAAAAGGATCATTATTTCAGGCCTATTTAGAGAAGAATGATAATGGGAAAATGGGGTGCTCATTGTAGAACTGTCGATACACCATTTTTAGAGAGGTCTTACTATACCAAACAATAATGAAATAATGGAATTTCCAGACCATCAAACTCATAATAACAAGCATAAATTCACCTAGATGTGAGAGCATTCCAATGAAAAGTGAAATGGTAGAACACAAGAAGATAGAAGCTATATATTTATTGACCAACAGTTAAAGGAGCTTTGTTTCATAGTTCTGGGTAAGTTCTTTGAAGAGTCAACTAGTTGTTCTTCATATGTAGTCCAAGGCAAACATCTTCACTAGTAGAGAAGACACATGATTGTACGTAATAATGAAACTGTTGAAGGAACACAAGCATAATCAAAGTATGCAATTGCTATCATCACCCTATAGCAGCGATAACATCATTTGGAGGCCTAAATTTGACTAAACTGAAGACTTATCATGAAAACTTTTAAGCATAAATGTGATAATAAGGAAGAGACCTTTTGAGTTATCATTAATGTCAAGTCGAGTTACTAAGATAAGTTCAAAGACAAGTGTGAGCTATCATTAAAGCTAATTCAAGTTGCAAGTGTAAGTTGCTAATTCAAGTTGCAAGTGTGAGTTGTCATTGAAGCTAATTCGAGTTAACCAAGTCATGCAAGGATAACTCCAAAAGAAAAGTCTGCTTAGTGCTTTTATTCTATTCACATTGTTTTTACTCATTCTAAGTTATTGATTGAAAGACTATTATCTATTGCCGTTCACTCTCTCTATTGTTGATGTTGCATTTGCTACTGCAAATAATTTTATGATCAGATTTTCAGTTCATGTCACTTCCTCAGAAAGTATGCTAGCATTCTGCTAGACTTGAGCAACATCTTCTCTTTTGAATGTAAGCCAATGTAGCTGGGTTTATATTGTACTTCCAGCTCTATCATCTTTGCAAATAAGAAATATTATTTTCTGGGGTTTTCTCCCACTTTGGGTTTCCCCACGGTAATTTCCTATGTCTTTGTGTGACTCTCTATTTTGTGCACTATCTATTACTGCTCTACAGTTTTCAGTTTCCACATTATTGTTGATAAAAGTTCTCAGATCTGCACATTTATATAAAAGAAATTTTAAAGTTTATTGTATCCTGAATTAAGCTTGAAAATTTACAGTTGCAAACCAAACACTGTAAGCATTGCAGAAGCCAAGTCTGAGAGTGGCACTTGGGCAAGAAGTCTATAAAGGTAAATAAATGAATTTTTAATGAGAATGAGCATACCAGTGCCATAACCTGTGTCCCTCACTATCTATGCTCCATCTTATTGCAATCTGCAATTAAATTTAGTCAGCACCATCCAATTTTGATGAAACTTCCAAATCCAAGCCTTGAAATATGGTAGAAAAAGTTCAACGTGGCTAATCAATGACTTCAGCTTGAGTGGAGGTATATTTTTTCTAAGGGAATGGCAAAGGAGTTCAACAATCAGCACCATCAACAATGAGGGGCATAAAGGGCTTGGTGCTCTTTATTAAAGGCCAATCCCATACCCTCATACATGATAGAATCCAATGAAAATGCTGCAATCCTACCAATCCTGAAGTCGTCAAAACTGCTAAGTCTGCTGAGTTTTGAATGGGATATGAAATTCTTCTTTCTCCATATGAAGGCCCATGAGGTTGGAACTACTATCAAACATCTTGAAACAATTAATGGTAATGTTAAAAAGTTGGCATTTCCTCTATCTTTCCTTTTTCTATCCTTTTACTTAAATTTTTAAAATTTCCATTAAGAGGATAAATAAAAACGATAAGGGAAATGTCAACTTTTAAACATTACCATTAATTGCCAGCATTTTTGGTCAAACACAATGAAAAACAGAGTAAACAATCAGCTAAACCTTTTTCGAAACACGTCATATGAACGCTGGTACAACCCAGAAACATGTTTTAGGGCCATACCACACACATTTCAACGCTTTGGTATAGAAACACGCATGGTGCAACCCTATACAACACATTTCCTGCAACTAGGGTTACACCCTAAAACCAAGGCAATTAACATATGCCATGAGCTGCATTACACTGTGAAGATAGAAGATGTCCGTTCAGTTAACTGAGCTTTGCATCTAGGAGGAGGCACAGTGGGGATCGCAAGGATGCTTGGTGGAAAGTATTTAGACAGTAAAGCATAACATCTGATATTAACTATCTTGAGCACGTATCATGTAATGTTCCATACATCAGCAATACTTCCCAAAAAGGTCACTTGTCGTGATACTACACGAATGAACAAGATTAAGAATGGAATTTCATCACAAAGTTTTATGAATCGACACCACGAGATAATTTTCCGTATCTTATTGAGTTCACCATTGTATTCTAATTGTAGATATAGTAGGAGATATTACACTCATTTTTTAGAACCAGTGGCCAATGGGGCATTGGTTCACTAATGAGGTCATAGTGTTAAGCTGTCCACCAGTATTTATTCCCACTATTCATACAATTCATGATTTGCATGATCCACTACATTGTGATGAGATCTGTTACGATTTAAGGGATTTATGATAGGAAAAGGTATGGATCATTCTTGGTGAATCTATGAGGGAATATCTCTTCTTCAACACCTTGCACAAACATATATCCATGGGTATTTTGGGTAGCAGCTACAGGCAGCATGTAAGGCATATTTGTGACACCTTTTGCTTGTGATGGTACCTTCCTCATACCCTAAACTACAATTTCTCATTTTGGGCAAGGTATATGATATCAATCTTAAATTTAGTGTTGTTGGCAGTTAAGTAATGTGTACACCATTCAAATAACATGTCTCTGAATGGATGAAAATGCCTACAGACATATACCAGCCATCAAACAAGCAGTTACATTAATTTTGGGCAGTTCTAAGCTTGTTTTGGATAGTTTTATGGATTGTAAGAGTAATAAACCTCTTAATTCTGATTTATGTGCACATTGGGAGCTATTTTAGCTAGTCTTCTAGGAATGAAAAAACCCTAATCTCATAATCTGGGCATGAACAACCATTTTTAACAGTAAAAAATGCAAAGAATACCCAGAATACCATGAATATAAATTCAGTATTATGTATATACACAGAATACCCATAAAACCAGGTGGTAAACCTTTTAAGCTAAAGCTAAGACCAATTATTAGAAGACATGAAACAGGAATATCCATACCTGTGTCCCTTGTGGAAATTGAGAAACTACAATTTCCTCAACATGCGTATTCGTGCCACTAGCCTCTATTTCTGACCGATCAATAAAATCCATATCATCAAAGTTGTCATCATTCATGAATCTGGTATACTGCATAAATTCCATATAATTTATAGACATTAGATTTGGAGAATAATAAAATAAGATTTCATATAATAAATTGAAAAATATTATTGCATACTTATGTACCATGCCTCTGTTTTGATTTTGTCCGGCGATTAATCGCTTATAATTATCTCTACATTATGTTGCATACTGCGGAAGCTCTAATCGAGTCATGCTACTCAAGCAATCATCAGAATAATCATCAAATGAGATTTCATCCATACTGGTTGAAGATGACAAAGTATTTATGTCGATTTCCACCCCTGCTAATGCAGCCCCAACATTCTCTTTTATCTCTTGCCTCACCCCTCTTGCTATTTGGGATGTCATTTCCAACTCCTTTGGCAAAGCAACGACTCTAGGATGTGGTTGTACTAACCGAGGCATCAGACACCTATATTGAACATCTCGTCGTGCATCAAGTCGTTCATATGCATGACCTTTTCTAGCACCATAGAAACTAGATCCCGTATTTGTATAGTCGGGGTCCATGTGAAACTAGAACTCTGCAATCAGCATCTTAACAAAATACTGAGGAACCTCGTCATTATTAGGAAACTTCCCATATGCACAAAAGAACCTGGAATAAATATGAGGTGCAATCAGTGGATCATTAAATCT
The DNA here is from genome assembly GCA_027924585.1 of Larix kaempferi. Taxonomy (NCBI): domain Eukaryota; kingdom Viridiplantae; phylum Streptophyta; class Pinopsida; order Pinales; family Pinaceae; genus Larix; species Larix kaempferi. The sequence continues at coordinate 562,896 of BSBM01000576.1, read as the reverse complement.
TGCGATCTTTAGACATTTTTTGTCTTCAAGCCACAAGTCAAAACATGAAAAGACCATTTCTTTTGTGACAACTTTTTTTATTTCTTCAAACTTGTGGTGTCCCATCATTGACAACCACCTCCTACGCATCATGTCATGAAAACTATGGGTTGATGGTCCAACCCCAAGATATGTCTCGATCAAACTATTCAGATTGTGCAAAACAATCTGGAGACACTGTTGAGAACCAAAAGAGATATTTGAAGTGTCAAGTTCTGCCTGGAATCTCGATGAATGCTCCTTCATCTCTTCCACAGTCAACATAGCGATGTTGTCTTCCCAAGGAGTCTCCTCAGGAACATCTGTAGGATGACTGTAAAGAGGATCATATCTTTCATTGCGAGCATACTGATGCACCCGACGACCTCTCCTTGTCTGGGGAGGTGGATTAGAATCAGTAGCAGCAAACCCTGTAAGAAGTAAAATGCATGTGCAAGTATTAAAAACTACATATATAATTTGTCAATCAAATTATAAACATTTAAATAAAATGTGTTCATTTTAAATACCCGATGGAACCTCTGCATTATCATGAACATGGTGAGAAAAAGAAATAAAGTCTTATGAACCATCATTATTGTTAGAATGTTCAGAAGCCCCTGTAGGAAACCAAATATTGGCAATCACATGTAAGTTTACAGGAAAAATCATGTAATTTTTCACAAATAAAACAGTCATGTCAACAAAAATTCTAGTCAAAATGTATGTAAACAATCTCTATGTGGCGATGACGTATCTGAAGATTAAGACACTAAGGGTGCCATCTGTGGTTGTCCAACAGCCCCTGTAGACCCACCCTCAGACAGACGTCTGTCATTTTGAGAGCCACCACCTCTGCAGAACAAGATCTTAGAAAGATCTGTGTAAGAGAAGTTTTATGTTTATATAGACTTGAGCATGAAATGAATGACAATTGAATTTACCTGACGATGACCTCAGGGAGTGAGGTTTCATACTAGCCAAGATTGCTTCACCCTGAAGCTATGAACCTGTGCCTGATAAGAATTTTCCACAAATTAATAAACATGTCAAACAAGAATTCTAGTGAGAATGTATGTAAACAATCTATACCCGATGATGGTGTATAAGACACTAAGGGTGTCCTCTAAGTTTGTCCACTGGCACCTGTAGACCCCTCAGACAGACATTTGTCATTGCGAGAGACACCACCTGTGCACAACAAGATCTTAGAAAGATGTGTAAAAAAATATTTATGTTTATATAGACTTCAGCATAAATTGAATAACAATTGAATTTACCTGACGATGACCTCACGGAGTGTTGTTGCATAGAAGTCAAGTTTGCTTTACCCCGAAGTTGTGAAGCTGTGCATGATAAGAATTTTCCACATATTAAAAAACATGTCAAACAATAATTCTAGTCAGAATGTATGTAAACAATCTCTACCCGGCAATGGCGTATAAGACACTAAGCGTGTCCTTTGAGATTGTCCACCGGCACCTGTAGATCCCTCAGACAGACGTCTATCATTGTGAGAGACACCACCTGTGCACAACAAGATCTTAGAAAGTTGTGTAAAAAAATATTTATGATTATATAGACTTGAGCATCAATTGAATAACAATTGAATTTACCTGACAATGACCTCACGGAGTGTTGTTGCATAGAAGTCAAGTTTGCTTCACCCTAAAGCTGTGAAGCTGTGCATGATAGGAATTTTCCACAGATTAATAAACATGTCAAAACGTGTCAAACAAGATAAATATATTTCAGATTAACAATCGAATATACCTGACTGCATCACATGTCTTCGTCTATCACTGATGGTAGATGTCTCTGGACGATCCATGTGTCCTTGTTAAGACAAAATGAGAAATCAACCAGGTTAATCATAAACTTAGAGATGTAGGCACATGAAATGCAAGATTAGAACCTGTTCTAGCCTAAAGTAATGCTAGCAAGCACACTTCAAAATGTAATAAAACCAAATCAAACAACGATGTAAACTAACACCACAAGATTAGCTTAGAATTGGACCACAAGATCATATCTCCCCTGTTAGATATTGATCTTTGATGTCTTATTCTGGTAGAGGTTGACTGAGCTACTAAATCAAACTACAAAATGCAAGAAAAGGAAACCTGGAAATGACTTTCAAACAACTAATCTCTTAGAAATCTTCTATAATCAAAAGTGTTATATTGCATATATATAATACGATGTTCTAATGCCAATGGACTCGAGAGGATCAAATGTCTAAACCTATAAGAAATAGATTATAATACTAGAAATGAAGCGATCAAGACTAAGTATTCTTGTGCAAAGAAAGAGGTAGAGATACTAAAAATCAATTGTCAATTTCTAAGTATACCTAAAGAGGTGAGCAAAAATGAACGATACAGAAATCTCTGGAAGATCAAGTACCCCTCGGAATACAAGATTCAAAATTCATATGAATGGAGGGTGAAAGGAAAGGATCCATAATTTGGAACAGTTCTTCCAAAAATAGCGATATCATCCAAGAACATTGCTTCTAGAATATTAGAGATGGGAAGAGATCTATTTTATGGTAGAATTTCTGGAATCAACTGCATAGGTTTTTTAAACAACTAGAACTCTAGGAATTTCATACAACTCTACAAACCCAAGGAATACTTCCGTATAGAGGAATAATAACATCTCCATAGGAATACAAACACTTCCGTATAAAGGAATAATACCATCTCTATAGGAGTACAATATACATATATGAAATACATTCCGAAGTTACATATACATCAACACTCAAGGCATGTAGGGAGTGATGGTGTCCCTCCCTTGCAAGTGTACAGGGAGGGATGGTAGACTGACCATTGCCCCCCTAGAATCGCATAGAGGGTGATGGTGGAAAAAAAGTGGGAAAAATGAGGCTAGAGAAAGGTGTAACGGTAAGTGTCTCATATAGGCAATGAAGTGGGGTCTCTAATGAAACTAAGGTAGAAAATAAAGGTATAATATGGATTTTGAAAAAGTTAAACTAAATTCAGTGTTCAATGATCAAATTTAACATTATAAAATACATTGCAATGAATTAGCTTTAATGGAAATATATTCCAATACGGGGTACTACTACTACTTGTGTGTATTCATACAATTGTGGTTCATTTCTAAGTGAAATATTTTATGGTTTATGGCCATTTCTATTAAATGTTTAAATATGTTTAGGTTAATTGATATCCAATTTATGTCATCATTATTACTAGTTCAAGTTAACTTTGGTTGTAATCACGAAGACCCACATTTTGGGTGTTATTCAAGTGAGATATTTAGAATTTGGTGATATTCCTAGTTAAATATTTGAAACCTAACAACCTTGGAGCCTAATTATTACAATTTGGTTTAGAATTCCGAAGTGATTTGATCGATTAGAGTTTGTATTATCCTGGTGGATAATCTTGAACACATATTTTAGTGATTGAGGGTATAAAGCTTAATTTATAGATTGCAAATAAGGAGTATTGTGAGTAGTTGGATGAGAAGAAATCATAGAGACCTATAAGGAAAGGAATAATTAAATATTGAAGAATGGGAACGAATAGAGAAACAAAGAATTTAGAGTTCAATATAAATAAATTTTATCAAGGTTAAATTACTCATTTTTGGCAAACACATGTGAGCTTTCTTTTTAGGTTTGAAACTTATTTTCGACTTGATTTGGACTAAATGATTTCTAGGTTGGACTATTGAATATCTAAACATTCTTTCCCTCCTCTTTCCCTTACATTGCAAAGAATGTACAAGACATTCATTTCTTGGTGTTTTGGGTAGCTTGGGAAGTTGTGTCCTTTTGATGTTGAAGCTTTCTAAGGCTTACTCATTTCTATTGGACAATTAGAAACATGGTACTATCTATGTTTCTCTCCACCTCAATCCAACCTTCAGTATGAATGATATTTTTCTATGGTTTGATGTGAGAGTGAGCTAATATGGCCATAATATATTTCACTTTTGGAAGTTGATTCTATGTCATTCTTTGATAATTGACAATCAAGAGCTTGATACATTCTCTTATTTTTTATAATTGAACCTTCCACTTGGTGCAGGCTATTAGTTTCAATTTCACTACCAAACAACTTCATAATTTATGAAGATTTTGTTGAATCATACTAACCTGAGTGCTACTACATGTATCATCTAATATTATTCTCCATACGCCTCCCTATAAAGTATGGAATAGAGCAACTATGAGAACATTTTGGGTTGAAAATGTAGCATTGACTATCAATGCCATACCTATTGTATAAAATCCTACAAAGCAGTGCTGAGTCATTTTAGATATGAAATTGATATATGATATCCAAGAGAATTAACATTTTAAAAGACTAGTACTTGGTGAGCTAAGAGTCCTTTCTGGTCAAAATAAAATACCTATATAGTGCAAGGAAAATAAGAATGATAAACATGTGCATTATCTTCCCTCATCTGACTCTTGTCTTTAGCTCCCTTATTAATTTGTCATCATTCACATCTACATTAATCCATTTGCATTAACCCATTATACTTATCTTACTTTTGATGTGAACATCACTATGTCCCCAGCTAGAAATATTGGCCAACCTTGGATAATATGATATATGGTTGCAGGGAGTGGGGTTTTTAAAAATGTAGGGGATTGTAGTAAAAATTGATACAATAGAGCGGAATGAGCAAGGCATTAAAGGAGATGATAACCAGGGTTTTCTAACTAAAAACATCTTAAAAATGATGAATTGTGGTCAATATTCAAGGAGAAAGTGATTGGAAAACTTGAGTTAACTGAAGAAGAGTGTTGATGGAGTGCAAAGAAGTCGAACGCTAGTAAGATGTGGTTGGTAGTAGCACTCTGAAGTACTTTGGAGCAGGTAGGAAGTATTTTGCAACTTTATTGAATTATGTAGCAGCAAATGAAGAAGTATTTCGAATTCAGCAATGCAATTTCACACTCGATTGATGTCGGATTCGACAATGGTGAGCCTCGGGATGCGGGTTTATCAAGGTAGAGGCCTTATATCATTCTCAAAATGGTTTCAAAACAGTGAAATCTCCCAATCCAATAGGGCCACATTGACATGGATTCTTTGTTTCCACTTAAGGTTGCTCAATGAAGTAGAAATACCCGACCCAGTGAGAGAAGTTATCTTGGCTATTGACTTGGTAGGTGATATCTTGTCTATTGAATACACTCAATGTGCTTCTAGTTGGAAGAGGGTCCAAATATACCATTGGTCCAATCATAAGAGGAATTTGGCCTCTAACCCTAACCCTAAGGGTGAATTGATCGAAATTAGAATAGTTCCACGGAACGGTAGCCAAATTTAAAATTTAATTCAGTTGGGTTTTAGAAAGATGCCCGTGGAACAAGAGAAACATACCCGTGTGCGGTCGTCTAGTCGACTGGATCGAACTGGCGGTGGTGGTCCTCTTCTCGTGGCCGTTCACTTCGTTGCCATTGGTGGTATTCCCTTCCCTTCGGTGTTTCAGCAAATAGAGTTGTAGTGGGCTTCCTTCCCTTCATTGTTTCAGCATAGTGTCGGTTTGAGCGAAAACAAACAACAACAGCAACAGTGTTGAAAATGGCAATGCGTGTGGCGGGGAAATATTATTGCGTTTATATAGTTAAACATGTCTCGGCCGAGATGTTAAAAGGAATCAAAACTCTCGACCGAGAAATTTGTCCGAGAGTTTGACAAAAAAAAATGAGTATACTCTCGAACGAGAAACTAAAAACTCTCGAACGAGAAATTCTCTAACTATGGAAAAACTCACGGACGAGAGAAATCTAACCATGGTTAATGTCTCGCCCGAGAAGTAGTAAAACTCTCACACGAGAAAATTTATTGACTTTTGTCTTGGGCGAGAAAACAGAAATTAGAACAAAAAAAAAAAGCAAATTGGCACGGAATTGTTTCCCACCTTCGCGTTTTCACCCTATTATAATATCTACATTTGAAAGTATAGATATATGCCCACTAAATTGACTCATACTGAGGAAATTCACGAGAACTATCTTTTATCAAGTTACTCATTTTGTCTTATCAACAAGTTCAACCTCCACGTGGCGAATGGATTCTCATTGATCAAGGAATCCCCCAACGAGGAATTTTAGTTATACTTTGGTTGCAGTCAAGAGATGGTCGCCATAGTGTAGCTCTCAACCGCCACTATAGAACACTCCAAAAATCCTACCATCGCCTTATGTCATAACTAGAGAGTACATGTTTCACTAGCCCTAACCCTAAATCTTAGTCAAACGGACTAAAAACACTTCAAGAGAGTTATTCGATCAAACCCTAGCTGGAAGGAGAGTTCTAAGTTAGTTACTTCGTTGTGCCATATGTCCCTTTTGGAGAAGCAGTCATCTATTACCACAATTTTCTCATGAGTGGAGCACTCACCACGATCGAGCTATCTCCATAAGATGGCGGCGTGCCCACTCTGTCTAGAGAAGGAAAAAGCCACACCACTCCTTGTGTGTGTCGGTGCCCCATCATAGACTACTAGACATCTCCACCCTTAGGAAACATAGCCCGTAAAATCCGAGAGGTGCAGTTTGAGTAGGAGACTCGGTAAGGGAGTTGGGTTACCACTTGTCTCGTTATCATATTCCATTTGTCAAAACTCCAAGTTTACCACTACTTGATAGCGAGGGCATGGTAAGCTATTTTTAGAGGATTGGTTATAGACACCTGGGGATTGTTGTTTATTATATATATGGAGTAAGAGAGCAAGGAGTAAAGGGGGGCAGGTGGATGCGTAAGATTTGATATAGAATGGATCCTCGCGTGCTTTGGAGATTGCATGGTTTTGGCCACCTGCAGTGGATGGATAGATCACGACAGGTATGGGTTAATGGTATATCTCCGCATACTTTTGTTTTCCTTTTTAGGAAATTGAATCTGTGATATGGTGGGAGATCGCCGAATTTCTTTAGGGTCTCTATAGGAATTATTATATCTCTGTATATATTTATTTATTAGACTATTGACTCTGCCTTGCGAGGAGATTGTTGGGTTGAAATTAAGAGCTTTATCTACCATCGTAAATTTGTAGGTATCGGAAAGGAAAACTTCGCTGAGATGTACGTCTATCCTCAGGGTATTGCTGTACAGAGTTTTATAATCTATAAAATGAAAAGATTGCTTTCTGCATTTTTATATTGTGAATAGCGTATAACCCTGGGTCAAATGATCTCTTGACAGAAGCTGTTTAGAAATCAGTATAGCATAGGATTTATTTATATCTGCACTTTTGTATTGTTGAATAGGGTATACAATAAGCCTTGAATTATGTGATTTCTGGACAGAGTTAGTTAGAATCTATATAGCATAGTACATATAGAACTGCATCAGAAATCACTATACCGAGCTAAGGGTCTATTACTCGACAAAGTCGCATCAGCAAATGCTGCATTAGTGAAATCGGTAGTCAATTATTTTAATTCCTGCACTTAATTTATTACCAGATCTGTCCTCTAGAGTGAATGATGGTCGTAGACCTCTGATGTAATGATTAAAAAAATGATAGGTAGGAATGTCAAATACGTAGCGCAAACTAGGGAGGAAGATTTGGAACCTGAATATTTCTATTTGAGTTAAGTGTTTTACCGTTGTGAGATTTCACTAAGAGTAGTGGTCTCGTCCGGCCTTTGTAGATCTGGGCTAGAGATGGAGAAATGTATTAACCTTGATTTGATTATGATTCCAGTCGATTACCTATATCTCTGACCTTTAGAAGCCTCGAATGCAGTAAGTGATCCTTGTTAAAACTACGTGTTGTTTCTCTTAAGCTGGGAAAACATGATCGGGTTATTTATACTTGCTGCTCGTAAATTTTGGGCTAGAAAGATGTTTAGTGAATGATAATTAGAGATTTCTTGAGTAAGCTATATCTTTTTTTATTATTTATGGCTAGGTTTGAGTTAACCAAATATTTTAATATATATGTAAGAGTAAAAAAAGAAGTGAATGCTAACCTTATTTCTAAGTCATAGGCATATTTTTGATGTATTCTATGGAAGGGAAAGAGAAATAGCCCTAACTCCTTTTTTTTGCCAACTGAAAGAGTTGTTAAGGAAATTTTGGTCTTAGACCATGTATATAATGAATAAAAATAGTATCCCTTGATTTTTATAATCTAGAGTTAATAATAACTTGTCGAAAGGAAAATACAAGAATATTACCCTAGAATACAAGAAATCATGATGAGACTAGACCTTACCTTTGGGAAGGACTCTAGAGAATATTAGCCTTTGTTACAATACTAAGAAGATGAAGAGTGGGTTTAAATATCTTGAATTGATTCATAACACAAATGGCTTGTAGGAAGGATAGTGTAAAATATTTATGTTGTCATTATTTGATTGTTAGGGTAGCCTTGATAAAGCTCTCTATGAGAGAAGCTAGGGAAAAAGTATGAAAGTTGATGGAAACAACCTTGTTGCAGGATGTAACCTTATTCTTTTGAATTAATATTACAACACAACCTTTTGTGGACGTAGCCCAAGGAGTGGGTGAACCACGTTAAAAATGGTCTTTCCTTATGATGTTATTCCTCTTGTGTATTCACATGTTATCGTACCTTATTATTATTCAGTTTGGTTTACTTTTGATTTTGTGTGTTTGTGTTTTTCATTCATTTTAACTATGATGACCTTTTCCTCATATAAGCATATGTGTTAACAATTGATATTTTCCTTGTTATTTCCCGTGTATTTTTCCTATATGTCTCTATTTGTTGAATGGATTTGGATTTGGTGATGATTTTGTAGACAAATCTAAATATGGGAAATGGTTGAAATTTCTATTGGACATGCATTGTATTGGTTTTAGGTTTGCACGTATTTTACCGCCAAAATGTTGTATGAATCAAATAAGTTATTGAATTACATTGTTAAAACAAATTCTCTGTTTAGTAAGAGGTTGTTCTCTTACTCATATAAATATCCAAAGGATGAAATAGGTTGCGTAAAGTAGGGTGTAATACACCATTCAAATGTAGAGTTAGAGATTCAGTTGAATGTCATTACGACATGTAAATATTGATGAATGTATATCTAAGTGTTACGATATTTTCTATTTTATTGTCGTTGAGACAATTAGATCATTAATGATAATTTATGAGATGTTTAATGATCGAATTTTAATTATAAAGTAGATTTAAATACTGAAACATTACACTTCCGCATAACATGTATGCGTGATTTGACCGCTTAGAAAATTTTTAAATTTTTACGAAATGTGGGGATGTGTTAGCTACACTAGCCACATATTCCACCTTGGTTTTACCATTGACTTATCGCAAGAGAACGATACCTAACTATCTCCATCGTAGTGTATTCTACGAAGTTGGCAATTTGAATGACTAAGTTTAAGAGAGTTACATGAACCACTATTTAAATTCCATGCTTTTATGAGTGAGACATGTAAGGGGAGATTTTCCTCCCCTTATGAACTTCTTGTATTCTTCCCTCTATCTTCTATTTTTAAGAACCCCTATTCTCTTCCATTTATTTCTGTAACATACCCAACATCTCAGAGTTAGTAAAATGGGTGAATTTTTCAATTTTTTACTAAAAACATTAAATATCTTCTCATCGAAGATTTAGGCATGATAAGAATTGGTGTACTTGCGTTGGTAGAAGATAATAGAATAATGCAAAGAAACCATAGGTGTACTATTTAATTTCCTCAAGAGATAAACATTGAAGACACATATAAAAGAGACCCATAGGAGATCCATTATGACAAGAGACACATAGATGCAAAGCATAATATAAATTTATACAACTAAGGGACTCTTAAGAATTACATAATGGTTAGTTATTTATAAGGCATAAATTCAACTAACATCATTCCTAAGATCAACGCATAATATTCCACCAAACTACATTGCATTTACTAAGAGAAACATGATATGTACCGCATGAACCATAACACATTTGACGAAAGTACATAAACAACAAGTCAATTAAACAACCCATAAAAGAGAGACTATTTTCACGTGGTTCACCCACTCTTGGGCTACGTCCGCCAAAGTTGTTGCATCTTTTATTATTACCCCGAAACAAATTCTGGTTACATACCACAACACTCTTGTGGCTTTTCATTGTCCAAAGCCTTTCTCCTAGAGAGAGCATTTTCAAGACAAAACTATTTACAATAATCATCTAGTCAAGATTCTTCATCTTACCGAGATCTCTAGACATACCATTTTTCATGGAACAATGTATTAGAGTACTGTCGTTTGTGGAGTAAACTATGACATCAAATATTTAACTAGTTCAACAAACATAATTAACACGTTAGCATACATATCCGCGCAGTAAGAAATGTATGAACAATGCATTCACCAACCAAAGGCGTTGGAAGAGGGCGATCCATTCAATATTGGCACATGTATTATATATATATATATATATATATATATATACTTAGGTTTGGGAAATAATCTAAATCGAAGATCTAGTTGTACATTCCACAATACCTATCAAACACAAATAATGCTAAACTCACCAAGAGTTTTCCTGTACTTAGAAATGTAAAGGATTTATAACAATCTTGCAACAATCAAATATATACAGGTAAGCTAAAGATAGTATTTCTTTGTCAACGGAATACCCTGCGCCCTCGTAAGACCCTTACCAGTACAATAATGTTGGAAATAAGATACCCAAGTGTCCATCATTAGAAATGGACTTGGCTAGAATCCCAAGCATGAGATTTCCTGAGTATTGAACCTAACAAGATACTGCACTAAGCTAAAGTATGGAAGGATCGATTTCCTTATAAAAGTCGCCCAGCTCCGATAGCAAACATATAAAATCTCAAGGAAACATGCTATTATGCATCAATTGACATAGGTCGTCGAAGCAAATGAAATAATAGAGCAGAGGCTAATCAAAATCTTCCAACCGGTATACAGGGATTGAGCTATACCAAAAAAAATGGTAATGAGCAAAGGTCGAATACTATAATGCTATCACTACACAGCTCAACAAAAGTAAGGTTATGAATACTGAAATCTTGTTAAGTAAATCCAGATCTCCACCAAGACATTGATCTGTCCTCAAGGAGCCACATATAACGAGTAAAATAGATCGCATACCTGAGTGTTAGCTCTATGAGATCTCATGCAGAGATTCTTAAATGGACGTTACAGTAAAATACACCGGAATGCAAAGATTTAAATATTTATCTCAGTCAAAGATCTATGCTACAGATCTACACATGTATGCGTCGATGTTGTTGGTTTATATACACACATATATATATATTTAGTAAACCCCCTTAAAGCAAGCTACACATGACAGATATGTATTCTACAGCATTTTTATCCATATCTGATATAAGGTAAATATTAATTGTGTTTTTCCAGATCGAATCTAAGATGACTCCGTTTTCCATATCTCATCTAAGATATAAACTATCTGCGTTTTTGCCAGCAAGGGTCTAAGATAACTGCATTTTTCAGATCTCATCTAAGATATAAATTATCTGCGTTTTTGCCAGATGGGGTCTAAGTTAACTGCATTTTTCAGATCTCATCTAAGATATAAACTATCTGCGTTTTTTCCAGATGGGGTCTAAGTTAACTGCATTTTTCAGATCTCATCTAAGATATAAACTATCTGCGTTTTTTCCAGATGGGGTCTAAGTTAACTGCATTTTTCAGATCTCATCTAAGATATAAACTATCTGCGTTTTACCAGATCAGGTCTGAGATAATTGCATTTTTCAGATCTCATCTATGATATAACTATCTGCGTTTTACCAGATTGGGTCTGAAATAATTGCATTTTTCAGATCTCATCTATGATATAACTGTCTGCGTTTCACCAGATCGGGTCTGAGATAATTGCATTTTTCAGATCTCATCTATGATATAACTATCTGCGTTTTACCAGATCAGGTCTGAGATAATTGCAATTTTCAGATCTCATCTATTTTATTTTAAGAATAAGGGAATAGATACTCCATCTCTATACCAGAGCACTCATCAATTGATAAGAAAACCCAGACTTTTTTCCTTCTCTGCAAGATGAACACGCTCGATCATTTCCGAAGAGGTCGATGTGTTTCAAATTCAGGGATGTCAAATCTATCAATACTAATACTATAAGCTAATGTGGAGGTACTACACATGATAACCCTGCGGTAGGCAGAGGATCGCTTTATGCGATTACAATGTTCTGTGCATAATGCTCGGGCGATTATGTTAGATCATAATACAACAAACAGAATGCAAAAGATACTCTATCTACGACAACACACCCAGATTACACATTTGGAAGGAAATACGGTATAGATAACACTTATCTCTATACGCAAAAGCAAAACCAATAGACCAGTGGAAGCACCGTAAGGCCGCAGCGATCTCCCATATTTGTACCAGCGAGATCTTCTTTTAAAAACAGAACTACCCACATGGTATTCCGGCAAATGAGACAAACGCAGAGGGTTGCATCACATATCGAAGAAAACAGAAGGTCCCCTTCTGGATACTGTGATGAGCGGATTTCATAATACGAGGATGAGCGGATTTCATAATACCAGGTCTCTCAAAACAAGATGGGAATAAGGAGTTTTGAGTTAGAATCTTCCCAAATCCACCAATTCACGCCTCTTCCCCAACTCCAGAGGTCGAGTTCCCCCCCAATCGTTAGCTATTACCTAAAATAAATATACGGTTGTCTCAGCTCGTCACCTCCCCGAAGATACAACTGGCAGTTCTTGAAACAAGAAGTGGTTCTCACTAAGTTCCAAGTGGCGCCAAACTAAGTTTGAGTTAACTATTTGTGTTAACTTCAAGAGACAGATTTCCCATTTTCTCGCTAAGTGTTTCTCCACTACAACCACTCGATATGCTTCCAAAATCTTCTCAAAAATACTCTTCCTTAGGACTAGGGAGTGCGCCATCTTAGAATGGGGTAGGTTTATCCATTAATACGTCAAGAATATAAATATATATAAAAATAATAATTCAAATGTTATGTGCCTAGGTTCCGCTTAATATATTAGCATATATGAGTGAATATTTGCCTAGGTTTATCCTTAGTTTTTAGGATGTCACCTAAATCTCCAGATCGTTATATATATATAGCATCCTTCGGTGATGCTAAGTAATAAATTCAAAAGTAAGTTGACGGTAATACTTTAGAGATTCACCATATAACCTCCCAGTATTAATTATCGAGGTCGGAGTACTATGATCTTTCTTAGAGCTACTTAGGTTTATACTGTCATAGCCATCTTTAAACCAAAGGATAAACCCTATAGCTATTCAGAAAAGTTGAGACGAGTAATTGCTTCCTCCATCTATGACGATGATAGTTATAACCTTTTAAGGTCAACTTGTAAGCTACTTACCCTTATTCAAGTGCTTGAGGCACTACCCACCATCTATTGTTACATTCCGATGGCTATATTTATTATCACTTCTTCCTCCTAGTGAAATCAACTTCCTGTCGTTCAGCTATGTCACTATCTTTAGCATTTATGTTTACAATCTACGGCTTAGGAATTAATCACATAGTTTTTTTTTTTTTTAAGGTTTACTGGTGGGGCCTTGGCCTTGAGCTCCTCACCAGTAACTGGTACAATAATCCTTTACAATTACACAATAATAGGATAAAAATTAGGGATATTACAATTTCAAACAATTTTTCCAGTGAGGTTCTCCATGGTGAATATTGAAGAACAAAATATTGGAAAACATTTATGTATTTCTAACAACCTAGAATGTGCTACTTAGGACCCACTTGAGAGTGTAAACTCCTCTGGTAAGCATAATCCAACAACAATGGAAACGACCTCCTTCCATGGAAAAAAGTGGGAGAGATCCAAAAAGATGGGGGCAATGGAAACAAACTCCTTCCATGGAAAAAACTGGGAGAGAGACAAAAAGACGGGGGAGAGGGTGAGTACAGGCAAAGGAGGAGGTTGGAGAAGGCACAAGAGATTGGGTTGGGAGTCCAAGAGGAAGTGAGGGCAATAAGGGGAAGGTGGAAAGAAAATGTATGAACTCCATGATGGAGACAACAAGGTGTTCTCCTTGAATAACGAGGACATGTTACATGGACTCGACTAGGGATTGGAATCCCTCAAGCTTAAAACCAAAACTTCCACCCTTTTTCTCCATTAATGGAATAAGTGCATGTTCTAACATGTTCATGGAATGCGGACATTGGGAGGTTTTACTTCCCTTTTATGCTTCAATATGATTGTGCCCACTATTAGGTAACCCCTAATCAATATCTTGACTTCCTTTTAGGAAACCCTAGTGAGGAGGGAAGTGCACAACTAGATAAGTGAAACTAATTACAATGTGCACTAAAATTTATTGAGAAGCAAGAAGAAAGAATTATATGGGAAAAATTACTTAACATGATTATGGGACTAATTGGTCTTTATATAGCTAGACAAATATGTCCACATAAATGAGGAAAATAGTTAAAATATCCTTCACTTGGCCCCAGAGCTAGAAAGTTTCGTCACTTTCAAATGCATGTGAAAGACACATCACAATAGAAACTAAAAATTAGGGATAATCCCTTCAATGGAAAATTTGTTGAGATGAAAAGAAATAAAAAATGATATATGTGGATGTAGGTGTTAATGGTTTGTCTTCTATGGGGGTGGTATTAATATCTACCACGTATCCACACTAGTTCCTTCCTATTTAGTGGAAAGTGTCGATAACAATTCGTGAAATCCATTTGGCATGAGTAGGTAGTTGTCCCTACCATCCTACCAACCTATTAGATATGATTTATGTTTCTTATTATGAGTGGAGTGGAAGTGAGTATTGAGCGTAATACCTTCCATGAGAGGAGACTAGAAGTCTGCAATAGTGCCATGGGATATGAAATCTACACATCATCTTCAAGTAAGGATGTCTCTTAGATATTCATATTATTATCATTAATATCATTGTGGATTCCTAACTAAGAGGGTAGGTCAAATCAATAGGAATTTCCATTTATTTATTCGAAATAGTGTAGGCGCATAACAAATGGATTTAAATTTACGGTGTTGTTGACCCTTGAATTTTTTTGTATCTGTTATATAGATACCTATTCCCCAACATAGAACTAGGTTGGATGGTGATTACAACCCTAGAATTTTGTTGTGGGTCTGGGAGGCTTCAGTAGTTGTTTCTACTTGGGCATGGATGCATGACATCTTCTGGTCAAAATTGGAGGTATGATTCTATTCCTATTTCTCATGGGATGTAGATGGAGATTCTAAAGTAGCTAGCAGTTCATAAGGTACAAATGGTTGATAACAAAAATATGCTTCAAAAGGGGAATCCCCCAATATAATGGTTGATTTATTTATTGTAACTATGTCGTATGACATGGAGATACATGTCCCACTATTTATGTCAATCTAATACTTATGAAGTGCATGAACAAAGCCATAATTGGCTAACTCTATATGGCCATCCATTTAAGGGTGACATGCTATCAAGAAACTCAAGTAGCAATTGGGTAATTTCCATAACGATTTCCATAATATGTTTAGGTATATAGAATCTCTAAGAAATAATATCAAGCAAGTGACCAAGATGAAAAAAGACATGCTTAAAGAATACGTCAATCATTTGTTAGGTAAATGTGGTTTTAATGCAAGGGATTAAAATGGCCATTTTGGAGAATTTGGAAACCACCGAAAATATACAATCATTTCGGTGATGAGTAAAGTATTCAATAAGCTATTGAGAACATTGATTCAATAGATTTATGAGGTATCTAGGTCAGTAGAAATGCTTCTTAATTGCATCACAAAAGGCCTCCAAAATTCTAATGTATTTAGAGGTAGTGGAGGAGCACAAATCATGATTGAGTTCAATATAAACTTATTTTTTATGTTGTTGAGACTGACACCATGCCTATGTTATGCCCTTTAGATGATTGTTATTTAGAAGAAGTTGTTTAGCCTAGGTAAGTTTAAGTATTTTTTGAAAATAAGGATTGATTCTATGGATATGGGAATCCACAACCTCACCATTCATCTATCCATCATATTTGGGGAGTGTCATCTTTGTATCAAACTATAAGAGAGATGATAGATGTCTCTCTCTCTCTCTCGCACACAATAACATAAATCCATCTTAAATGTGGCTTTACCAACTGTTGAGAGGGATCAAATCACTTGAGATGGAAACTTTTCCTTAATTTCAACACTCTAAAAGGAGTTTACACCTCAATGGATTTGATTCCTCTTGACACTTAGTAAAGCTGGATTTAGGATGGATCTATGCATGTCTAATTTATTCTGAAGGTTAGTTTTGGGAACTATATAAAATGTTTCTCTAAAGTCAGAAAGAAAAACAAAATATTTTTCTAAATATTGCGACACCCCTCAATATTGATCCTAAGAGTAACAAGGTAGTTGATAGTTGAATGATAGCCCTGAAATCCTGCCTAGCCTTTAGCTCTTTTTCCATGAATTTCTACATACATGTTGATCTTATTTTCCAAAATAATTTCGTATAACTTGGTTAAAAAAGAGCTAATAATAATGGTCCTATAATTATTTATGGAATTTTTTTTATCTCCAATTTTAAAAATATGAACAATGAGGATTTATGTCTAGGGTTTAGGGAAACTCTACTTCACTACTAAATTGAAGAGCTTGTTGATGTCAGGGATGAGGATAGGCCCACAAATTTTTAATATTTCTACTTGTTATCCTTATATGTCCTTCTCTTTCCCCATTGCATTTCTCTTAACCACAAAACTCTATCTCTTCTAAACAAAAAATTCTTCCTCTAGAGAAAGGGTTCCAATGTTTCCTAGCACACACACAAGGTCTTCACTTAGTGAAACTATGCCATAGCACATTCATTCATGAGATATTAAAAAATACCCTTAATTTCACTAGATATTGATAAATACCTACGAAAATCCTTTTGGTGAGCCTCCCTCCCAATACATATTTCCAATTAAAGAAACCCTATTTTTTTTAGATATTCCCTATTTTTACTGGATGAACCCCTTTTTATATGCCCCCAATAGATATAAAGCCCTGATACCCTATTCCCTGTCCCCCAATACCCATAATATATTGAACTTAGTTTTCACAATTGAAAACCCCCCCTTTATTAGTTAACGTGATAAGATATTTGTCAATAGGGTGAGTCCCCTGTGAGCACACCGAGGGATTCATAAAGATTTTTAAGGTAGTAATTATAGTCCCTTAATGAAATCAAATTATTTTCTTTAGTTCTATGACTTGTAATTTTCCTCTATAATTTCTTAGGGTCTAGATTACAAAGGTGAAAAGCATTCTCTTGCTTTCTATGTATATAACACATTTTTTCCTTTTAATTAGGAATTTGTACCAACAGGTCTTGTTGGTATTTAAGAACCCATTAGAAGAATCCCTAATTTATTTTATAACATGCATGAACTCCCAAGGGTTGTTCATTCTATTCTCCTTTTTACATGACATGACTATAAAAGACTTGTTAATGGAAGTAAATAGGATTGTGGTAAAAATATGATAGCAATGTTCAATATTTTCCTTACTTAATATTATATTTAATTAATTATTTAAATCACTTAAAAATATATAAAATTTAATTTAACGAAGATCAATTGCTTTTGGTTATTATAATTTTATGTTATGGGATCTATGTTCCTATCAGAGAGTAGAGTTAGTGTTAAGTTTCTATGGCCAAATTCAGACTCAGGGTCATTTAAGATGTCAAAAATCAATATTTGGTTGTATATGAGAATATCAAATATCACGCAATCTATGAAACTAGTACGAAAACTATCGACATAAGTCATCTAATAGTAATTCAGCCACTTCATAGGACCATTTAAAATTATTATACCTTAAGAATTGCAAAGTGTGATTAGAATGGTAGCAAACAAATTCTCAACCAAGTATTCAAAGTTTCTTTTGTACCTTCTAGATGAAACAAGGTCCTCGACTATAAATAGAGGATTGGGGTGAGAATCATTGTTTAATATAATAAATTGGTTAGTTGCTATTCTAGTATTAAAATCTCCAAATGATCATATTTCCTTCATTTCTCAAGATGGAAATATTGTGTTCCAAGCCATTGTAACGACAATTTGTATTGAGATTGCGCTTCTTATAAAAGCTAGAATTAATACACAAAAAGTAGCATATTTCTATATAAATATTCTTTGAATTAATATATCAAATATCCACCCACATGTACTGATTGAAATGATATGTCTTGTGAACCCTAATATGAGGAAAAATGTTCTTCTTATTGTAAGAATATATGCCTCCAATCCCTTTATGATAGGATCTCTTATTCCATACCGGTCACAAGATAAATCCTTCTATTTTAGGAACCTCATATTTTTGATACTCCCAAGTTTCAACAAGCAATATAATATCAATTTCACTCAGGATCCAACTAATAGTGGGACCCTTGCTCCATGGAAGGCCACAATAGTTCTAAATGATGGTTCAAAGTGTCCCAAATTGACATTTCTTGTTGTTCTTTTGGTTACTATCCCTAATAATAGCTTTTATATTCTTGATTATTACATATTTTCATTCCTTTCTAGATTCTTTTATCTTCTGAACTTCCTTTATTAATTCATCTTGATATTCTAGAATGATATATTCCTTTATAAATGTTTGTAGCCTTTTTAGACTTGGGTTTTATTGCTTATTCCATATTCATGGTCATTAGATCTCACCTTAAAACGGATTAACCTATCTTTGCTATCAATTATTTTTCCTAGCCTTTGCTCTTTTGTGAGACATGTTGTTTCACTTTGTAATTTTTATTTTAGTTTTTCCTTTACTAGTGTTGGTGTGTTCTCTTCTTCCTCTCCTTTCAAACCAAAAACTATGAGTTTCAAGTCCCCCTTGCTATGCTCATGGTCTAATTCTATAATCTTATGCATTTCCTCCTTGATGGGTTTGATATCCAATTTACCCTCCAAACTATTTAGAGCCAAATTGCTATTTAGTATTTCTTCTAATTGTTTAGTCTTCCTAGATTCATAATATGATTTTCTAGATTATAAACCTCTCCTTTGTAAAATCCCTCCTTTATGTCTTATTATTTTGTAGATATATTTGATAAGCTCAGTTTATTAATTAATATGTTAGTTATAATTTACTATAAGTTATAGACATATAAACACATATATATATATATATATATAATATAAGTATATAAGACAAGAGTGGACTTATTGGAGAATGAAGTTAATACAATCTAATGGTCTATCATATATACCTATATATGTATGAAGCCATTTCTTAAAAGTTTATATGGAGAAAACATATAAAATACCATATTACTACATAGTCATTAATGATAGATAAATATTATAAATGAGAGTGTACATATACATATACATACACACACACACACACACGCACACACTACCTAAAGGAAAGATTCTTAATGTGCTTGCCCCCATATCTATATATCTATATATCTATCTATCTATCTATATGTATATATATGAAGTTATAAATTATATTTACATACATAGATAATTAAATTATATATATATATATAAGTTGGAATACATAAACCATAGAAATCGAACCTCAAAAAGTTAATGAGGGCTAAACTCATTCATAAACTCACCACTACCTATTCTAGTAGGTGTGGAAGTCATGATAGGACTCTTATTGTTGCCACTTAGAAAGCTTCCTAAATTATAGCGTACAACTCCATTTGGTAGGGGATCTCTCGATCCAAGGCCGACTATTTAAGAAAGTAGGTGAATGTTAGTAATTTATATAACATGTGAGAGTTTGGTAGAGGGGGGGGGGGGAACCAAAGAATGAATTGGGAAGGGATGGCTCACGGAGCTTGATCCATGAATTGCTTTATTTTTCTATTTGAGTCTTTTGTGTTGATCTCTGTCTTATTATTGCGTGATCTCTATTCATCTGGGTTACATATATTATGCTACAGTGAGATCGCAATGATCCAAGAGACCTCGGTTATATAATATTGCATTGTATGAATGCGTTTTAGTATTTGTAAATATCTGCTTATTGTATTACTGCTAAGAAAACGTTAACCCTGTAGACCTCTACTAATATTATTGCTTCCAAGAAAGCGTTAACCTTCGAGATATGTGCCGATGTTGCTGCTAAGAAAGTGTTAACCTTCGATTTATCTGCTTATGTGTTGCTGCTAAGAAAACATTAACCATCTTTGTTATATGCAGTAGAGATTTGAGTTTTCGACATCTTTGTTGATATATAGAGCTTTGATGTAACCCCGCTTAGGCACAGTAGACCTTTGTGTTTTCTAAACCTATGTTTAATGCACTTTAGAAATATGTGATCTCTGCATTCCCTTGATTCTATACTTATATTTTTATAATGTTTACTTGACAGAGTTACATTGTTGGTTGCAACCCGAATAAAATCGCATAGATCCCTAGATCTTGCTTATCATCTATGCTAGATTGAAATCGTCTGTTTTCTACTTATATAAAATGTATACAGTGATGAATTGCATAAGATATTTCTTATCATCTATCCTAGATTGAAATCGTTTGGTTTATGCTTTTTAAATATATACGGTGATGAAATCGCATGAGATATTTCTTAGCAACTATGCTAGATTGGAATCGTTTGGTTTCTGCATAGATAAAATATAAATAGTGATGAAATCACATATAAGATCTTGCTTATCATCTATGCTAGATTGAAATCATTTGGTTTCTGCTTATATAAAATATATACAGTATTGAAGTCGCATAGATCCCTAGATCTTGCTTATCATCTATGAGATTGAAATCATTTGGTTTATCTTTTTATAAATATACATGGTGATGAAATCGCATAAGATCTTGCTTAACAACTATGCTAGATTGGAATCGTTTGGTTTCTACTTAGATAAAATATATATAGTGATGAAATCACATAAGATCTTTCTTATCATCTTATGCTAGGTTGAAATCGTTTGGTTTCTTCTTATATAAAATATATACAGTATTGAAGTCACATAGATCCATAGATCTTTCTTATCATCTATGCTAGAATGAAATGGTTTGGTTTCTGCTTATATAAAATATATACAATATTGAAGTTGCATAGATCCATAGATCTTTTTTACCATCTATGCTAGATTGAAATCATTTGGTTTCTGCTTATATAAAATATATAGAGTGATGAAATCACATAAGATCTTGTTTATCATCTATGCTGTATTGAAATCATTTTTTTTCTGCTTATATAAAATATATACAGTATTGAAATCGGATAGATCCATGGGATTTCTATTTATTTATATATGCTTTATTGAAGTCATATATCTTGTGTTGAAAATGTTTTGAAACATCCAAATACTGAAACGTATTGGATTGCTGCGTATATCCTACTATGAAACTGTTGTATTTATTTTTGATAAATTCTATCTCTGACAGGAAGAATATATGAGCAGTTAAGAGTTCTTATTAGTAGGGTATGTCAACATACTTCTGATTGTTTTGAGACAACTCTCAATAAGAGAGGCTTTGAGAAAGAAGACGCTCGGCTGCAGGATGTAACCTCTATTGATCAATAGAATAAGATGTGACTCTTTTTGTGGATGCAACCCATAGATTTGGGTGAACCACGCATATATGACCTCTCTCCCTTGTGTAATTTTTATGGCATTTGTTGTCGATTAAGCTAGATGCATTATCATTAAGTTCCGTTATCATGCAAAAGTTATTTTATATTAAATGAGTAAATTATGTTGTATGAGTAGCAATATTTATAAAGATAATGTGTGCGTGAAGAATAGACATGAACAATTATGCATGTAATTAGGAATGCTTGAACATCTCTTATTTAGTTCTAATTGTCATTATGTTATTACAAAGGTAGCGGTCTTATGTTTCTCGACCCAAGTAAGTTCCAGAATCCTATGAAGTAAAATTATGATATGATATGCTTACATTTCTTAAATGAAGAGGGCCTCATAAACTTACTACTCTTATTTTAAGATTATAGTTAAGACGAAATCCACACTGTAATATCCCCAAAATAGCAAAAATTCAAAATTTTTCCTGCCTACAATATTCGTCAATTTATAGTAAAAAGATTCAGACATTAAATCTAACATCATTAAAAACATCCATGTTTGCACGAAACAATTGTAAGCCTAAGACTTTTGTTTTGCATGGTCTCTTCTATTTTAGAATTGCGGAAGCGATGTGGAAAATATGATGACATGTTTTTGTTGAAATTGTAAATGCTGGTTCAAAAGTAGGAAATAATACTCCTTATTGTTTTAAGATTTATAAGATTTAATTGTGAATGTCTAATGCACCTTCAGGTGATGAGCTCCTTTGATGACAGTATGTTGTTCACATGGTGGTTACTATAATAATCCAGGAAAGGTAATTACATACCTCGGTAGGGTTGCCGAGAGGTATGGGCAAGATTAAAGGTTGCCGGACTTACTTAGCATTTTGCTAATGCCATACTTGCATTTGTGTTCGCAGGTATATTCATCATGGTTATGCTGACCTAGGGGGTTGTTCCCTATTCTATTAAGGTTCTTCGTGTTACTATGTACAAACCTTGGGATGGTAGTCTATTGGTAATAGATGTTATGCACTACAAGGGCGCATAAGTCTAAGGTGTGTTAAATGAAGTTTATGGCCATGAGGCCCTTTGCACAATTCAAATGATAGTTAAGATTCTACGACTCCACTATAGCCTCGGTGTAAAATATTGAACCTCCACTTAAAGATAGGGTTGGTGAGCTTCTTACTACGTTTTAAATGCTCAATGTGGAACAACCTGTCAACGAGGGTTTTGGTGATTGATTTGGGTATTGCCTTTTTGTTCTGTCTTTGACTTGTTGCTAGTTGTTTTGGCTCTGCACTTCGTTGGTAAGGTGGCTGTAATGGTGCCCTGACCCGAGCAATTCTCATGGTTAGCGCACTCAGATCCTAATGAATTCAACTATGGCGTGAATGGAATTCCTCTAACACGTAAGAATAATTCTATATCGTAGAAATCTGACTTTTCTTCTTTGACTTAAAATGATAAGGTTTTTACTAAATAGCACATGTTGAAGTGGCAGGTGATAGAAGATTTGGTATGGGAGATGTGATGGTCATGGTGCTATAGGCGTGGCTAGGGTATTGGTAAGTATCGCTTACCCATTCGTTGCCCTACCTCTCGCACCTCTAGTGATGTCTGTATGCGTTTTGTCCTGGTTTAAAATGGAGGCTCCCATAAGCCCTTGGCTTATTGGTTCACCTTGGGGAGTCTGTTGGTCACCTGTTGGTTGGACCAGGGAAGAGAAGGGTCTTCAATTAAAAATTGAGAGTGGATTACACAGCTGAGACTGTGATGTAAATCTTTGTTGTATGGAGCTGGACTTATTTTGTTGTTTGACATTTCGTTCTCTCTATACTCTGTAATCTATGTTTAAGTGGAAAGGGATTACTGTGTAGTCTGTAACAGACTCTAAAGATGCACTTCTGTATACTCTGCGTATTTAAATTCTTAAGTAATACCGAACATGGGGGTTTTATTTTCGTATTGTGGCTATAATGATGTATGGAAAATCGTGTCACCTACGCCCATCCTGTGTTAATTTGTTCTTTTAACTTCTATGAAATGTAATGAGTTACTTGGTGAAAATGTAGAGGATTTACATGGGCTTTTCTATACTTCTATTTCGGTAACACAGCTAGGGTTTAAATAGACAAATCTTGATTTTATGTGTTGTCTGCGTCGATGGAATGGAGCACTTAGTTTGATGAAAGATTTGGTTTGAATTAATGTCCCTACGTTTCTGAATGCGTGAGTCCTGTAGGATGTAACTATAAGTTTGACTTAAGTAAGTCCATGGGATTCGACCCTTGAATTCTCATAACGATTTCCTATAATCCTGGGTTTTTATTTAATGTAACATTGGCTGGACGCAATCGTGGATATGGGAAGAAAATGTCTATGATTGTAGATTTGTAGTACTCTATAATGGATCTAGTTTTCTGTAGTATCTTGATATAAAAGGAAAAGCATATGTAATGCATTCGAACTATAGGACCTCTGTTTTGAAAAGATCAGTAGAGGATTGTGTATGTGTACTTTAAAGATTTACTTGATTTGTTTCCTTTATGGTCTTTGTCTTATGTGTGACGTCAGTGTGGTCTGAGAGAAAATCTTATGTTTGAGAGGAAAATGTAAATAAACAAAATGAATAACTATAATAGGTTTATGAAATGACTATATTGTGCTAGGTTAGATTGGAAATGGATAATACGTCAGACTGGGTTTTAGATTTGGAAACAATGGGAAAATACCTGCAACAATATTGACTGCATTTTTTTTTGCTATAAATTGTATAACTGTGTATTTGTAATGTGAGCATGGTGACCAACGATTTCTGTAACAAATTTGACCTCAGTAGCTAAATGATTTGGTTGCAATTTAAAACAAGAGTTTAGGTCAGAGAAAATAAACACAATATATTTCACTCAAAGAAAACAACGCTTGACGATCCCCATAAGTTAGAAGTGTAAGCAGTGCGATTTCCTAGCAAAGACTAGTTGGCTTGTCCTCCAAGGAAATGCCATTGGGTTCTAGGCACATCTTGAATTAAAACTTATAATGAAGACATTACTATTTTAACATGGCAAAAAGAGATATAAATTGTGGGAGGGTTTTATAGGAATACCTACTGATCATTGTAGCTTGTTCCTACTGATAATGACATGCTGATCCCTGCAGCTTGCTCCTACTGATAATGGCCTGCACACTCAGCCAACTAGTTAGGAAAACTACTGACTCTTAGCTGACCTGATAATTGATCTTGGATTGGATTACTTTGGGACTACCGCGTTCCTCCCAACCATGATTCTAAAACCGTTCCTGGTTCAGTATGAATCCCCCCGAGCTGGTTCTGACATGCAAACTAAGAAGTAGAGGCCCTAGGTGTGTAGCTGGTTCAGATCTGAAAAATCTATGGGAAGAGTTCACTTACTGGAGCAGAGAGTTCTTCTTTGCATAATAATAACAAAAGGAAAAGATCCCCCAAACTTTGGGGTCTGTCCTCCTTAAGTAGGAAAATATTGAAAATAGGATTGTTGAAATTTACTGGTTTCTTTAAAATAATTCAAATTATAAAATAATATTTGTTTATTTAACTGCTAGTTAATTTGGAACTAGTACTTCTCACTTTGTTTGACTAAAGTGTTTTTTATATTTAATCTTTGTATAATAGTAATAATATAAAAAAAATTACAATTCTACCTAAATATTAATAAACAATAATTAATAAGTGGCATCCCACTTAGGTATAAGTATACATGTAATAAATAATAATTATTATATATTGAAACTCCTAAATAATAATACTTAGCTTTGCGGTCCTTAGCATTTTGTTTCACATGATGCTTCTTTTTATTCTTTTAAAGGAAAGGGTCCACTTCTTTGGATGGTTTCGGTAAGCTGGTAAAGGCACCTCTAGTCTCTCCCTTTGCATGTCAGATTCCCTTGTTTTAAGATGGTAGTTCCCGCAATATTTGATGAAAATAAGATTTATTTAATCAAGTCGAATAGTTGTGATAAAACACATAGGTGCTATTCAGAGTCTTCCTGACTCAACACTTGAAATCTAGTAACCCCGAGTGCTCTTCAGAGCCTTTTAACTCAACACTCTCACATGGGCGTTACGCTAGTGCAATTCCAGAGCCTCCGCTCAACACTAGAGCTAGAATGTGGTTGTGAGACACATCTAGGATATTTAAGTGGCCTCAGATCCGGTAATCATTTCTTTCAAGCTTGGAGTGCTCCAGGGCTTATGCCCAACACTCAACGTACCTCGAGGCTTAAGCCCAGTACATAATAAGAGTCCTCTAGATACATCGGGGCTTAGGCCCAGTATATAGGCCATTCGTGTGTTTCTGAGTCCATGCTCAACACACTACAAAATCAGCGATATGAATCATGCTCTGCACAGTATAATGTAACAAAAAGAGAAAAACTCAGTATATCATAATATGTAACAAATTCTCATAATACGACATAGTTTATTCATCCGGGCTTTCTTTCCCAGTATATATATCCAACAATGAAATAGTCAGGGTCCATGCCCAACATATCAACTCATGAAAGCATAAATCAAAAAATACTAATGTTATGCTAAAATAATAAATCACATATGCTGGGGGCAGTGGCCCAATATAACCTCATAACATAGTTAGTCAAAAGTTGGGATATTACACACACAAATGAATTATGTGGAATGTACCAAGAGTGAATTATGTGGAATGTACCAAGAGTAGTACTTGCATTTTAAGTCAATCATTGTGAAAAGAATTTTTTAAATTTCACCCAAATACTAACTTGGATAATTGGGTGTGTTACATCCTTCTTGGAAGTTGGATCGATTGTTTATTTTCTCTTTGTTGTAATCTCAAGTGCATTTCCTCCAACCAAATTATTTTAATGTCTATTTGTTTTTAATCTTTTCTTGAAATGATGCAAACTTATATATATCCAATTATAATACTTTAGTGAAAAGACTCTATAATAATGTCTTGTAAAAATGATTCAGTGAAAAGGATAACATAAAACAACTTTGAAATTAACAAAATAAAATAAAATTTTAAATAAAATAGAGAGGAAAGAGATTAGCACCAAGGTTGGGAGAAGGAACCTGTGAGAATGAACTTGTGCACCTATTAGGTCAATCTCATAGATAATGGTTTTAAAGGCATGCCATGAAAATGCCCTAATATTTGAAAGTGATTTTGTAAAAATATCCAAATGTCTCAATTAAAATGTCATGTGAAGCAGTTAGTGCATAGTAAAAGTGCCTCAGAGGTTCTTAGTAAAAAGGGTAATATATTATTCATATTATATTTCCTTTAAGAGTAAGGAAAGCCATCTATTACTCATTACCATAAAAAAAAATGAGAAATAGTACATCATCATTATTTGAAAAAAAACCACTGCACCTAAAATGACCTATTCGTGATCCATAAAGAGACATATTTTCACTCTACGTATGCCTCTCTCTAGATAATCTAAAAAAAAAGTAACCTGCATCGAATACCTCCACTAAAGTGATGTACTTTTAGTAATATTTAGTTCCATACCTTAAACATATTACTACTAAAAAAATATTTTTCATAACAATTATCCTTTAAATATAATTTATTAAGATAAATAAAATACTTCATTCCTACTCATTTGAATTTTAAAACTATATTTTTTTCACTTTTTAATGAAAGGATAACTTGGAAAAGGCCAAACTCCTTTTTTTCAGTTTTCAAGCATGTTGTTTGAACCCTTCGACGTTTTGGAGACCAAAACTATTGACATTAAAAAAATTACACAACTGAAAAGTTGATGAGGGTGTTCTCCAAAGTCTAGTCACAAAATCATATTCCAATACGTATGTAAATTCAATATCAGAGTTTGATTTGAGATGGGGTTTTACTAGGCGGTCATGATCAATACTCTCCTTCTGGTTTTATTCGGATATGGTTTTACTGTGTTATACGGGTTGCTTATAGGTTTGTGTTTTTGGTATCATTTTAGAAAGTTAAATTCCATTACAGATTTTTTTCATTAATTATTATGTGTAAATAAAGTTATTAATTTTTCTAATTTTTACAGAAATGGTTTTCAAATATTTTGCTTTACAAATAAGTTAATTTTATTTTTTGATTATTTAGATTATTGAAATTCGAATTCAAAATAAAAATATTTTCCCTTTCTTTATTATTTTAAATTTTTATATTTTCAAATTATATAAAAATATTCAAATTCTATTCTATTTTTGCAAAAAAAACAAAAAAAATTGCTAGACTCTATAAAAAAAATATTCCCAGTCTTCGTCACCCATGATAGAAGGAAAGTTATATACCATACTAGCCACAAAACCCATGCTTTATATTTCCTTTCAATTCATCTCGAAATCCATGACTGACTTTTACAAAACTTTCCTCTAATTTTAATTTTATAGTTCCTAAAATATATGTAATCATCACTAAAAGTTTACATTGAAGATTATTGAAGGTTATAGTTTAGGATGTAAATAAATATCTAAAAAATACGTTAACTTCTACATTTAATAATATTTAAGGAAAAATGAACTTTGTATTTCAAAATTGATAGGCGAAGGATTTGGGAAGGCATATAAATCTATATCTATAATAACAAAAAAAGAAAATTGAAACCCACTAAAATATTTTTGGCATGATTCCAGTCTGATGGCCGAAGGGATAAGCTTCAATTTCATTCATCTTTTTATAAAACGCTGCCGGTTGAAAGGACCAGTTCATTCCTTGAATATGTCAAACGAAATACCCAAAGTCTCATGGCTCTCTTTTCCTTTACGCGTAACTAATTCATTTATATATTTGCACGTAAGGAAGATACACTTATATCAACATTATTCCTCTTCTGTATTGATATTGGTGTAATCAATTATTTATTCTGGGACTGTGAAGAGAAGAATTGTATACGTTGCAGCGCAATAGATATAAGAATAGCAGCACGACTGGTAATATTGATCTCCATGCTTATGGTGGTCGCGATGGTTACCGAAGCTCATATTTCAGGGAGATGAAATATGAGCTGTTTGAAATCGAAACTCATATTTCAGGGAGATGAAGTGGACAACAGTAATAATAACATTGAGATGAAGAATGGGCTGTTGGAATCCCTTCCAAGGGGTCCCGTAGCTCCATCGGGTCCATCTCGGTGTAAAAACTACAGGTCTCCCAGTCGGGGTTCGTGTCCAGTTTAACCAGATTAATACACCATGTAATAACATATATCCACTTTTAACAGATCGGTCGTTTGGAAGTGCAAAAGTGTTGATACTTTTGATCAGTCCTTGAACGATATAGTGTAATATATAACCTGAAAAGAACGAGCGACAAAACGCCATCGACAATAATTTGATCCAGCTAACCTAGTCAATTATATTACATTCGTTCAACTAATGTTTATTAATCCCAGTGATATCTGCGGATTTTGGTTGTAGATGGCCCTGTTAATTTTGAAGCAGAAATTCAGATCTTAATTCACAATTTGGTGAACTTTCCAATTGAAATATTCTGTTAATCGAAATCACATACTAATTTCTTCTGTGACCACTAAAGGGTTGTTGTAGGGTGCTAGCACATGGTCTATCATCTTCATCATGCCATGATCAGGGCAGTCATGAATCTTTGAAGATGTAATAATTAATAAGATTAATATTTATAGTTTAAATACTTCCAATTAGCATAATCACATGAATCTAACCTATTTCTTCAATTGCCTTTCAAATGCAATATAATTATAATCATAACTTGATATTGTAATGCATTTGACTTCAAATATAAGCCTTTTCAATATATGTATACAAAATACATAAAAATGTGATTCTTAATATATGTTTTAAGTATATTCATAAAGCTAAACATAACTTCAAAAACTCTTAAACTTATTAAGCCTTTTCAATATATATAATATAAATTCCCTTGAGACATCTTCGAAATCATTTTATATGCTAACCCTTTTTATATATATACAAATTATATATCTAACTTTAAATGAAACTAAGTATAACTTTAAAATCTCTTCTATATACAAAACCTAATATTAATATATATATATATATATATATATAACCCATTCTATTTATATGGAAAGCTACCTCCAATAAAATATAAAGTAAATAAAAGTAACATCAAAACTCTAAGTTCACATCTTCCATATCGAATTCTACGATAATCGTGGAATCCAAGAGATAGACAATGAGATAGGTACGGAAAATTCGTTAAGCTGAAAGTGTCCTCCCCTGGATTTATTGACGCTGCCCTGGATGAGGTCATAGGAGTTTGAAATCCACTAGCAGCGGATCTCACGAGGAGGGGGGTTGCTTTTCAGAAGAGCTGTGGATTATGGAAACATTGATATAGTACAATCGACCAGTTCTTTCGAAAGGCAGAGAGTGGGCGTAGTTATAAAATCCAGCTCAATCAAATCATTAAAACATTGTCACATTGAAAGGGAAAGTATTACTATCGAAGAGGAACTATTACAGCCACCGGTTAGAGGATTTCACTGGGCTAAGGGTATCTCTGCTTCTGAAATAAAATACATGGAATTAAAACCTGAGATATACTCAAAACGTCTGATTTAATTTCACTTAGAAGTAATATCATTCAAACGTAATTATGATGTAACATAAACCAAAAGTTTTGGAAATTGATTCTGAAGGTAGTCACGAATTAAAAATCAATATATATAAAATCATTGTAAGAATAGGATCCACCGATCAACGATCTTCGAAGTAATACCTATTGTAAATTTGTTCTAATTCGACCCCGCGTCTCCTTACGATTCATCGCAGAGGTCCGACTAGCAATCTCTATCCTCTAAATTTTAATCAAGGACAAAACACGCAAAAGGTTATGATAGACCGGTTTTTGGATTAAGATTATGTATGTGCGCTATCTCGTAACTACATCACAAAATAGACCATGGTTTTGCAAAGCGTCAACTTGGGACAGTACAGGTAACACGTTACATAACCAGATTTATTTAACTAAGATTTCAATTAGTGAGCCATTCAATTCACAAAAGAAAATTGAACATTTACTACTTCTATAATTCCAATTGATCACGCCATAGATTTGGAGCTATTCATTCAAATAACCATGATAATTCATTAAATCATTAAATGTATCTAACATAGTTTTTCACAGGCTGCAGTATACTCCTAACAATCCATAGTATTAATGTGTAGCAGAAATAAACTCTTTAACTTATATCAACATAAGCATTCATTAAATGTATCTAACATAGTTTTAGACAGCTCGTGCATTATACTCCTAACAATCCATAGTATAAATGTGTAGCAGAAATAAACTCTTCAATTTATCATAAAATAAGCATGATATAATGTAAAACAACCTACTTGAGATCAAAAAGGGAAAACACTTGAAGCGTCCTAGTTCCTCCCAACCATAGAAGAGAATAACCTTGCTTACTTGTCCAACTTCACTCTCTAGTTGGATCACCACCATAGACCAATGAACTTAGCTAAGTCAATCTGAATGCAGCACTCTTCCCAAGGGCAAATGATAGACTTTCAAAATAGAGAGAGATTACTCGGCAAGTTTCCTCAACATAACAACAATCTCTCTATCCGCCACACAACATCCTATTTCTTCTCACTGCATCATTAGCCCCAGTCTTGTTCCATGTTAATCAAATATTTGGATCCCTATAATTGTGGATCTGGTGGATTATTAAGCTTTTGACTTTTGATTGATACCAAATATCTTGCTTGTTATCCACCTGTTAATTGTTTTATGATAGTGTCCTCTCTTTCAACCGGTGGCTCCAAGTGTCTATTTTTTTTTTTTACAGAAACGACTGAGAATCATTATATTAAAAAAAGAGGTTCTTACAAAATGATTGGGAAGACTGTACCCAACAAAAGGAGGGCTGAAGGCACCTCATACCCAGTCTTTTAAGTTCATACATAGCTGAGAATTTAGAAAACAGGGAAAATAAATAGACAGTTTTAATTACCAAACACATAAAGAAATAAACTTCATAGCTAAGATCACTTGGTATTTATCTGACGAGCTTTAAGCTTGCTTCCTTCTCCCACGTCCTCATTGTCCATGCCTAGGAGTGCCGCAGGGTTGTTGCTCTTGCTGGTCCTGACGCAGTCAACCTTTGCTTCCACCATCCTTAAACAGTTGTGCACAGACTCCACTTTGCCAACCAGACCTTCATAATAATTCTTCATCTTGGTGCAATTGTTCCTAATGTCAGAGTTTGAAATCTGGACAAAGGTGGCGAGATGAGAGATTGAATTCTTCATATCCCCAAATTCCCCTTGCAGCCAATTTACCTGAGATTCTATGTCCTGCAGATGGGAGAGCACACCAGGAGAGGGACTATCAGACCCCAGGGGAGAATCCAGGTTCACCACTCCCCCAATTTCCCCATTCTGATTCCAAATCTTGCCATTGTTTAAAACCCAGGGCTACCACGAAGTTATTGCAGAGCGCCACCATGTATGTGACAAGTACATGCATCCACAGGATACCAGTTCACCATCCAATGGATACCAGTTTCTTCCCGTCTCCACGTTTCTAGGGCACCCATACCTAACATGCTTGGTCGGCTTGATATTCGTCACATGGGCATCATTTCCAGTGCTTTCATGGCCCTGCACCACCTCCAGGGCAGAGAGATATCTCTTCAACCCAGCCTCTCCAGAGTTAAGTTGAATGCAGGCATTGCAACAACTGCATTGCAGAACCGGAAGGCAAAAATTTCCATCATTTCCACAAGCCATACTGCAACGTGAAGGCGCAAAGTGACAAATATGGCAAAGAAAAGTGAGGTGAATAAGGGTAGGTTTGTCACCCTGATCAATGAAACAGGAGCTGTGTCCCCAGACACCTGCCTGCATTGAAGTCTTGCATGCGAGACAGGTGGAGTCAGACTAAGGACGTCGCCGAGAATGTCTTGGGAAGTCGTGAGTAGATCTTGGGTAGATCAAGCTGCAGACGTGGGGGCTGTCATCTATCACGGTGGCCCAATGAGGTGGAGGGTGTGAGTTAAGAGCGTTAGAGGGATCAAGTTGACCCAATAGTCTATGGGACCCAAACATCGGCAAGATTTTGTCCATTTTTAACCACAAGACTACAATTTAATCTTGCTCCAATATTTGCCATGGAGTCAGCTTGGTGGTTGTTTTTTCTGAGAATGTGGTAGAGGGAGATGGATCTTATTTCTTTAAGCTTGTGGAAGAAATGGAAGTGGTACTTGGATGAGGGCTTGTGGAAGTTATTGACTAAGGCCCTTGCTTCTTTGATCACCAAGAGAGAGTCACCAATAGCTATTAGTTCCTGAACGTTATTTTCCTTAGCTATTGAATTCCTTTGATAAGGACAAGCCACTCCGCATCGTTGTTTGTCTGCCTTCCAATCCCCCATGTGTAGTCAGTCAGCTTGTTTCCTTCGGAGTCTAGAAGAACTTCCCCCGCACCTGCCAACCCACAGAAGTGTCTATTTTTATTAATAATAATAAAATAATGTTTATTGTGCATTTTCAAAATATTTGACTATTTATATATTAGTTTGTACTAAAAAATTTGTATTTCAAATTACTTAATCTCATAATTAAATTATTATATTGATATATTTTTAATAATTTTTTACTTTTTTTATATCTTAAAATTTGAGGTGGAATAGCATCTATATTGTTTCTAGATTGCACAAAGATGAGACAAGTGTACTTAGGGATTGATTTTATAGTAGTCATTCCAAATTGGAAATAAACAATTATAAAATAAAAAAGAATGTAAAAAGTAACTAGTAATTGATGCATAGTAACTCTTAAATGATGCATAAATAATGGAACTTTGTATCAAACAATAAGTTTTCCTTCACTCCCTTTACATTGTTCATCTCTTATTCTTCTACAAGTCACATTCTTCATCTTGTTCTTCTCCAGTTGGCAAGAAATCTCAGTCACATACGAAACAAAACTCTCTACTTGGCCCCTTACAATTAAAGTTTAAGTACACAAATCTCAAACCTTACAAACTCAATGGGAAAGAATATGATATATTTTTTAAATTACCAACATTATTACTCATTTTAGTTTAATAATAATATTATCTGTGACATTTTTTTAAAATATATTTTATTCAATTTTTATTTTAATTTAATGATATTATTATTTAAAAT
The DNA here is from genome assembly GCA_027924585.1 of Larix kaempferi. Classification (NCBI taxonomy): domain Eukaryota; kingdom Viridiplantae; phylum Streptophyta; class Pinopsida; order Pinales; family Pinaceae; genus Larix; species Larix kaempferi. The sequence continues at coordinate 529,184 of BSBM01000576.1, read as the reverse complement.
ATTTTATTAAATTTTAAATATATTCTATATTTTAAATAACACAAATTATTATAATTGAATTATCAATTAGAAGTGAAGATATTCATGATAGGATTGGCTAAAGGTGATGAAGACTCCCTTCTATGTCTAATGGGGCCATATATTTATTAATAAAATATAATGTTAATAAACCAATTTAATTTCTTAAATATATTTTATGAGAACAAATTATATCCTTTAAATAGAATTCATTATAACAAAATATTTTTAAAAATACAAACTTATGTCATTGCATATTATAACAAAATAATTTTGAAAATACAAATTTCATTATAACTCATTTCAATGGTATAAATATTTCTTTTTTATTTTGAATGTATGGTCATAATGGGATGATAAATTTGGAAAAGCCAAAATCGTTCTGTCATTCGTTTAGTTTTTAAAAAATTATGTTTGAACCGTATTAACACGTTTGGATTGTCACAGAAAAATAGCGAGAATAAAAAAATCAGTGACCTAAAATGTCGATGAGGTTGTCCTCGAAAGTAAAAAGTAAAGTGATTATGTCAGTAAGTGACATAATCACAAAGAGATTATGTTTGAACCGTTAGACATTTGGACTCTGACAGAAAAATATAGATATTAAAAATTTAGTGACTTAAAAAGTCGATCATGTTGTTTTCCAACGTCAAGTAACAAAATCAGATTTAAATCATTTAAATAAAAAGTCAATGTTTGATCTGAGACGAGCTTAAGTCGGTCGCGCAGATATCGTCATTGGAACATTACTCAAAACGCACCCTTTCGCTTCCCGATCTCGGTGCGGTGCGATTTCACAGGCAGGTTCATGGTTTTATTCGGACTATTGTTTTAGCATGTTATAAGGGTTGCTTTTGGGTTTGGGAGATTTTTCCGTCGACCTAAACTTGAATGTTTAAAAACTTGTTTGAAACGCACGTAAAAAGCTTTTTGGCACGACTCCAAGGAGATGGTTCAAGAAATTCGCGTTGATTTATCTTTATAAGACCCACGCCGCTTTTTAAGACCAGTCCATTCCCTGAATATGTCAAACGGATCTCCAGAGTCTGTTCTCAGCCCCGTCCTCTCCGCGTAAGTATTTCCTATATATATCTACACGTAAGGAAGGAAGATACACATATCATCATTACTCTACTTCTCATATTGATATTGGTCCATTCGATTGTTAATTCTGGGACTGTGAAAAGAAGAATTATATACGTTGCAGCACTATGGATATGAGAATAGCAGCACGACTGGTAATACTGATTGCCATGATTATGGCGGTCACGATGGTTAATGAAGGTTCGGCTTGTAGGCCGATGAAATTGAAATTCATATTTGAGGGAGATCAATTGGGAAATAATAATAATAATAAAATGAAGAATGGGTTGTTTGAATCGCTTCCCAGGGGTCCTGTACCTCCATCGGGTCCATCGCAGTGTAAAAACTACAGGTCTTCCGGTGGAGGTTCATGTCCTGTCAACGAGATTAACGCAGGAGGGGTTAATCCAGGTCGGTCGATTGGATTTACCAGAGAGATGATACACGGAGATGAAGTGGACAACAGTAATACTAATATTGAGATGAAGAATGGCCCGCTGTTGGAATCCCTTCCAAGGGGTCCCGTAACTCCATCGGGTCCATCGCAGTGTAAAAACTACAGGTCTTCCGGTGGCGGTTCGTGTCCGGTTTAAAGCTGCGGGGGTTAATCCAGACCGGTCAATTAAAATTACAATAGCCGCTGGTAATTCTGATCCGACTGTTAAAAGTAGCGATTCCCAGACCTAAACGTGGACAGAATGATTACAATACTAGCTAGTACTGAATCGGACATTGACAAACAGAAACGGAAAATAAATAAGAGATACAGTGTATATCATCTAATTTGGTCCAGTTACGTGATGAGAAAGCTCTAACGGTCGGTGGAAACGGGCCGTGGACAGTATTCCTTAAGCCAGGAATATCCATATATACGTAACATGCATCTGCGTATTCTTGAAAAATATTTTGAATGTACTTGGACGATAACCGATAGAAGGTATTTAAATTTTAAAATTTTTAATTGTTCATCTGGATAAGGGATCGGGTGTTCTTACAATGTACGCAGATGCTGTTAGAGATTAGAGCTTAGGCTCAAGACAGATGCTGTTAGAGATTAGAGCTTAGGCTCAAGACATGTGAACAATGTTATTAAGTTTTTTATAAATCATAATAATGAAATAACATAAATTTATGTAAATGGTATTTTTTACATTTAAATTTTTAAAATCCATCTTAATGAGAAAGGTTTAAGATGGATTCTTAGACAACATACTCTATCTAAATGTTCTCCATCTAAATTTCATTTTTTAAACTAGAATGTATCCATTATATTAATACTAAGGGACTCTAGAATAGATCCATTATATTAATATGAAGGGACCCTAGGTTTACAAAACCATTATTATTAAAAAAAGGTAGGATAGCTTTTAACTTGTAGAAAAGGAAAAAGGTGATGAATGGATTTGGGTAAGGTATTACGTCAATTGTTATGATGGAATTTGCTGAATATGTGATAAATCAATTATCCCATAAGAAGATAAAGTTGTTCACAAATTAATATAGTAGTTTTAATTGCTTGAAACAAATTTGTTTAAATAAAATATAACAATTATTGCAAACTTTGATATGGATATGTAGAAAAATTATATATATTTCTTAGAAGCAATATAGGGAAAAATGGACAATGTTAAAAGTCCTTCCTCGACGAAGGTTGTAAGCATGCATACCTTTCTATTGTTATCTTGTTTTTTTTCTCAATGTTGATTTATGTTATGTTAGACCCAACATTTTATACGTTAGATGCTAAAAAAATATTTGAATTTTTATAGTTATTTTATCTTATTTTTTATATAAATATTCAGAGTAATTTAATATTTTTGTATGTTTTTTTCATCTTTTTTAATTTATATTCTATAACCAAATTTTGATTTATATTTTTTATTTTCTTTTAAAATCATCTTAAAATATTATTTCTAAAAACCTTATTTAGAAAATTTTGCAAAATTAATGTAAGCATTAAATGTAACTAGTTACATCTAATATCCTATTTCTCAATTTTATAATATTATAATACCCTTCATATCCTATTTCTAACTTTTATAATATTATAATACCCTTCACATTTTAAGAATTATATGCATTATAAAGCCACCAATATATTAACTTTTAAATAAAATGTTCATTTATTTTAAATAGTTGTTTCTTTTATTTAAATTACAAAACATATTATTATGTAAATTTTTTAAAAAAATTACAAATTAAATAATAACAATAGTGGTTGCCGACGATTGTATTTGTATTCTTATCATAGGTGAATTATTTTTAATAACTAAAATAAAATTTTAGAAAACTACATATATTTGTAAAAATTATTTATTTGTTGTTAAATTATTTTAAAATAATGTTGGTTTATATATTTATATATGATATATTGGTTTATATTTATTTCTACTTTCTCTTTTGTGGTGTCATCAGTGAAATATCTAGTAAAAAGAAGAACATAAGAATCAACCTTTGGTATTATAATAATTTTAAGCATGCATGTAGAGGAATTAAGGAAGCTACTGACCAGTCCTTTAAAGCCGACAAGTACAAACCTCTAATTTAAAGAAAAAAGACTTGCTATATGAATAAAAGATAGGAAAAGCTTTTACACTTATCTAAGATGACTCCTAACAATTTTTGGGGACCAATTTTAACTTGTAAACCTAAAGAAAATAATAAGATCTCTATGCATGATTGAAACTCATATCTCAAAAATATTTACGAATCCCAAGATATTGTGGATAACATTCAAACCCTCCTTACAACGAGGAAGTCTTTTCCTTAGAAGACATTGACTTTGGGCTTAAGTGCCTAGCTAATGGAAAAGCTAAAGACATTGAAGGGTAGCAAGCAGAAATCCTAAAAATCAGAGCACCCTTCCTCATCCCATATATTCACAATCTCTTTAATTTGGCATTCAAGCATGGATTCCCTAAGCCTTGGACTCAGAGCCTTATAGTTCCTATCTTTAAAAGCGGAGATAAAGATAACCACTCTAATTACTGAACAATTATTATTATCCCTCACTTAGTCAAGTTATACAACATTATCCTTGAAAAGAAGATTAACATATGGCTAGAAAATGAAGGAAAGAGGGCTAAAGACCAAGCGGGATTCAAAAGGCAACACTCAACCACTGCCACCTCATTACACTTAGGATCATCGTAGAGGAGTGTTATAATAATAAACCCAATCTTTTTTGTTGTTTCTTGGACTTTCGGAAATATTTTGATACGACGCCTAGATATAACCTTTGGAATAGATTAGAAGAACTAAAAGTTCCTCTTGAGTTGAGGATTGCGACTATAAGCTTAATGAGAATGTCATTTCCAAATTCAAAAGCAATAAAGGATGGTCGCAAGATATTAATTGTAATATTGGAGTTAAGCAAGGGTGTCCCATTTCCCCTACCATTTCTGGCATTTACATCGATAAGATTGAAAAATGCCTAGAAGAGGTAGGTTGCGTGGGCACAACCTTGGCAGGAATAGTCATCACGCTTCTTCTCTATGCTGACAATATCGTTCTTATGGCTAGATTCCCTTATGATCTTGAGAAGCAATTACGAATTCTCAAAGGTTTTTGAACCAATATGGGCATGACCGTTAACATTGACAAAACAAAATTCGTGATTATCAAGTCCATTAAAGGTACTTATGACAATATAATCTTCGAGAAAGTAACCTCCTATAAGTACTTAGGAATTTACTTCCATCACAAGCTCAAGTTGAACTATATTATTGAGAAGAGGATAAATGGAGGGTATCAAGCTTACTTCGGCCTTGAAAACAAATGTAAATTGGCAAACCTTGTGATGTGGGAAAAAAAGAAATTCCTCTTTAAAACCCTCGTCACTCCCGTTATTTTATATGGCTACGAAGCTTGGGGATGTAGCATTTATAGAGAGACTTGGAGAAGAATTGAGCAAATCTAGAAATGGTTTATTACTTATAATTTCAAAATTAAGAGCAACACGCCCGATCCTATTCTCCTCCTAGAAGCAAGGCTCCCCCGCATTGAAAGCATGGCTATGATTAGATATCTAATATACAAGAACAAATTAAAAATCGATCTTAACTCCAACAAAAATCACCTGCGCCTCAAGCAAGGATGGCATAAAGATGCCATGACTTGGTTAAACTATTAGGGGATTAATGAAACTACCACTCTACAAAATATTGATAACACTAATCACATTATTACTTCTACCTTCAAAGAGAAAATGTGGTGCAAAGAAGAATTAGAGGTAAAAAGAAAGCTTTGGTATTATAAAGAGATAATTAACCCTAATCTCAAGGATCAAAACTATCTTTCTATCTTAACAAGCTCAAAGAAGAAAATTAATATTGCTAATTGATTAGAACGAACTCCCATGAACTTCACAGTGAAACTGGGCATTGGACAACCCCTAAATGGCCTTGGGATGAAAGAATTTGCCATCTTTGCGATTCTATGAGTGTGGAAGATGAAAATCACTCTCTCAGATTCCTCGGCTTTCACTCACATTAGATCTCAGTTTCAACATATTTTCCTCAACACTAACCTTCTACATCCCCAAAACTATAATGAGCTAGAGACTCTCGTGTGCAAGCTCTTTGAACATAGAAATAATATTTTAAAGAAAACCAAATAATCTCTATCTTCTTAAGGTCCGATAGACCAAGATTGGTTTCACTGTCATCATCATGTATTTGATGAATTATTTAAAAAAAATGTTCATGTATTTATGGAATTAATTATTTTATCGTTTTTGTTGAAATTTACATTTTGAAGTTTTCTTATGACTATCCAATTTTATGCTATAATTATTATTAAAAATATACATAATTATTTATTTATTTTTTAATATCAAAATTTACATTTTTGAAGTTTCAAAAGTTTACTTAACTATTTATTTATTTTTTAATATAAATTTATATGTTCATTTTAAAATATTATACATGGTTAATCTTAAAGTATATTGTAAAAATATGACAATGTAATGGAAATATATAATTAAGAAAAATAGATGATTTATACATGATGGAGTATATTCAATACAAAGTGGTAGGGTGCTCATAATTACAATAAAGTTTTTATATATTGTATGTATGCATTATACATTATGTATATTTTAGAAAAAAGTTTATAGAATAAAAGGTGAATGCATAATTTATTTTGTATGTATGGGTAGATATATTTTATAATTTCAAGTAAATAAAACTTGTAATGTACATGTTTGGTAATTGTGAATTAATACATAAAATTAAAAAAATTAAAAAATTATGTTTTTCATATATTTAAAAAATATAAAATATCTTTATTATATATATATAAATTTATAATACAATATTAAAATATATTAGTTAAAATATAATGTATTAATTTACGTTAATACATATATACGCACAATAGATGTATTTTAATTTTAATTTTAATATTTTTAAGTTTATTAAAAAATTACTCGCGGACGCGTGGAGAAGACTTTGGCTTCATTTACGATGGCTTTAGAAGTCCGATCCATTCCATTGAATATGTAAAAGGAATCCCCAGATACCCTCTCAAACCTTTTTCCCTGCAGTTTCTCTCTTCTCAGTCCCCTTCCTCTCCGGGTAACTACTTCCTATATATTCAGATACACAGTCATATTATTATTCATCTTCATCGTCGGATATTGATATTGATATTATTGATATTGCTACAACCATATTGGGGTTGCTTTAAATATGAGATTATATAATAAAAGATTGCCTAATTATGTGTGTCTCCTAGATTAAGGAGCTTTCCATAATGGTTTGCCAAAAGTAGTCATGGAGACCTAGGGACTGTGTGTTACTAATTAATATAAGGACGTGTATGCCTTGGATTCAATAGTTGTTGGAGTGCTTGGGATGATCAAAGATTTGGTCGTTCTATTTTATACCTCTCCCCAACGCAGTATTGTCATGGATGTAGTAGTAGCCAATACCTCTCCCAGCTTTGGGATACATTTGTTCAACCATTCTTTGTTATTCCCAGTGATATCTGTGGCCTTAGATTGTAGATCGTCCACTTAATTTTGAAATAGAAATTATTATATTTCATAAGTCGATGAAGGTTGCAAATTCAACAGCTTGCACACATTCTGGGATGGAATTAGTTTTCTTGAAATTCTATATTTTGTTAGTGCACGGTTTTTACTAGGACAGATGAATCTAGAGGGATTTGTTACAAAATTCATGGAGATGTTGCATTACGTTCCTTATGTAAAAACTGAAAAGGAAAGAATCCAAGGATAAAATTGAACTTTTGGAACCAAAAACCTTAGAAGAAGCCACAAGGAAGGAAGAATGTTTCTATAATCATATTGTAAAGAACCTCAATTTCACCAAAATAATAAAAAAAAATTATGTGAAACAAAAGATAAATGTTAATGCGTAAAAGTAATTATGCATATCCTGCTATGTGATTTTTAAAGGCGGCACACAATATGTTGACATAACCTTCTATTTACCCAAGCTGTAAAAAGATATCTAAATCTGATCAATAATAATTTGAACCTTTTACTTTGTAAGAAGATGGTCATCCAATTTACTGTCTGCAATGATATAATAAAAATGCTGAACATAAATCATTACCGTGAGGACCTAAATAACTGAATGAACTACCTTTCTTGAATGGTTACAAGGGTTCTTTGAGCAGACACTAAGCTAAAGCATGAGGACTCGTTTGTACAGGTTCAGGTTGGTCGCTGAGTGTAAAGGTAAAAACAAAAGGATATGGTTTTAAGATCTTACTTAATAAAATCTTTGAAGAGGGAACCCTAACTCCACCATGGGGGCATAAATTAAGTGAAGAGATCTTGGTCCTAGGTAACGACGTTGCTTTTAAGCCAAAAGGAGTCTTGGATTGGGTTATGGCATTTTTACAAGGTAGAGATGTAGAAATGAAAAACAACTATACAAAAGGACAACCAATGGGTAAAAAATTTAAGATGTGAGTGCAAGCCAGCTAGATCTTTAAATGCGGTCACGTTATGCTCAAAGATCGGGGAGCAATTTGCTAGAACCCTCGTTGGGGTTTGAAAGTTCTGCAATGTTAATTTTTTTTCTTTTTTTCTTTTTTCGAACGCGAAGATGATGGAGAGACGAACTCTCTCTCGGCATCCATGGCCGCTTCGGCCATTTCTGAAACAAACATTCGTCTACACTAATGTTTGATCATTAGAACCTGGCTACGCCTACCAGTTCCTCCAGGTCGAATTCACACGCAGATTACAGAGGTAACGTTGTTATTTTCTTTCCCCTTAACCGTCTTATTTATTCGTTTCTCAAGCTTAGTAACAGAGATTATACAGTTGAAAAAAATCCTCTCCTACGTTCTAACTGCTTTGTAATGTTGGCAGGGACTCTACGAGTCTAGAACGCAGACAACTAACATGACTTGGCGAATACAGGGCATCCCGGTGGTTTGCTTATAAATGGTAAGCCTCGGGTCCTATCCGAAAGCTTCCCTATCAGCAATGAAATCAGAGAAATAGATTTTGAAAAGTAGGGTTTCTTGACAATCTCCAGCATAATCGCGAAACAATACCATGGGCTTCTGCGTTTTTATGTAATTGAGACTAGCTTATTTATGCCTGAAATGGGGTTTCACCCAAATGAGTGCGGATGGGTTTCAAACTCTTAAATTATTTTTTTGATTTAAAGAAAAAATGTAAATGTGTGAACTCAGAAAAATGCACCAGTTAGGTACAGCGTAGACAAAGTGAAATTCTATTTTTAAAAATAAGAATTGTATAAGAAAAAGGATTAAACCTGGAAATTCACCTTGGTTCTTCTTGGCTGGGTTAAGAGGCTTGTCTCAGTTTTTATTTTAAATGATAGAAGTTACTGTGGGTAGAAACCTTACGGTATTAAAATTCCTTATGTAAAATGCAGACTGTGAAAATAGATGGTACCCATCGTTTTTACTGAGATGTGTGCTGAAATTAAAAAAAAAAGGAGTAACTGTCATTTTATTTGACAATCGTATTATAAGAATATCTGACATTTTGACATACATAGTAAATGTTAAAGAAATCTGATTTTAGTTTACTGAATTCGTTTCCTTAAATAATTAGTGTTAAGTTCTTTAACTTTGAGAAACCCTAGCGAAATCTGAAAAATTCTAAGAATGATTAGTTTATAAAATCGTAAGAAATCTATGTAGAAGGTTAACCTAAAATCAATCCTAATATTGGTATTTAGCAGCAAGCTCTTCCGGTTTTAACCTGCGATAAATAATTATAATTTAAAATAAAAGATTTCTGAGATGAAAAGTTTATTGGGAGCTATTACTTTCATAGTTACCTAACTCAATACTTGTGATATTGGTAATTATACATTTTAATATAGAGTTTTTTTTTTACTGTAGTTTAATTAGATCTATTCTTCTATCAAATTTATCCCCTAATGTTTCAATTTGAAATCCAACGAAATAGTGGATAGACATGATAATTAAACATTTAATAAAAAGGAAACAACTACTAACATTCATACACGAAGATGATTAGGATTATTTTAATGTTTTAAATGAGAAAAGGCTATTTTATATTATATTATTCTAGGTTTTTTATGGAAGTCAAAATAAAATTTATAGAGCAGTTTATTGATATTACATAAAGGAATCATAACAAAATGAAGTATAATACCCTAACATTGATTCAGAATAATAATAAGGAAATTCTGCAGTAAGGATTTAGTTAACTTAAAGTACCCTACGATATAGAATAAGAACCTCACACTGAAATCTGAGAAAACAAGGATTGATTTATTTTTCCACCCAACCAATTCCTGGAGTAGTCCAGCTCCAGAACCCCCGAGCTCGTCTGCTGAACTAACTGAGCAAAAATCCTAAATGTGCCATCTCTTGCATTGCAGTTATCAATCTCTGTCCAATGCTAGTCTCCTGCTGCTCATGGACTTACTATTTGTAGTATTTTCCTAGGTCTTGGCCATTTATGAGCCTCCTGCCCTTTAGCACTCAACTGGGAGTGGAGGCCTGATTTTTAGGGATGATGCCTCCTTCATCTTTAACAATACTTGACACTTGTCTTTTTCCTCAAGTAGTTCAGTAGACACTCTTCAACAGCTAGATCCATCCTTGTCTCCTGTTTTATTATATTAATTAAAAATAATATCTTCAATACAATTTGTTTCATTTTGACTTCTCAGTCAAAAATAATAAAATAATAATTGTTCTCAATATTCTTTTACCGGTAGAATAATAAAATGTTTATTATTTTGGGGGTGTTACATACACCTCCCCTTAGAAGGTAACACCATCCTCGGTGCTACATTAATTATTGATTCGTCCATAAGCTCTTCTTGGAACCAACTTGGATATGCCTCCCGCATATCGCTTTCTAATTCCCAAGTAGCTTCTTTCGGACTAAGGTGCTCCCATTGCACCTTGACTTGTCCGATGATACGCTTCTGGAGAGTGATTTCTCTCTTGTCGAGAATGCGTTCTAGTACCACTTGAAACTATCCTTCCGGTTCGACTTGGATTACATTCCAATCAATTACGTGTGAGGCATCATGAATATATCTTTTCAGAATTGAAACATGGAATACATCATGCACCCTAATATTAGGTGGCAGGGCTAGTTGGTATGCAACTGGACCTATTCTTGCCAAAATTTAAAATGGCCCGCAAAACCAGGGTGCCAATTTGGAATGCTTACCTAGCCTTAAGGAACTTTTCTTAGACTTTACCTTTATGTAAACATGGTCACCCACATGGAACTCTTTAGGAGTTCATTTTAAATTAGCATAACTTTTCTGCCTGTCTTGGCTAGGTTTTAAATTTTCTTGTACCTGTTGCACAGTTAGTTCCATTTCCCTTAATAGTTCAGGTCCTAACATTAGCCTATCTACTGGGATGCTCCATGAGATTGGAGTATTGCACCTTCGTCCATATAAAACTTCAAATGGACTCATACCTGCAGAAACTTGAAAATTATTATTATACGCAAATTCTACTAAATGCAAATAGTCTTCCCACTTACCGGGTGTGTTCATAACATACATCCTCAGCATGTCTTCCAAAATTTGGTTGACTCTTTCAGTCTACCCATGCGTTTGTGGATGGTATGCAGTGCTAAAAGTCAACCGGGTTCCCAAACCTTTAAACAATGCTTTCTAGAAATTACTTGTAAATTTTGCGTCTCTATCCAAGACTATCACCTTTGGTATGCCATGCAGCCTAAATATCTCCTTCATAAAAATATCTGCAATGTTAACAACTTTATATGTAGACTTCACAGGAATAAAGTGAGCATATTTGCTTAATTTGTCTACTACAACCATGATCGAATCATGTTGTCTGAAATTTCTAGGTAAGCCGGTTATAAAATCCATGCTGATCGTTTCCCATTTCCATTTTGGAATGGGTAATGGCTGCAGTAATCCGGCTGGATGATGTTGTTCAGCTTTGACTTACTGGCATTCTAAACAACGTGCTAAGTATTCTGCTATTTCTCCTTTCATGTTTGGCCAATAGAAATCCTTCCTAGCCATGGTAATCATCTTTTGATACCTTGGGTGCCCAGAATAAGGCTGCTTATGTAATTCATTTAAAATAGTTAGCTTAAATTCTGCAAAATTGGGTATGTAAAGTCTACTTTTAAACAACGATAAACCTCTTTTGTTATTACGGAAATCAATCTTTAACTGATTACGTTCATATTCAGCAGTTCTCTTCTTTAAAAACTGGTATTCTTTATCAAAATTTTCCACATTTAAAATCTGTTTTTTCCAGATCAGATTCGTAATTACTGCTTGCATACAACAAGTTTGCATGATGGCTTAAAGCGTCTGCAACCTTGTTTTCTTTACCCTTTATATCTTTTATTTCAAAGTCGTATTCGCTTAAAAAGGACAGCCACCTGGCTTGTCTAGCATTTGAATTTTGTTGGTCAAATAAGTATTTTAAGCTTACGTTATCTGATATACGTAAAAATCTTCTTCCGATTAAGTAGTGTCACCACATTTTTAAGGCATGAATAATTGCAACAAGTTCCAAATCATGAGTAGCATAGTTTTTCTCATGATCCTTTAATTTCCGGGATTCGTAGCCTATAACATGGTTTTCTAGAGTCAAAACTCCGCCTAATCCTTCATTACATGCATCAGTGCATACGGCGAAATCTTTTAATGGGTTGGAAATTTTTAATATAGGAGCAGTAGTTAAAAGATGTTTTAGTTTATTAAAACTTTCCATACATTTTTCGTTCCAATCAAATATTTTCCCTTTCTTTTGCAGCGAGTTTATGGGGTAGGCTATTTTCGAAAATCCCTCTATGAATCTTCGATAGTAGCCCATCATCCCCATAAAAGATCTTATATCGGTTACATTTTTAGGGATTGGCCATTCCATGATAGCTTTAATTTTATCGGGGTCGACCGAGATTCCATCTTTAGACACTATGTGTCCGAGATAATGAATTCTATCTTTATAAAAGTCACACTTTCTAAACTTAGCAACCAGCTTTTGTTCTCTTAAAATTTTCAACAATGTTCTTAAATGTTCTTCTTGTTCCTGTTCGTTCTTTGAATAAATTAGTATGTTGTCAATGAAGACAACGACAAATTTATCCAAATAGTCATTAAAAATATTATTCATTAAACTCATAAAAGCTGCAGGTGCGTTTGTTAAGCCAAATGGCATTACAATGAACTCGTAATGTCCATAACGAGTTTGGAAAGCTGTTTTGAAAATGTCTTCGTCCTTGATCCGTACCTAATGGTAACCGGATCTTAAATCTATTTTTGAGAAGACAATCGCCCCTTGGAGTTGATCGAATAGATCGTTAATCCATGGTAAGGGGTATCGATTCTTTATAGTCATTTTATTCAATTGTCTCTAGTCTATGCATAACCTTAAGGTTCCGTCTTTTTTCTTTACAAATAAAACCGGCGCTCCCCAAGGGGAAACACTGGGCCGAACATATTTCTTATCCAAAAGTTCTTGTAACTAAGTTTTTAACTCTGTGAGTTCAATTACATTCATTCTGTATGGATCCTTAGAGGCTAGTACTGCACCTGGTATTAGATCAATTGTAAAATCTATATCCCTTTTTGGAGGGAGTTCCTGAATTTATTCAGGAAATATATCTTTAAAATCTTGTAAAATTGGTATATCCTCTAATTTTAATTTACTTTTAGATTCACTGCTATCCATTATGTAAACAACAAAAGCCTTGCATCCCTTTCTTACAGATCTTTTTAATTGTAAAGCTGATATTTGTCTAAGAGTGGTTTTTCTAGGAATTCCTGTCACTTTAACTATATTCCCTGAAGCATCTGTGCAAGTGAAAGTTTTATCAAGACAATTTAAAATAACTTTCTGTTCCTCTAACCACTCCATTCCAATCAACAAATCATAAGAACCTAAAGGCACAATATTCAGATTTGCACTCGTTTTTAAATCATTCATCATAAATTCACAACTTTTAACATGACTTGTGACCTTGCGTTTAGTACCTGTAGCTAGTTGTACCAACCACTATTTTTCAAAAATTTTAGGTACTAGATTACATAATTCTACAATTCTGGGAGCTACATAACTTAAACTTGCACCCAGATTGATTAATATAGAAATATGATGATTTTTTAACATACCTGGAATTTCAACCATGGATGTTTGGTGATCTGCCTGTCGATTTTCTAGTGCAGCGTTGATTCTAGGTATACTCCTCGCCATGTCTCCAACAGTCACGGCTTCTTGCAGAGAGTGAACCTTATTAAAGGTTCTGTTTCTTTTTGGGAAGTCATTAAAATAATGTGGGTCACCACAGTTCCAACACTTTAATGGATCTTTCTGAGCAGCAGGTTTATTAAAGGGTTCTCTTTCTCTTATAGCAGGAGGTTGGGGTTTGTAATTTCTGTGGTTGTTACCCTGATATCCCCTGTAATTACTTCCAGTATTTCGATGAAATTTATGATTATTGTTTCTCTGGAAGTTTTCCCTTTTCTTCACATTCCAGCTGGGCATACTTTCTCTTCTTTTTTTGTTATGTTTGTAACAGTAGTTCGCCTTCCTCATGGTTTCTTCTAATGTCTTTGGGTTATCAAATTCAATTCGTTCCTTGAACGGGGTAGGAAAACAGCTGAGGAAGCGTTGTATCTTTGGATTTTCTTCAATTGTATAAGACACATAACGGAGTAGACTCAGAAATTTACTATTGGGTTCTTTCATATTCATGGTTCATAATTTCAATTCGTATAATTCCTTTTTCCTTTTCTTCATAAAACTGCTCTGAAAGATATTTATCTTTAAAGATATATGTATATATCAGCATTACTGGAATCAAACCAAAAGGAGCGAGTCTTTCCATTGACATCTAAAGATGGAAGAGAAAGGTAAGTAAAATATCTGAATAACATTATGTATAGAGTGCGTTTCTATCACGCTGCAGTTCTGTCTGGATCATAGGCAAAGACCCTACATTACTATATAAAAAAAATTTCAACTTAAACTATTTGATACAGAATACCACTTATCTTAACACGCTTTCTGTCCAGCAGGGGTCGCTTCTATCCTGCGCAGACTCTCTCGTCTCTCGGTCTCCAACTGGATAGCAGTCCTTCCCCAAGAAGGCAGCATTGATCACTCCCCACTTCTGTCCTCGCAAAACGCCGTCCCCTCTCAAAGAATGCCCCTCATATTTATAACCCAAGTTGCTTGTCAACAAATGCAGAGTTCGTCCTTGTTTGGTGAAGATTCCCCACCATCTATTGATCAAAAATCAAACTGATGATTTAACCAAATGCCAAGTGGTACAGGTCGGATATCCACTCCTACTTCCCACTATGGAAACAAGTATCAACTCTTTGTGATCGGCGTGTCCTCTTCAATGAAATCCTACTTTTATGGAATGTTGTCTCAACATTTAACTCTTCTCCGAGGTTGTTGAGTAAAATGTTTTAGATAACCCATTAAAAAGGTTCTTTATTTTAGGAAAACAAAACTAATAGTCCAGGGGTTTTCTTTCACGGAGATTTGGATTCCATTTCCCTTACATATGTTATGGTTTATAAATATAAGGTTACATTTCTTAAATAATTTGTTTCTATCCATTTTGGTATATTAGTATGTGCTATTGTTAATATGATAAATGTTTTTCCTTGAAATGTATATATATATAAATTATATATACCAAGTCATGATATTATCTTTTATAATATCCGTTTCCATGTATAGTCTATTTTCCTTAGGATTTAAATTATAAAAATAAAAAAGTGATATCTTATATTAAACTCTTGTATACCACTTCGCCTTTACCTCTTTCATATGTGGTTGTAATATAACCTCCTTTATTTAATGATCTTAGGTTAATTTTTAGGCATCCTCTTTATAGTAATTAGTTAAGATATCATAAAAACTTTAGGTTATTGAGTGTTCCTCTTTAGTTTACTTAGGATTAACTAATCATAACTATCTTCTTACCGTAAGATAGACCTTATAATTTTTAGAAGGTGGTAATGACTGACCATCTCCTTAATTAAAGTGATAATGATACTTTAGTTTTTAACAAGTAATTTTAGCTATCTTCTTTCATATGAATATATTTAGGCTAAAAGTTAGGTTGTCTAGCATGCGACATATAGCTGTTATCCCACTTAGATAATGACCTTATTACTTAAGGCGCTAGTTAGGTCGATTTACTTTTCTTCCAGTGCTTGTAGCACTAGGATGATTCCATCATCATTAGTTCTTCCCCTAGTGGATTTAGTTGTCGTCTTTCAGATGCGTCATCCTGAAATATCCTAAGTATAACAATAACATTTACGACCTAGGAAGTAAAATAACATTACTTTTCAGAGTCGACTGATGGGGCCTTGTCCTTGAGCTCCTCACCAGGGCCGCTTACACAATTCATAATTACATTTACAAAAAAAAAAATAACAATAGGGGTTGAATTTGAGGGATGTTACACACTCCACCCCTTAAAGATAACACTGTCCTCGGTGTTCAACGGTTTGTCTTTTGCATCTTTCCTTGGTGTTCAATGGTGTTCAAAAGTACTAACAAAATTCAAATATGATTTGTCCACCCTCATTAAAATGATTACAACTTGGAATCTATAATAATACATTTTGATAATCTGAACACTCAAGGTTAAAGGGGTAATTCTGGGTAGCATTTTGTGACATCTTGTATAAGACATCGATAATCAACAGCGTTCATGTTCCAATCATGCAATCCATATAGAAAAAGTAGTAACTAAATGAACCCTTAACAAAAGGATCATTATTTCAGGCCTATTTAGAGAAGAATGATAATGGGAAAATGGGGTGCTCATTGTAGAACTGTCGATACACCATTTTTAGAGAGGTCTTACTATACCAAACAATAATGAAATAATGGAATTTCCAAACCATCAAACTCATAATAACAAGCATAAATTCACCTAGATGTGAGAGCATTCCAATGAAAAGTGAAATGGTAGAACACAAGAAGATACAAGCTATATATTCATTGACCAACAGTTAAAGGAGCTTTGTTTCATAGTTCTGGGTAAGTTCTTTGAAGAGTCAACTAGTTGTTCTTCATATGTAGTCCAAGGGAAACATCTACACTAGTAGAGAAGACACATGATTGTACGTAATAATGAAACTGTTGAAGGAACACAAGCATAATCCAAGTATGCAATTGCTATCACCATCCTATAGCAGCGATAACATCATTTGGAGGCCTAAATTTGACTAAAGTGAAGACTTATGATGAAAACTTTTAAGCATAAATGTGATAATAAGGACAAGACCTTTTGAGTTATCATCAATGTCAAGTCGAGTTACTAAGATAAGTTCAAAGACAAGTGTGAGCTGTCCTTAAAGCTAATTCAAGTTGCAAGTGTAAGTTGCAAGTGTGAGTTGTCATTGAAGCTAATTCGAGTTAACCAAGTCATGCAAGGATAACTCCAAAAGAAAAGTCTACTTAGTGCTATTATTCTATTCACATCGTTTTTACTCATTCTAAGTTGTTGATTGAAAGACTATTATCTATTGCAGTTCACTCTCTCTATTGCTGATGCTGCATTTGCTGCTGCAAATAATTTTATGATCAGATTTTCAATTCATCTCACTTCCTCAGAAAGTATGCTAGCATTCTGCTAGACTTGAGCAACATATTCTCTTTTGAATGTAAGCCAATGTAGCTGGGTTTATATTGTACTTCTAGCTCTATCATCTTTGCAAATAAGAAATATTGTTTTATGGGGTTTTCTCCCACTTTGGGTTTCCCCAAGGTAATTTCCTATGTCTTTGTGTGACTCTCTATTTTGAGCACTATCTACTACTGCTCTACAGTTTTCAGTTTCCGCTTTATTGCTAATAAAAGTTCTCAGATCTGCACATTTATATAAAAGAAATTTTAAAGTTTATTGTATCCTGAATTAAGCTTGAAAATTTACAGTTGCAAACCAAACATTGTAAGCATTGCAGAAGCCAAGTCTGAGAGCGGCACTTGGGCAAGAAGTCTGTAAAGGTAAATAAATGAATTTTTAATGAGAATGAGCATACCAGTGCCATAACCTTTGTCCCTCACTATCTATGCTCCATCTTATTGCAATCTACAATTAAATTTAGTCAGCACCATCCAATTTTGACGAAACTTCAAAATCCAAGCCCTGAAATATGGTAGAAAAAGTTCAACGTGGCTAATCAATGACTTCAGCTTGAGTGGAGGGTATATTTTTTCTAAGGGAATGGCAAAGGAGTTCAACAATCAGCACCATCAACAATGAGGGGCATAAAGGGCTCGGTGCTCTTGATTAAAGGCCAATCCCATACCCTCATACATGATAGAATCCAATGAAAATGCTGCAATCCTACCAATCCTGAAATCGTCAAAACTGCTAAGTCTGCTGAGTTTTGAATGGGATATGAAATTCCACTTTCTCCATATGAAGTCCCATGAGGTTGGAACTACTATCAAACATCTTGAAACAATTAATGGTAATGTTAAAAAGTTGGCATTTCCTCTATCTTTCCTTTTTCTATCCTTTTACTTAAATTTTTAAAATTTCCATTAAGAGGTTAAATAAAAACTATAAAGGAAATGTCAACTTTTAAACATTACCATTAATTGCCAGGATTTTTGGTCAAACACAATGAAAAAAAAAGTAAACAATTAGCTAAACCTTTTTCGAAACACGTCATATGAACGCTGGTACAGCCCAGAAACACGTTTTGGGGCCATACCACACACATTTCAATGCTTTGGTATAGAAACACGCATGGTGCAACCCTATACAACACATTTCCTACAACTAGGGTTACACCCTAAAACCAAGGCATTTAACATATGCCATGAGCTGCATTACGTTGTGAAGACAGAAGATGTCCATTCAGTTAACTGAGCTTCGCATCTAGGAGGAGGCACAGTGGGGATCGCAAGGATGCGTGGTGGAAAGTATTTAGACACTAAAGCATAACATCTGATATTAACTATCTTGAGCATGAATCATGTAATGTTCCATACATCAGCAATACTTCCCAAAAAGGTCACTTGTCGTGATACTACACGAATGAACGAGCTTAAGAATGGAATTTCATCACAAAGTTTTTTGAATCGACACCACGAGATAATTTTCCGTATCTTATTGAGTTCACCATTGTATTCTAATTATAGATACAGTAGGAGATATTACACTCATTGTTTAGAACCAGTGACCAACGGGGCATTGGTTCACTAATGAGGTCATAGTGTTAAGTTGTCCACCAGTATTTATTCCCACTATTCCTACAATTCATGATTTGCATGATCCACTACATTGTGATGAGATCTGTTACGATTTAAGGGATTTATGATAGGAAAAGGTATGGATCATTCTTGGTGAATCTATGAGGGAATATCTCTTCCTCAAGACCTTTCACAAACATATATCCATGGGTATTTTGGGTAGCAGCTACAGGCAGCATGTAGGGCATATTTTTGACACCTTTTGCTTGTGATAGTACCTTCCTCATACCCTAAACTACAATTTCTCATTTTGGGCAAGGTATATGATATCAATCTTAAATTTAGTGTTGTTGGCAGTTAAGTAATGTGTACACCATTCAAATAACACGTCTCTGAATGGATGAAAATGCCTACAAACATATACCAACCATCAAACAAGCAGTTACATTAATTTTGGGCAGTTCTAAGCTTGTTTTGGATAGTTTTATGGATCGTAATAGTAATAAACCTCTTAATTCTGATTTAGGTGCACATTGGGAGCTATTTTGGCTAGTCTTCTAAAAGCATGAAAAAACCCTAATCTCAGAATATGGGCATGAACAACCATTTTTAACAGTAACAAATGCACAGAATACCCAGAATACCATGAATATAAATTCAGTATTATGTATATAACACAGAATACCCATAAAACCAAGTGGTAAACCTTTTAAGCTAAAGCTAAGACCAATGACTAGAAGACATGAAACAGGAATATCCATACTTGTGTCCCTTGTGGAAATTGAGAAACTACAATTTCCTCAACATGCGTATTCATGCCACTAGCCTCTATTTCTGACCGGTCAATAAAATCCGTATCAACAAAGTTGTCATCATTCATGAATATGGTATACTGCATAAATTCCATATAATTTATAGACATTAGATTTGGAGAATAATAAAATAAGATTTCATATAATAAATTGAAAAATATTATTGCATACTTACGTACCATGCCTCTGTTTTGATTTTGTCCAGCGATGACTCGCTTATAATTATCTCTACAGTACGTTGCATACTGTTGAAGCTCTAATCGAGTCATGCTGCTCAAGTGATCATCAGAATAATCATCAAATGGGATTTCATCCATACTGGTTGAAGATGACAAAGTATTTATGTCGATTTCCACCCCTGCCAATGAAGCCCCAACATTCTCTTTTATCTCTTCCCTCACCCCTCTTTCTATTTGGGATGTCATTTCCAACTCCTCTGGAAAAGTAACGACTCTAGGATGTGGTTGTACTAACCGAGGCATCGGACGCCTATACTGAAAATCTCGTCGTGCATCAGGTCGTTCATATGTATGACCTTTTCCAGCACCATAGAAAGTGGATCCCGTATCTGTATAGTCGGGGTCCATGTGAAACCGGAACTCTGCAATCAACATCTTAACAAAATACTGAGGAACCTCGTCATTATTAGGGAACTTCCCATATGCACACAGGAACCTGGAATAAATATGGGGTGCAATCAGTGGATCATTGAATCTTGCGATCTTTAAACGTTTTTTGTCTTCAAGCCGCAAGTCAAAACATGAAAAGACCATTTCTTTTGTGACAACTTTTTTTATTTCTTCAAATTTGTGGCGACCCATCACTGACAACCGTCTCCTACGCATCATGTCATGAAAACTATGGGTTGATGGTCCAACCCCAAGATATGTCTCGATCAAACTGTTCAGATTGTGCAAAACAATCTGGAGACACTGTTGAGAACCAAAAGAGATATTTGAAGGGTCAAGTTCTGCCTGCAATCTCGATGAATGCTCCTTCATTTCTTCCACAGTCAACATAGCGATGTTGTCTTCCCAAGGAGTCTCCTCGGGAACATCTCTAGAATGACTGTAAAGAGGATCATATCTTTCACTGCGAGCATACTGATGCACCCGACGACCTCTCCTTGTCTGGGGAGGTGGATTAGAATCAATAGCAGCAAACCCTGTAAGAAGTAAAATGCATGTGCAAGTATTAAAAACTATATATATAATTTGTCAATCAAATTAAAAACATTTAAATAAAATGTGTTCATTTTAAATACCCGATGGAACCTCTGGATCTTTGATGTCTTATTCTGGTAGAGGTTGACTGAGCTACTAAAGAAAACTACAAAATGCAAGAAAAGGAAATCTGGAAATGACTTTCAAACAACTAATCTGTTAGAAATATTCTATAATCAAAAGTGTTATATTGCATATATATAATACGATGTTCTAATGCCAATGGACTCGAGAGGATCAAATGTCTAAACCTATAAGAAATAGATTCTAATACTAGAAATGAAGCGATCAAGACTAAGTATTCTTGTGCCAACAAAGAGGTAGAGATACTAAAAATCAATTGTCAATTTCTAAGTATACCTAAAGAGGTGAGCAAAAATGAATGATACAGAAAGCTTTGGAAGATCAAGTACCCCTCAGAAGACAAGACTCAGAACTCATATGAATGGAGGGTGAAAGGAAAGGATCCATAATTTGGAACGGTTCTTCCAAAAATAGCGATATCATCCAAGAACATTGCTTCTAGAATATTAGAGATGGGAAGAGATCTATTTTATGGTATAATTTCTGGAATCAACTGCATAGGTTTTCGAAACAACTAGAACTCTAGGAATTTCATACAACTCTACAAACCCAAGGAATACTTCCGTATAGAGGAATAAAAACATCTCCATAGGAATACAAACACTTCCATATAGAGGAATAGAACCATCTCTATAGGAGTACAGTATACATATATGAAATACATTCCGAAGTTACATATACATCAACACTCAAGGCATGTAGGGAGTGATGGTGTCACTCCCTTGCAAGTGTACAGGGAGGGATGGTAGACTGACCATTTCCCCCCTAGAATCGCATAGAGGGTGATGGTGGAAAAAAAGTGGGAAAAATGAGGCTAGAGAAAGGTGTAATAGTAAGTGTCTCATATAGGCAATGAAGTGGGGTCTCCAATGAAACTAAGGTGGAAAATAAAGGTATAATATGGATTTTGAAAAAGTTAAACTAAATTCAGTGTTCAATGATCAAATTTAACATTATAAAATACATTGCAATGAATTAGCTTTAATGGAAATATATTCCAATAAGGGGTACTACTACTACTTGTGTGTATTCATACAATTGTGGTTCATTTCTAAGTGAAATATGTTATGGTTTATGGCCATTTCTATTAAATGTTTAAATATGTTTAGGTTAATTGATATCCAATTTATGTCATCATTATTACTAGTTCAAGTTAACTTTGGATGTAATCACGAAGACCCACATTTTGGGTGTTATTCAAGTGAGATATTTAGAATTTAGTGATATTCCTAGTTAAATATTTGAAACCTAACAACCTTGGAGCCTAATTATTACAATTTGGTTTAGAATTCCGAAGTGATTTGATCGATTAGAGTTTGTATTATCCTGGTGGATAATCTTGAACACATATTTTAGTGATTGAGGGTATAAAGCTTAATTTATAGATTGCAAATAAGGAGTATTGTGAGTAGTTGGATGAGAAGAAATCAAGGAGACCTATAAGAAAAGGAATAATTAAATATTGAAGAATGGGAACGAATAGAGAAACAAAGAATTTAGAGTTCAATATAAATAAATTTTATCAAGGTTAAATTACTCATTTTTGGCAAACACATGTGAGCTTTCTTTTTAGGATTGAAACTTATTTTCAACTTGATTTGGACTAAATGATTTCTAGGTTGGGCTATTGAATATTTGAACATTCTTTCCCTCCTCTTTCCCTTACATTGCAAAGAATGTACGAGACATTCATTTCTTGGTGTTTTGGGTAGCTTGGGAAGTTGTGTCCTTTTGATGTTGAAGCTTTCTAAGGCTTACTCATTTCTATTGGGCCATTAGAAACATGGTACTATCTATGTTTCTCTCCACCTCAATCCAACCTTCAGTATGAATGATATTTTTCTATGGTTTGATGTGAGAGTGAGCTAATATGGCGATAATATATTTCACTTTGGGAAGTTGATTCTATGTCATTCTTTGATGATTGACAATCAAGAGCTTGATACATTCTCTTATTTTTTCTAATTGAACCTTCCACTTGGTGCAGGCTATTAGTTTCAATTTCACTACCAAACAACTTCATAATTTATGAAGATTTTGTTGAATAATAGTAACCTGAGTGCTACTACATGTATCATCTAATATTCTTCTCCATACACCTCCCTATAAAGTATGGAATGGAGCAACTATGAGAACATTTTGGGTTGAAAATGTAGCATTGACTATCAATGCCATACCTATTGTATAAAATCCTACAAAGTAGTGCTGAGTCATTTTAAGATATGAAATTGATATATGATATCCAAGAGAATTAACATTTTAAAAGACTAGGACTTGGTGAGCTAAGAGTCCTTTTTGGTCAAAATAAAATACCTATATAGTGTAAGGAAAATAAGAATGATAAACATGTGCATTATCTTCCCTCATCTGACTCCTGTCTTTAGCTCCCTTATTAATTTGTCATCATTCACATCTACATTAATCCATTTGCATTAACCCATTATACTTATCTCACTTTTGATGTGAACATCACTCTGTCCCCAGCTAGAAATATTGGTCGACCTTGGATAATATGATATATGGTTGCAGGGAGTGGAGTTGTAAAAAATGTAGGGGATTGTAGTAAAAATTGATACAACAGAGCAGAATGAACAAGACATTAAAGGAGATGATAGCCAAGGTTTTCTAACTAAAAACATCTTAAAAATGATGAATTGTGGTCAATATTCAAGGAGAAAGTGAATGGAAAACTTGAGTTAACTGAAGAAGAGTGTTGATGGAGTGCAAAGAAGTCGAACGCTAGTAAGATGTGGTTGGCAGTAGCACTCTGAAGTACTTTGGAGCAGGTAGGAAGTATTTTGTAACTTTATTGAATTATGTTGCAGCAAATGAAGAAGTATTTCGAATTCACCAATGCAATTTCACACTCGATTGATGTCGGATTCGATAATGGTGAGCCTCAGGATGCGGGTTTATCAAGGCAGAGTCCTTATATCATTCTCAAAATGGTTTAAAAACAGTGAAATCTCCCAACGCACTAGGGCCACATTGACATGGATTCTTTGTTTCCACTTCAGGTTGCTCAATGAAGTAGAAATCCCCGACCCAGTGAGGGAAGTTATCTTGGCTATTGACTTGGTAGGTGATATCTTGGTTATTGAATACACTCAATGTGCTTCTAGTTGGAAGAGGGTCCAAAGAAGAGGGTCCAAATATACCGTTGGTCCAATCATAAGAGGAATTTGACCTCTAACACTAACCCTAAGGGTGAATTGATCGAAATTAGAAAAGTTCCAAGGAACGATAGCCAAATTTCAAATTGAATTTAGTTGGGTTTTACAAAGATGCCCGTGGAAAAAGAGAAACATACCCGTGTGTGCTCGTCTGAAGGTATGGTCGTCTGGTCAATTGGATCGAACTGGCGGTGGCGGTCCTCTTCTCGTGGTCGTTCACTTTGTTGCCATGGGTGGTATTCCCTTCCCTTTGGTGTTTCAGCAAACAGAGTTGCAGTGGGCTTCCTTCCCTTCACTGTTTCAGCATAGTGTCGGTTTGAGCGAAAGCAAACAACAACAGCAACAGCGTTGAAAATGGAAATGCGTGTGGCGGGGAAATATTATTGCGTTTATATAGTTAAACATGTCTCGGCCAAGATGTTAAAAGGAATCAAAACTCTCAACCGAGAAATTTGTCCGAGAGTTTGACAAAAAAAAAATGAGTATACTCTCAAACGAGAAACTCAAAACTCTCGAACGAGAAATTCTCTAACTATGGAAAAACTCACGGATGAGAGAAATCTAACCGTGGTTAATGTCTTGCCCGAGAAGTAGTAAAACTCTCGCCCGAGAAAATTTGTTGACTTTTGTCTCGGGCGAGGAAAACGAAAATTAGACCAAAAAAAAAAGCAAATTGGCACGAAATTGTTTCCCACCTTCGCGTTTTCACCCTATTATAATATCTACATATGAAATTATAGATATATGCCCACTAAATCGACTCATACTGAGGAAATTCACGAGAACTGTCTTTTATCAAGTTGCTCATTTTGTCTTATCAACAAGTTCAACCTCCACATGGTGAATGGATTCTCATTGATCAAGGAATCCCCCAACGAGGAATTTTAGTTATACTTTGGCTGCAGTCAAGAGATGGTCGCCATAGTGTAGCTCTCAACCGCCACTATAGAACACTCCAAAAATCCTACCATCGCCTTATGTCATAACTAGAGAGTACATGTTTCAATACCTCTAACCCTAAATCTTAGTGAAACGGACTAAAAACACTCCAAGAGAGTTATTCGATCAAGCCCTAGCTGGAAGGAGAGTTCTAAGTTAGTTACTTTGTTGTTCCATATGTCCCTTTTGGAGAAGCAGTCATCTATTACCACAATTTTCTCATGAGTGGAGCACTCACCACGATTGAGCTATCTCCATAAGATGACGGCGTGCCCACCATGTCTAGAGAAGGAAAAAGCCACACCACTCCTTGTGTGTGTCGGTGCCCCATCATAGACTACTAGACATCTCCACCCTTGGGAAACATAGGCCGTAAAATCCAAGAGGTGAAGTTTGAGTAGGAGACTCGGTAAGGGAGTTGGGTTACCACTTGTCTCGTTATCATATTCCATTTGTCAAAACTCCAAGTTTACCAATACTTGATAGCGAGGGCGTGGTAAGCTATTTTTAGAGGATTGGTTATAGACACCTGGGGGTTGTTGTTTATTATATATATGGAGTAAGAGAGCAAGGAGGAAAAGGGGGCAGGTGGATGCGTAAGATTTGATATAGAATGGATCCTCGCGTGCTTTGGAGATTGCAAGGTTTTGGCCACCTGCAGTGGATGGATAGATCACGATAGGTATGGGTTAATGGTATATCTTCACATACTTTTGTTTTCCTTTTTAGGAAATTGAATCTGTGATATGGTGGGAGATCTCCGAATTTCTTTAGGGTCTCTATAGGAATTATTATATCTCTGTATACCTTTATTTATTAGACTACTGACTCTGCCTTGCGAGGAGATTGTTGGGTTGAAATGAAGAGCTTTATCTACCATCGTAAATTTGTAGGTATCGGAAAGGAAAACTTCGCTGAGATGTACGCCTATCCTCAGGGTATTGCTGTACAGAGTTTTATAATCTATAAAATGAAAAGATTGCTTTCTGCATTTTTATATTGTGAATAGCGTATAACCCTGGGTCAAATGATTTCTTGACAAAAGCTGTTTAGAAATCAGTAAAGCATAGGATTTATTTATATCTGCACTTTTGTATTGTTGAATAGGGTATTCAATAAGCCTTGAATTATGTGATTTCTGGACAGAGTTGGTTAGAATCTATATAGCATAGTACATATAGAACTGCATCAGAAATCACTATACCGAGCTAAGGGTCTATTTCTCGACAAAGTAGCATCAGCGAATGCTGCATTAGTAAAATCGGTAGTCAATTATTTTAATTCCTGCACTTAATTTATTACCAGATCTGTCCTCTAGAGTGAATGATGGTCGTAGACCTCTGATGTAATGATTAAAAAAATGATAGGTAGGAATGTCAAATACGTAGCGCAAACTAGGGAGGAAGATTTGGAACCTGAATATTTCTATTTGAGTTAAGTGTTTTACCGTTGTGAGATTTCACTAAGAGTAGTGGTCTCGTCCGGCCTTTGTAGATCTGGGCTAGAGCTGGAGAAATGTATTAACCTTGATTTGACTATGATTCCAGTCGATTACGTATATCTCTGACCTTTAGAAGCCTCGAATACAGTAAGTGATCCTTGTTAAAACTACGTGTTGTTTCTCTTAAGCTGGGAAAACATGATCGGGTTATTTATACTTGCTGCTCGTAAATTTTGGGCTAGAAAGATGTTTAGTGAACGATAATTAGAGATTTCTTGAGTAAGCTATATATTTTTTTATTATTTATGGCTAGGTTTGAGTTAACCAAATATTTTAATATATATGTAAGAGTAAAAAAAGAAGTGAATGCTAACCTTATTTCTAAGTCATAGGCATATTTTTGATGTATTCTATGGAAGGGAAAGAGAAATAGCCCTAACTCCTTTTTTTGCAAACTGAAAGAGTTGTTAAGGAAATTTTGGTCTTAGACCATGTATATAATGAATAAAAATAGTATCCCTTGATTTTTATAATCTAGAGTTAATAATAACTTGTCGAAAGGAAAATACAAGAATATTACCCTAGAATACAAGAAATCATGATGAGACTAGACCTTACCTTTGGGAAGGACTCTAGAGAATATTAGCCTTTGTTACAATACTAAGAAGATGAAGAGTGGGTTTAAATATCTTGAATTGATTCATAACACAAATGGCTTGTAGGAAGGATAGTGTAATATATTTATGTTGTCATTATTTGATTGTAAGGGTAGCCTTGATAAAGCTCTCTACGAGAGAAGCTAGGGAAAAAGTATGAAAGTTGATGGAAACAACCTTGTTGCAGGATGTAACCTTATCCTTTTGAATTAATATTACAACACAACCTTTTGTGGACGTAGCCCAAGGAGTGGGTGAACCACGTTAAAAATGGTCTCTCCTTATGATGTTATTCCTCTTGTGTATTCACATGTTATCGTACCTTATTATTATTCAGTTTGGTTTACTTTGATTTTGTGTATTTGTGTTTTTCATTCATTTTAACTATGATGACCTTTTCCTCATATAAGCATATGTGTTAACAATTGATAGTTTCCTTGTTATTTCCCGTGTATTTTTCCTATATGGCTTTATTTGTTGAATGGATTTGGATTTGGTGACGATTTTGTAGACAAATGTAAATATGGGAAATGGTTGAAATTTCTATTGGACATGCATTGTATTGGTTTTAGGTTTGCACGTATTTTACCGCCAAAATGTTGTATGAATCAAATAAGTTATTGAATTACATTGTTAAAACAAATTCTCTGTTTAGTAAGAGGTTGTTCTCTTACTCATATAAATATCCAAAGGATGAAAGAGGTTGCGTAAAGTAGGGTGTAATACACCATTCAAATGTAGAGTTAGAGATTCAGTTGAATGTCATTACGACATGTAAATATTGATGAATGTATATCTAAGTGTTACGATATTTTCTATTTTATTGTCGTTGAGACAATTAGATCATTACTGATAATTTATGAGATGTTTAATGATCGAATTTTAATTATAAAGTAGATTTAAATACTGAAACATTACACTTCCACATAACATGTATGCATGATTTGACCGCTTAGAAAATTTTTAAATTTTTACGAAATGTGGGGATGTGTTAGCTACACTAGCCACATATTCCACCTTGGTTTTACCATTGACTTATCGCAAGAGAACGATACCTAACTATCTCCATCGCAGTGTATTCTACGAAGTTGGCAATTTGAATGACTAAGTTTAAGAGAGTTACATGAACCACTATTTAAATTCCATGCTTTTATGAGTGAGACATGCAAGGGGAGATTTTCCTCCCCTTATGAACTTCTTGTATTCTTCCCTCTATCTTCTATTTTTAAGAACCCCTATTCTCTTCCATTTATTTCAAACAATTTTTCCAGTGAGGTTCTCCATGGTGAATATTGAAGAACAAAATATTGGAAAACATTTATGTATTTCTAACAACCTAGAATGTGCTACTTAGGACCCACTTGAGAGTGCAAACTCCTCTGGTAAGCATAATCCAACAACAATGGAAACGACCTCCTTCCATGGAAAAAAGTGGGAGAGATCCAAAAAGATGGGGGCAATGGAAACAAACTCCTTCCATGGAAAAAAGTGGGAGAGAGACAAAAAGATGGGGGAGAGGGTGAGTACAGGCAAAGGAGGAGGTTGGAGAAGGCACAAGAGATTGGGTTGGGAGTCCAAGAGGAAGTGAGGGCAATAAGGGGAAGGTGGAAAGAAAACGCACGAACTCCATGATGGAGACAACAAGGTGTTCTCCTTGAATAACGAGGACATGTTAGATGGACTCGACTAGGGATTGGAATCCCTCAAGCTTAAAACCAAAACTTCCACCCTTTTTCTCCATTAATGGAATAAGTGCATGTTCTAACATGTTCATGGAATGCGGACATTGGGAGGTTTTACTTCCCTTTTATGCTTCAATATGATTGTGCCCACTATTAGGTAACCCCTAATCAATATCTTGACTTCCTTTTAGGAAACCCTAGTGAGGAGGGAAGTGCACAACTAGATAAGTGAAACTAATTACAATGTGCACTAAAATTTATTGAGAAGCAAGAAGAAAGAATTATATGGGAAAAATTACTTAACATGATTATGGGACTAATTGGTCTTTATATAGCTAGACAAATATGTCCACATAAATGAGGAAAATAGTTAAAATATCCTTCACTTGGCCCCAGAGCTAGAAAGTTTCGTCACTTTCAAATGCATGTGAAATACACATCACAATAGAAACTAAAAATTAGGGATAATCCCTTCAATGGAAAATTTGTTGAGATGAAAAGAAATAAAAAATGATATATGTGGATGTAGGTGTTAATGGTTTGTCTTCTATGGGGGTGGTATTAATATCTACCACGTATCCACACTAGTTCCTTCCTATTTAGTGGAAAGTGTCCATAACAATTCGTGAAATCCATTTGGCATGAGTAGGTAGTTGTCCCTACCATCCTACCAACCTATTCGATATGATTTATGTTTCTTATTACGAGTGGAGTGGAAGTGAGTATTGAGCGTAATACCTTCCATGAGAGGAGACTAGAAGTCTGCAATAGTGCCATGGGATATGAAATCTACACATCATCTTCAAGTAAGGATGTCTCTTAGATATTCGTATTATTATCATTAATATCATTGTGGATTCCTAACTAAGAGGGTAGGTCAAATCAATAGGAATTTCCATTTATTTATTCGAAATAGTGTAGGCGCATAACAAATGGATTTAAATTTATGGTGTTGTTGACCCTTGAATTTTTTTGTATCTATTATATAGATACCTATTCCCCAACATAGAACTAGGTTGGATGGTGATTACAACCCTAGAATTTTGTTGTGGGTCTGGGAGGCTTCAGTAGTTGTTTCTACTTGGGCATGGATGCATGACATCTTCTGGTCAAAATTAGAGGTATGATTCTATTCCTATTTCTCATGGGATGTAGATGGAGATTCTAAAGTAGCTAGCAGTTCATAAGGTACAAATGGTTGATAACAAAAATATGCTTCAAAAGGGGAATACCCCAATATAATGGTTGATTTATTTATTGTAACTATGTCGTATGACATGGAGATACATGTCCGACTATTTATGTCAATCTAATACTTATGAAGTGCATGAACAAAGCCATAATTGGCTAACTCTATATGGCCATCCATTTAAGGGTGACATGCTATCAAGAAACTCAAGTAGCAACCGGGTAATTTCCATAACGATTTCCATAAGATGTTTAGGTATATAGAATCTCTAAGAAATAATATCAAGCAAGCGACCAAGATGAAAAAAGACATGCTTAAAGAATACATCAATCATTTGTTAGGTATATGTGGTTTTAATGCAAGGGATTAAAATGGCCATTTTGGAGAATTTTGAAACCATCGAAAATATACAATCATTTCGGTGATGAGTAAAGTATTCAATAAGCTATTGAGAACATTGATTCAATAGATTTATGAGGTATCTAGGTCGGTAGAAATGCTTCTTAATTGCATCACAAAAGGCCTCCAAAATTCTAATGTATTTAGAGGTAGTGGAGGAGCACAAATCATGATTGAGTTCAATATAAACTTATTTTTTATGTTGTTGAGACTGACACCATGCCTATGTTATGCCCTTTAGATGATTGTTATTTAGAAGAAGTTGTTTATCCTAGGTAAGTTTAAGTATTTTTTGAAAATAAGGATTGATTCTATGGATATGGGAATCCACAACCTCACCATTCATCTATCCATCATATTTGGGGAGTGTCATCTTTGTATCAAACTATAAGAGAGATGATAGATGTCTCTCTCTCTCTCTCTCACACAATAACATAAATCCATCTTAAATGTGGCTTTACCAACTGTTGAGAGGGATCAAATCACTTGAGATGGAAACTTTTCCTTAATTTCAACACTCTAAAAGGAGTTTACACCTCAATGGATTTGATTCCTCTTGACACTTAGTAAAGCTGGATTTAGGATGGATCTATGCAGGTCTAATTTATTCTGAAGGTTAGTTTTCGGAACTATATAAAATGTTTCTCTAGAGTCAGAAAGAAAAACAAAATATTTTTCTAAATATTGCGACACCCCTCAATATTGATCCTAAGAGTAACAAGGTAGTTGATAGTTGAATGATAGCCCTGAAATCCCGCCTAGCCTTTAGCTCTTTTTCCATGAATTTGTACATACATGTTGATCTTATTTTCCAAAATAATTTCGTATAACTTGGTTAAAAAAGAGCTAATAATAATGGTCCTATAATTATTTATGGAATTTTTTTTATCTCCAATTTTAAAAATATGAACAATGAGGATTTATGTCTAGGGTTTAGGGAAACTCTACTTCACTACTAAATTGAAGAGCTTGTTGATGTCAGGGATGAGGATAGGCCCACAAATTTTTAATATTTCTACTTGCTATCCTTAGATGTCATTCTCTTTCCCCATTGCATTTCTCTTAACCACAAAACTCTATCTCTTCTAAACAAAAAATTGCTTCCTCTACAAAAAGGGTTCCAATGTTTCCTAGCACACACACAAGGTCTTCACTTAGTGAAACTATGCCATAGCACATTCATTCATGAGATATTAAAAAATACCCCTAATTTCACTAGATATTGATAAATACCTACGAAAATCCTTTTGGTGAGCCTCCCTCCCAATACATATTTCCAATTAAAGAAACCCTATTTTTTTTAGATATTCCCTATTTTTACTAGATGAACCCCTTTTTATATGCCCCCAATACATATAAAGCCCTGATACCCTATTCCCTGTCCCCCAATACCCATAATATATTGAACTTAGTTTTCACAATTGAAAACCCCCCCTTTATTAGTTAACGTGATAAGATATTTTTCAATAGGGTGAGTCCCCTGTGAGCACACTAGGGGATTCATAAAGATTTTTAAGGTAGTAATTATAGTCCCTTAATGAAATCAAATTATTTTCTTTAGTTCTATGACTTGTAATTTTCCTCTATAATTTCTTAGGGTCTAGATTACAAAGGTGAAAAGCATTCTCTTGCTTTCTATGTATATAACACATTTTTTCCTTTTAATTAGGAATTTGTACCAACAGGTCTTGTTGGTATTTAAGAACCCATTAGAAGAATCCCTAATTTATTTTATAACATGCATGAACTCCCAAGGGTTGTTCATTCTATTCTCCTTTTTACATGACATGACTATAAAAGACTTGTTAATGGAAGTAAATAGGATTGTGGTAAAAATATGATAGCAATGTTCAATATTTTCCTTAGTTAATAATATATTTAATTAATTATTTAAATCACTTAAAAATATATAAAATTTAATTTAACGAAGATCAATTGCTTTTGTTTATTATAATTTTATGTTATGGGATCTATGTTCCTATCAGAGAGTAGAGTTAGTGTTAAGTGTCTATGGCCAAATTCAGACTCAGGGTCATTTAAGATGTCAAAAATCAATATTTGGTTGTATATGAGAATATCAGATATCACGCAATCTATGAAACTAGTACGAAAACTATCGACATAAGTCATCTAATAGTAATTCAGCCACTTCATAGGACCATTTAAAATTATTATACCTTAAGAATTGCAAAGTGTGATTAGATTGGTATCAAACAAATTCTCAACCAAGTATTCAAAGTTTCTTTTGTACCTGCTAGATGAAACAAGGTCCTCGACTATAAATAGAGGATTGGGGTGAGAATCATTGTTTAATATAATAGATTGGTTAGTTGCTTTTCTAGTATTAAAATCTCCAAATGATCATATTTCCTTCATTTCTCAAGATGGAAATATTGTGTTCCAAGCCATTGTAACGACAATTTGTATTGAGATTGCGCTTCTTATAAAAGCTAGAATTAATACACAAAAAGTAGCATATTTCTATATAAATATTCTTTGAATTAATATATCAAATATCCACCCACATGTACTGATTGAAATGATATTTCTTGTGAATCCTAATATGAGGAAAAATGTTCTTCTTATTGTAAGAAGATATGCCTCCAATCCCTTTATGATAGGATCTCTTATTCCATACCGGTCACAAGATAAATCCTTCTACTTTAGGAACCTCATATTTTTCATACTCCCAAGTTTCAACAAGCAATATAATATCAATTTCACTCGGGATCCAACTAATAGTGGGACCCTTGCTCCATGGCAGGCCACAATAGTTCTAAATGATGGTTCAAAGTGTCCCAAATTGACATTTCTTGTTGTTCTTTTGGTTACTATCCCTAATAATAGCTTTTATATTCTTGATTATTACATATTTTCATTCCTTTCTAGATTCTTTTATCTTCTGAACTTCCTTTCTTAATTCATCTTGATATTCTAGAATGATATATTCCTTTATAAATGTTTGTAGCCTTTTTAGACTTGGGTTTTATTGCTTATTCCATATTCATGGTCATTAGATCTCACCTTAAAACGGATTAACCTATCTTTGCTATCAATTATTTTTCCTAGCCTTTGCTCTTTTGTGAGACATGTTGTTTCACTTTGTAATTTTTATTTTAGTTTTTCCTTTACTAGTGTTGGTGTGTTCTCTTCTTCCTCACCTTTCAAACCAAAAACTATGAGTTTCAAGTCCCCATTGCTATGCTCATGGTCTAATTCTATAATCTTATGCATTTCCTCCTTGATGGGTTTGATATCCAATTTACCCTCCAAACTATTTAGAGCCAAATTGCTATTTAGTATTTCTTCTAATTGTTTAGTCTTCTTAGATTCATAATATGATTTTCTAGATTATAAACCTCTCCTTTGTAACATCCCTCCTTTATGTCTTATTATTTTGTAGATATATTTGATAAGCTCAGTTTATTAATTAATATGTTAGTTATAATTTACTATAAGTTATAGACATATAAACACATCTGTATATATATATATATATAATATAAGTATATAAGACAAGAGTGGACTTATTGGAGAATGAAGTTAATACAATCTAATGGTCTATCATATATACCTATATATGTATGAAGACATTTCTTAAAAGTTTATATGGAGAAAACATATAAAATACCATATTACTACATAGTCATTAATGATAGATAAATATTATAAATGAGAGTGTACATATACATATACATATATACACACACACACACACACACACACACTACCTGAAGGAAAGATTCTTAATGTGCTTGCCCCCATATCTATATATCTATATATCTATCTATCTATCTATATGTATATATATGAAGTTATAAAGTATATTTACATACATAGATAATTAAATTATATATATATAAGTTGGAATACATAAACCATAGAAATCGAACCTAAAAAAGTTAATGAGGGCTAAACTCATTCATAAACTCACCACTACCTATTCTAGTAGGTGTGGAAGTCATGATAGGACTCTTATTGTTGCCACTTAGAAAGCTTCCTAAATTATAGCGTACAGCTCCATTTGGTAGGGGATCTCTCGATCCAAGGCCGACTATTTACGAAAGTAGGTGAATGTTAGTAATTTATATAACATGTGAGAGTTTGGTAGAGGGGGGGGGAACCAAAGAATGAATTGGGAAGGGATGGCTCACGGAGCTTGATCCATGAATTGCTTTATTTTTCTGTTTGAGTCTTTTGTGTTGATCTCTGTCTTATTATTGCGTGATCTCTATTCATCTGGGTTACATATATTATGCTGCAGTGAGATCGCAATGATCCAAGAGACCTCGGTTATATAATATTGCATTGTATGAATGCGTTTTAGTATTTGTAAATATCTGCTTATTGTATTACTGCTAAGAAAACGTTAACCCTGTAGACCTCTACTAATATTATTGCTTCCAAGAAAACGTTAACCTTCGAGATATGTGCCGATGTTGCTGCTAAGAAAGTGTTAACCTTCGATTTATCTACTTATGTGTTGCTGCTAAGAAAAGGTTAACCATCTTTGTTATATGCAGTAGAGATTTGAGTTTTCGACATATTTGTTGATATATAGAGCTTTGATGTAACCCCGCTTAGGCACAGTAGACCTTTGTGTTTTCTAAACCTATGTTTAATGCACTTTAGAAGTATGTGATCTCTGCATTCCCTTGATTCTATACTTATATGTTTATAATGTTTGCTTGACAGAGTTACATTGTTGGTTGCAACCCGAATAAAATCGCATAGATCCCTAGATCTTGCTTATCATCTATGCTAGATTGAAATCGTCTGTTTTCTACTTATATAAAATGTATACAGTGATGAATTGCATAAGATATTTCTTATCATCTATCCTAGATTGAAATCGTTTGGTTTATGCTTTTTAAATATATACGGTGATGAAATCGCATGAGATATTTCTTAGCAACTATGCTAGATTGGAATCGTTTGGTTTCTGCATAGATAAAATATAAATAGTGATGAAATCACATATAAGATCTTGCTTATCATCTATGCTAGATTGAAATCATTTGGTTTCTGCTTATATAAAATATATACAGTATTGAAGTTGCATAGATCCCTAGATCTTGATTATCATCTATGAGATTGAAATCATTTGGTTTATGTTTATATAAATATACATGGTGATGAAATCGCATAAGATCTTGCTTAACAACTATGCTAGATTGGAATCGTTTGGTTTCTGCTTAGATAAAATATATATAGTGATGAAATCACATAAGATCTTTCTTATCATCTATGCTAGGTTGAAATCGTTTGGTTTCTTCTTATATAAAATATATACAGTATTGAAGTCACATAGATCCATAGATCTTTCTTATCATCTATGCTAGAATGAAATGGTTTGGTTTCTGCTTATATAAAATATATACAATATTGAAGTTGGATAGATCCATAGATCTTTTTTACCATCTATGCTAGATTGAAATCGTTTGGTTTCTGCTTATATAAAACATATAGAGTGATGAAATCACATAAGATCTTGTTTATCATCTATGCTGTATTGAAATCATTTTTTTTCTGCTTATATAAAATATATATAGTATTGAAATCGCATAAATCCATGGGATTTCTATTTATTTATATATGCTTTATTGAAGTCATATATCTTGTGTTGAAAACGTTTTGAAACATCCAAATACTGAAACGTATTGGATTGCTGCGTATATCCTACTATGAAACTGTTGTATTTATTTTTGATAAATTCTATCTCTGACGGGAAGAATATATGAGCAGTTAAGAGTTCTTATTAGTAGGGTATGTCAACATACTTCTGATTGTTTTGAGACAACTCTCAATAAGAGAGGCTTTGAGAAAGCAGACGCTCGGCTGCAGGATGTAACCTCTATTGATCAATAGAATAAGATGTGACTCTTTTTGTGGATGCAACCCATAGATTTGGGTGAACCACGCATATATGACCTCTCTCCCTTGTGTAATTGTTATGGCATTTGTTATCGATTAAGCTAGATGCATTATCATTAAGTTCCGTTATCATGCAAAAGTTATTTTATATTAAATGAGTAAATTATGTTGTATGAGTAGCAATATTTATAAAGATAATGTGTGCATGAAGAATCGACATGAACAATTATGCATGTAATTAGGAATGCTTGAAAATCTCTTATTTAGTTCTAATTGTCATTATGTTATTACAAAGGTAGCGGTCTTTTGTTTCTCGACCCAAGTAAGTTCCAGAATCCTATGAAGTAAAATTATGATATGATATGATATGCTTACATTTCTTAAATGAAGAGGGCCTCATAAACTTACTACTCTTATTTTAAGATTATAGTTAAGACGAAATCCACACTGTAATATCCCCAAAATAGCAAAAATTCAAAATTTTTCCTGCCTGCAATATTCGTCAATTTATAGTAAAAAGATTCAGACATTAAATCTAACATCATTAAAAACATCCATGTTTGCACGAAACAATTGTAAGCCTAAGACTTCTGTTTTGCATGGTCTCTTCTATTTTAGAATTGCGGAAGCGATGTGGAAAATATGATGACATGTTTTTGTTGAAATTGTAAATGCTGGTTCAAAAGTAGGAAATAATACTCCTTATTGTTTTAAGATTTATAAGATTTAATTGTGAATGTCTAATGCACCTTCAGGTGATGAGCTCCTTTGATGACAGTATGTTGTTCACATGGTGGTTACTATAATAATCCAGGAAAGGTAATTACATACCTCGGTAGGGTTGCCGAGAGGTATGGGCAAGATTAAAGGTTGCCGGACTTACTTAGCATTTTGCTAATGCCATACTTGAATTTGTGTTCGCAGGTATATTCATCATGGTTATGCTGACCTAGGGGGTTGTTCCCTATTCTATTAAGGTTCTTCGTGTTACTATGTACAAACCTTGGGATGGTAGTCTATTGGTAATAGATGTTATGCACTACAAGGGCGCATAAGTCTAAGGTGTGTTAAATGAAGTTTATGGCCATGAGGCCCTTTGCACAATTCAAATGATAGTTAAGATTCTACGACTCCACTATAGCCTCGGTGTAAAATATTGAACCTCCACTTAAAGATAGGGTTGGTGAGCTTCTTACTACGTCTTAAATGCTCAATGTGGAACAACCTCTCAACGAGGGTTTTGGTGATTGATTTGGGTATTTCCTTTTTGTTCTGTCTTTGACTTGTTGCTAGTTGTTTTGGCTCTGCACTTCGTTGGTAAGGTGGCTGTAATGGTGCCCTGACTCGAGCAATTCTCATGGTTAGCGCACTCAGATCCTAATGAATTCAACTATGGCGTGAATGGAATTCCTCTAACACGTAAGAATAATTCTATATCATAGAAATCTGAATTTTCCTCTTTGACTTAAAATGATAAGGTTTTTACTAAATAGCACATGTTGAAGTGGCAGGTGATAGAAGATTTGGTATGGGAGATGTGATGGTCGTGGTGCTATAGGCGTGGCTAGGGTATTGGTAAGTATCGCTTACCCATTCGTTTCCCTACCTCTCGCACCTCTACTGATGTCTGTATGCGTTTTGTCCTGGTTAAAAATGGAGGCTCCCATAAGACCTTGGCTTATTGGTTCACCTTGGGGAGTCTGTTGGTCACCTGTTGGTTGGACCAGGGAAGAGAAGGGTCTTCAATTAAAAATTGAGAGTGGA
The DNA here is from genome assembly GCA_027924585.1 of Larix kaempferi. Lineage (NCBI taxonomy): Eukaryota > Viridiplantae > Streptophyta > Pinopsida > Pinales > Pinaceae > Larix > Larix kaempferi. The sequence goes on along the minus strand of BSBM01000576.1, from coordinate 491,174 downwards.
TTACACAGCTGAGACTGTGATGTAAATCTTTGTTGTATGGAGCTGGACTTATTTTGTTGTTTGACATTTCGTTCTCTCTATACTCTGTAATCTATGTTTAAGTGGAAAGGGATTACTGTGTAGTCTGTAACAGACTCTAAAGATGCACTTCTGTATACTCTGCGTATTTAAATTCTTAAGTAATACCGAACATGGGGGTTTTATTTTCGTATTGTTGCTATAATGATGTATGGAAAATCGTGTGACCTATGCCCATCCTGTGTTAATTTGTTCTTTTAACTTCTATGAAATGTAATGAGTTACTTGGTGAAAATGTAGAGGATTTACATGGGCTTTTCTATACTTCTATTTCGGTAACACGGCTAGGGTTTAAATAGACAAATCTCGATTTTATGTGTTGTCTCGTCGATGGAATGGAGCACTTAGTTTGATGAAAGATTTGGTTTGAATTAATGTCCCTACGTTTCTGAATGCGTGAGTCCTGTAGGATGTAACTATAAGTTTGACTTAAGTAAGTCCATGGGATTCGACCCTTGAATTCTCATAACGATTTCCTATAATCCTGGGTTTTTATTTAATGTAACACTGGCTGGACGCAATCGTGCATATGGGAAGAAAATGTCTATGATTGTAGATTTGTAGTACTCTATAATGGATCTAGTTTTCTGTAGTATCTTGATATAAAAGGAAAAGCATATGTAATGCATTCGAACTATAGGACCTCTATTTTGAAAAGATCAGTAGAGGATTGTGTATGTGTACTTTAAAGATTTACTTGATTTGTTTCCTTTATGGTCTTTGTCTTATGTGTGACGTCAGTGTGGTCTGAGAGAAAATCTTATGTTTGAGAGGAAAATGTAAATAAACAAAATGAAGAACTATAATAGGTTTATGAAATGACTATATTGTGCTAGGTTAGATTGGAAATGGATAATATGTCAGACTGGGTTTTAGATTTGGAAACAATGGGAAAATACCTGCAACAATATTGACTGCGTTTTTTTTTGCTATAAATTGTATAACTGGGTATTTGTAATGTGAGCATGGTGACCAACGATTTCTGTAACAAATTTGACCTCAGTAGCTCTATATTTCACTGAAAGAAAACAACGCTTGACGATCCCCATAAGTTAGAAGTGTAAGTAGTGTGATTTCCTAGCAAAGACTAGTTGGCTTGTCCTGCTAGGAAATGCCATTGGGTTCTAGGCACATCTTGAATTAAAACTTATAATGAAGACATTACTATTTTAACATGGCAAAAAGAGATATAAATTGTGGGAGGGTTTTATAGGAATACCTACTGATCGTTGTAGCTTGTTCCTACTGATAATGACCTGCTGATCCCTGTAGCTTGCTCCTACTGATAATGGCCTGCACACTCAGCCAACTAGTTAGGAAAACTACTGACTCTTAGCTGACCTGATAATTGATCTTGGATTGGATGAATTTGGGACTACCGCGTTCCTCTCAACCATGATTCTAAAACCGTTCCTGGTTCAGTATGAATCCCCCCGAGCTGGTTCTGACATGCAAACTGAGAAGTAGAGGCCCTAGGTGTGTAGCTGGTTCAGATCTGAAAAATCTATGGGAAGAGTCCACTTACTGGAGCAGAGAGTTCTTCTTTGCATAATAATACCAAAAGGAAAAGATCCCCTAAACTTTGGGGTCTGTCCTCCTTAAGTAGGAAAATATTGAAAATAGGATTGTTGAAATTTACTGGTTTCTTTAAAATAATTCAAATTATAAAATAATATTTGTTTATTTAACTGCTAGTTAATTTGGAACTAGTACTTCTCACTTTGTTTGACTAAAGTGTTTTTGATATTTAATCTTTGTATAATAGTAATAATATAAAAGAAATTACAATTCTACCTAAATATTAATAAACAATAATTAATAAGTGGCATCCCACTTAGGTATAAGTATACATGTAATAAATAATAATTATTATATATTGAAACTCCTAAATAATAATACTTAGCTTTGCGGTCCTTAGCATTTTGTTTCACATGATGCTTCTTTTTATTCTTTTTAAGGAAAGGGTCCACTTCTTTGGATGGTTTCGGTAAGCTGGTAAAGGCACCTCTAGTCTCTCCCTTTGCATGTCAGATTCCCTTGTTTTAAGATGGTAGTTCCCGTAGTATTTGATGAAAATAAGATTTATTTAATCAAGTCGAATAGTTGTGATAAAACACATAGGTGCTATTCAGAGTCTTCCTGACTCAACACTTGAGATCTAGTAACCCTGAGTGCTCTTTAGAGCCTTTTAACTCAACACTCTCACATGGGCGTTACGCTAGTGCAATTCCAGAGCCTCCGCTCAACACTAGAGCTAGAATGTGGTTGTGAGACACATCTAGGATATTTAAGTGGCCTCGGATCCGGTAATCATTTCTTTCAAGCTTGGAGTGCTCCAGGGCTTATGCCCAACACTCAACGTACCTCGAGGCTTAAGCCCAGTACATAATAAGAGTCCTCTAGATACATCGGGGCTTAGGCCCAGTATATAGGTCATTCGTGTGTTTCTGAGTCCATGCTCAACACACTACAAAATCAGCGATATGAATCATGCTCTGCACAGTATAATGTAACAAAAAGAGAAAAACTCAGTATATCATAATATGTAACAAATTCTCATAATACAACATAGTTTATTCATTCGGGCTTTCTTGCCCAGTATATATATCCAACAATGAAACAGTCAGGGTCCATGCCCAACATATCAATTCATGAAAGCATAAATCAAAACATACTAATGTTATGCTAAAATAATAAATCACATATGCTGGGGGCAGTGGCCCAATATAACCTCATAACATAGTTAGTCAAAAGTTGGGATATTACACACACAAATGAATTATGTGGAATGTACCAAGAGTGAATTATGTGGAATGTACCAAGAGTAGTACTTGCATTTTAAGTCAATCATTGTGAAAAGAATTTTTTAAATTTCACCCAAATACTAACTTGGATAATTGGGTGTGTTGCATCCTTCTTGGAAGTTGGATTGATTGTTTATTTTCTCTTTGTTGTAATCTCAAGTGCATTTCCTCCAACCAAATTATTTTAATGTCTATTTGTTTTTAATCTTTTCTTGAAATGATGTAAACTTTTATATATATATATATATATATATATATATTCACAAAGACTATCTATGGTTACCTTGATATAATCCAATTATAATACTTTAGTGAAAAGACTAACATAAAACAACTTTAAAATTAACAAAATAAAATAAAATTTTAAATAAAATAGAGAGGAAAGAGATTGGCACCAAGGTTGGGAGAAGGAACTTGTGCACCTATTAGGTCAATCTCATAGCTTATGGTTTTAAAGGCATGCCATGAAAATGCCCAAATATTTGAAAGTGATTTTGTGAAAATATCCAAATGTCTCAATTAAAATGTCATGTGAAAGCAGTTAGTGCATAGTAAAAGTGCCTCAGAGGTTCTTAGTAAAAAGGGTAATATATTATTCATATTATATTACCTTTAAGAGTAAGGAAAGCCATCTATTACTCATTACCATAAAAAAAATGAGGAATAGTACATCATCATTATTTGAAAAAAACCAATACACCTAAAATGACCTATTCGTGATCCATAAAGAGACATATTTTCACTCTACGTATGCCTCTCTCTAGATTATCTAAAAAAAAGTATCCTGCATCGAATACCTCCAATAAAGTCATGTACTTTTAGTAATATTTAGTTCCATACCTTAAACATATTACTACTAAAAAATATTTTTCATAACAATTATCCTTTAAATATAATTTCTTAAGATAAATAAAATACTTCATTCCTACTCATTGGAATTTTAAAACTATATTTTTTCACTTTTTAATGAAAGGATAATTTGGAAAAGGCCAAACTCCTTTTTTTCAGTTTTCAAGCATGTTGTTTGAACCCTTCGACGTTTTTTGGAGTGACCAAAACTATTGACATTAAAGAAATTACACAACTGAAAAGTTGATGAGGGTGTTCTCCAAAGTCTAGTCACAAAATCATATTCAAATACGTATGTAAATTCAATATCAGAGTTTGATTTGAGATGGGGTTTTACTAGGCGGTCATGATCAATACTCTCCTTCTGGTTTTATTCGGATATGGTTTTACTGTGTTATACGGGTTGCTTATAGGTTTGTGTTTTTGGTATCATTTTAGAAAGTTAAATTCCATTACAGATTTTTTTCATTAATTATTATGTGTAAATAAAGTTATTAATTTTTCTAATTTTTACAGAAATGGTTTTCAAATATTTTGCTTTACAAATAAGTTAATTTTATTTTTTGATTATTTAGATTATTGAAATTCAAATTCTAAATAAAAATATTTTCCCTTTTTTTATTATTTTAAATTTTTATATTTTCAAATTATATAAAAATATTCAAATTCTATTCTATTTTCGAAAAAAAACAAAAAAAATTGCTAAACTCTATAAAAAAATATTCCCATCTTCGTCACCCATGATAGAAGGAAAGTTATATACCATACTAACCACAAAACCCATGCTTTATATTTCCTTTGAATTCATCTCGAAATCCATGACTGACTTTTACAAAACTTTCCTCTAATTTTAATTTTATAGTTCCTAAAATATATGTAATCATCACTGAAAGTTTACATTGAAGATTATTGAAGGTTATAGTTTAGGATGTAAATAAATATCTAAAAAATACGTTAACTTCTACATTTAATAATATTTAAGGAAAAATGAACTTTGTATTTCAAAATTGATAGGCGAAGGATTTGGGAAGGCATATCAATTTATATCTATAATATTTGTTATTGTTATTTGAGAAAAAGTTCATTTTAATAGGTTATAGATATAAACGAAAGGCGAAGGATTTGGGAAGGCATATCAATTTTGTTATTCTCTTCGTCTGGAGTAGACATCAAAAATAGTAGATTGACCGAAAATGCCGATGAGGGCGCTCTCCAAAGTCAAGTCACAAAACCAAAACCAGAATGAAGATTTAGTATTTGAATTGAAAGTCAATGTTTAATCTGAGACCTAGCGGCACTGCACAAGAGCTGTACTCAATGGAAAATTAATAAAAAGTCATCCTTATACTCTAATTCGGACTATGGCACAGTTTTGCCATGTTCCAAGGGGTTTGTTGGACTTTTCCGTCGACCTTGAATAACAAAACAAAATTGAAACCCACTATAAAATATTTTTGGCATGATTCCAGTCTGATGGCCGAAGGGATAAGCTTCAATTTCATTCATCTTTTTATAAAACGCCGCCGGTTGAAAGGACCAGTTTATTCCTTGAATATGTCAAACGAAATACCCAAAGTCTCATGCCTCTCTTTTCCTTTATTCCTTGGGATAAGTGTATTTGCACGTAAGGAAGATACACTTATATCAACATTATTCCTCTTCTGTATTGATATTGGTGTAATCAATTATTTATTCTGGGACTGTGAAGAGAAGAATTGTATACGTTGCAGCGCAATAGATATGAGAATAGCAGCACGACTGGTAATATTGATCTCCATGCTTATGGTGGTCACGATGGTTACCGAAGCTTCGGCTTCCAGGTCGTTGAAATCGAAACTCATATTTCAGGGAGATGAAGTGGACAACAGCAATAATAATATTGAGATGAAGAATGGGCTATTGGAATCCCTTCCAAGGGGTCCCGTAGCTCCATCGGGTCCATCTCAGTGTAAAAACTACAGGTCTTCCAGTCGGGGTTCGTGTCCAGTTTAACCAGATTAATACACCATGTAATAACATATATCCACTTTTAACAGATCGGTCGTTTGGAAGTGCAAAAGTGTTGATACTTTTGATCAGTCCTTGAACGATATAGTGTAATATATAACCTGAAAAGAACGAGCGACAAAACGCCATCGACAATAATTTGATCCAGCTAACCTAGTCAATTATATTACATTCGTTCAACTAATGTTTATTAATCCCAGTGATATCTGCGGATTTTGGTTGTAGATGGCCCTGTTAATTTTGAAGCAGAAATTCAGATCTTAATTCACAATTTGGTGAACTTTCCAATTGAAATATTCTGTTAATCGAAATCACATACTAATTTCTTCTATGACCACTAAAGGGTTGTTGTAGGGTGCTAGCACATGGTCTATCATCTTCATCATGCCATGATCAGGGCAGTCATGAATCTTTGAAGATGTAGTAATTAATAAGATTAATATTTATCGTTTAAATACTTCCAATTAGCATAATCACATGATTCTAACCTATTTCCTCAATTGCCTTTCAAATGCAATATAATTATAATCATAACTTGATATTGTAATGCATTTGACTTCAAATATAAGCCTTTTCAATATATGTGTACAAAATACATAAAAATGTGATTCTTAATATATGTTTTAAGTATATTCATACAGCTAAACATAATTTAAAAAACTCTTACTCTTATTAAGCCTTTTCAATATATATAATGTAAATTCCGTTGAGACATCCTGGAAATCATTTTATATGCTAACCCTTTTTATATATATATATATATAAATTATATATCTAACTTTAACTTTAAATGAAACTAAGGATAACTTTAAAATATCGTCTCTATACAAAACCTAATATATATATATATATATATATATATAAACCATTCTATTTATATGGAAAGCTATCTCCAATAAAACATAAAGTAAATAATCAAAACTCTAAGTTCACATCTTCCATATCGAATTCTACGATAATCGTGGAATCAAAGAGATAGACAATGAGATTGTAGGTACGGAAAATTCGTTAAGCTGAAAGTGTCCTCCCTTGGATTTATTGACACTGCCCTGGATGAGGTCATAGGAGTTTGAAATCCACTAGCAGCGGATCTCACGAGGAGGGGGGTTGCTTTTCAGAAGAGCTCTCGATTATGGAAACATTGATATAGGACAATCGACCAGTTCTTTCGAAAGGCAGAGAGTGGGCGTAGTTATAAAATCCAGCTCAATCAAATCATTAAAACATTGTCACATTCAAAGGGAAAGTATTACTATCGAAGAGGAACTATTACAGCCACCGGTTAGAGGATTTCACTGGGCTAAGGGTATCTCTGCTTCTGAAATAAAATATATGGAATTAAAACCTGAGATATACTCAAAACGTCTGATTTAATTTCACTTAGAAGTAATATCATTCAAACGTAATTATGATGGAACATAAACCAAAAGTTTTGGAAATTGATTCTGAAGGTAGTCACGAATTAAAAATCAATACATATAAAATCATTATAAGAATAGGATCCACCGATCAACGATCTTCGAAGTAATACCTCGTGTAAATTTGTTCTAATTCGACCCCGCGCCTCCTTACGATTCATCGCAGAGGTCCGACTAGCAATCTCTATCCTCTAAATTTTAATCAAGGATAAAACACGCAAAAGGTTATGATAGACCGGTTTTTGGATTAAGATTATGTATGTGCGCTATCTCGTAACTACATCACAAAATAGACCATGGTTTTGCAAAGCATCAACTTGGGACAGTACAGGTAACACGTTACATAACCAGATTTATATAACTAAGAATTCAATTAGTGAGCCATTCAATTCACAAAAAAAAATTGAACATTTACTACTTCTATAATTCCAATTGATCACGCCATAGATTTGGAGCTATTCATTCAAATAACCATGATAATTCATTAAATCATTAAATGTATCTAACATAGTTTTACACAGGCTGCCGTATACTCCTAACAATCAATAGTATTAATGTGTAGCAGAAATAAACTCTTTAACTTATATCACCATAATCATTCATTAAATGTATCTAACATAGTTTTAAACAGCTCGTGCATTATACTCCTAACAATCCATAGTATAAATGTGTAGCAGAAATAAACTCTTCAATTTATCAAAATAAGCATGATATAATGTAAAACAACCTACTTAAGATCAAAAAGGGAAAACACTTGAAGCTTCCTAGTTCCTCCCAACCATAGAAGAGAATAACCTTGCTTACTTGCCCAATTTCACTCTCGAGTTGGATCACCACCATAGACCAATGAACTTAGCTAAGTCAATCTGAATGCAGCACTCTTCCCAAGGGAAAATGATAGACTTTCAAAATAGAGAGAGATTACTCAGCGAGTTTCCTCAACATAACAACAATCTCTCTATCCGCCACACAACATCCTATGTCTTCTCACTGCATCATTAGCCCGAGTCTTGTTCCATGTCAATCAGATATTTGGATCCCTATAATTGTGGATAATTGTGGATCTCGTGGATTATTAAGATTTTGACTTTTGATTGGTACCAAATATCTTGCTTGTTATCCACTTGTTAATTGTTTTATGATGGTGTCCTCTCTTTCAACCGGTGGCTCCAAGTGTCTATTTTTTTTATTTTTTTTTTTACAGAAACGGCTGAGAATCATTATATTAAAAAAAGAGGTTCTTACAAAATGATTGGGAAGACTGTACCCAAAAAAAGGAGGGCTGAAGGCACCTCATACCCAGTTTTTTAAGTTCATACATAGCTGAGAATTTAGCAAACAGGGAAAATATACAGACAGTTTTAATTGCCGAAAACATAAAGAAATAAACTTCATAGCTAAGATCACTTGGTATTTATCTGACGAGCCTTGAGCTTGCTTCCTTCTCCCACGTCCTCATTGTTCATGCCTAGGAGTGGCGCAGGGCTGTTGTTCTTGCTGGTCCTGACGCAGTCGACCTTTGCTTCCACTATCCTTAAACAGCTATGCACAGACTCCACTTTGCCAACCAGACCTTCATAATAATTCTTCATCTTGGTGCAATTGTTCCTAATGTCAGAGTTTGAAATCTGGACAAAGGTGGCGAGATGAGACATTGAATTCTTCATATCCCCAAATTCCCCTCGCAGCCAATTTACCTGAGATTCTATGTCCTGCAGATGGGAGAGCACACCAGGAGAGGGACTATCAGACCCCAGGGGAGAATCCAGGTTCACCACTCCCCTAATTTACCCATTCTGATTCCAAATCTTGCCATTGTTTAAATCCCCAGGGCTACCACGAACTTATTGCAGAGTGCCACCCTGTGTGTAACAAGTACATGCATCCACAGGATACCAGTTCACCATCCAACGGATACCAGTTTCTTCCTGTCTCTACGTTTCTAGGGCACCCATACCTAACATGCTTGGTCGGCTTGATATTCGTCCCGTGGGCATCATTTCCAGTGCTTTCATGGCCCTACACCACCTCTAGGGTAGAGAGATATCTCTTCAACCCAGCCTCTCCAGAGTTAACTTGAATGCAGGCATTGCAACGACTGCATTGCAGAACCGGAAGGCAAAAATTTCCATCATTTCCACAAGCCATACTGCAACGTGAAGGCGCAAAGAAACAAATATGGCAAAGTAAAGCGAGGTGAATAAGGGCAAGTTTGTCACCCTGATCAATGAAATAGGAGCTGCGTCCCCAGGCACCTGCCTGCATTGAAGTCTCGCATGCGAGACAGGTGGAGTCAGACTGAGGATGCCGCCGAGAATGTCTTGGGGAGTCGTGAGTAGATCTTGGGTAGATCGAGCTGCAGAGGTGGGGGCTTTCATCCATCACGATTGCCCAATGAGGTGGAGGGTGTGAGTTAAGAGCGTTAGAGGGATCAAGTTCACCCAATGGTCTATGGAACCCAAACATTGGCAATATTTTGTCCATTTTTAACCACAAGACTACAATTTAATCCTACTCCAATATTTTCCATGGAGTCAGCTTGGTGGTTGTTTTTTCTAAGAATGTGGTAGAGGGAGATGGATATTATTTCTTTAAGCTTGTGGAAGAAATGGAAGTGGTACTTGGATGAGGGCTTGCGGAAGTTATTGACTAAGGCCCTTGCTTCTTTGATCACCAAGAGAGAGTCGCCAATAGCTATCAGTTCCTGAACGTTATTTTCCTTAGCTATTCAATTCCTTTGATAAGGGAAAGCCACTCCGCATCATTGTTTGTCTGCCTTCCAATCCCCCATGCGTAGTGAGTCAGCTTGTTTCCTTCGGAGTCTAGAAGAACTTCCCCCGCACCTGCCAACCCAGACAAGTGTCTATTTTTATTAATAATAATAAAATAATGTTTATTGTGCATTTTCAAAATATTTGACTATTTATATATTAGTTTGTACTGAAAAAATTGTATTTCAAATTACTTAATCTCATAATTAAATTATTATATTGATATATTTTTAATAATTTTTTACTTTTTTATATCTTAGAATTTGAGGTGGAATAGCATCTATGTTGATTCTAGATTGCACAAAGATGAGACCCGTGTACTTAGAGATTGATTTTATAGTAATCATTCCAAGTTGGAAATAAACAATTATAAAATAAAAAAGAATGTAAAAAGTAACTAGTAATTGATGCATAGTAACTCTTAGATGATGCATAGATAACATAACTTTGTATCAAACAATAAATTTTCCTTCACTCCCTTTACATTGTTCATCTCTTATTCTTCTACAAGTCACATTCTTCATCTTGTTCTTCTCCAGTTGGCAAGAAATCTCAATAACATAGGAAACAAAACTCTCTACTCGACCCCTTACAATTAAAGTTTAAGTACACAAATCTCAAACCTTACAAACTCAATGGGAAAGAATATGATATATTTTTTAAATTACCAACATTATTACTCATTTTAGTTTAATAATAATATTATTTGTGATATTTTTTTTAAATATATTTTATTCAATTTTTATTTTAATTTAATGATATTATTATTTAAAATATTTTATTAAATTTTAAATATATTCTATATTTTAAATAACACAAATTATTATAATTGAATTATCAATTAGAAGTGAAGATATTCATAATAGGATTGGCTAAAGGTGATGAAGACTCCCTTCTATGTCTAATGGGGCCATATATTTATTAATAAAATCTAATGTTAATAAACCAATTTAATTTCTTAAATATATTTTATGAGAACAAATTATATCCTTTAAATAGAATTCATTATAACAAAATATTTTTAAAAATACAAACTTATGTCATTGCATGTTATAACAAAATAATTTTGAAAATACAAATTTCATTATAACTCATTTCAATGGTATAAATATTTATTTTTTATTTTGAATGTATGGTCATAATGGGATGATAAATTTGGAAAAGCCAAAATCGTTCTGTCATTCGTTTAGTTTTTAAAAAATTATGTTTGAACCGTATTAACACGTTTGGATTGTCACAGAAAATTAGCGAGAATAAAAAAATCAGTGACCTAAAATGTCGATGAGGTTGTCCTCGAAAGTAAAGTCACAAAGAGATTATGTTTGAACCGTTAGACATTTGGACTCTGACAGAAAAATATAGATATTAAAAATTTAGTGACTTAAAAAGTCGATCATGTTGTTTTCCAACGTCAAGTAACAAAATCAGATTTAAATCTTTTAAATAAAAAGTCAATGTTTGATCTCAGACGAGCTTAAGTCGTTTGCGCAGATATCGTCATTGGAACATTACTCAAAACGCACCCTTTCGCTTCCCGATCTCGGTGCGGTGCGATTTCACAGGCAGGTTCATGGTTTTATTCGGACTATTGTTTTAGCATGTTATAAGGGTTGCTTTTGGGTTTCGGAGATTTTTCTGTCGACCTAAACTTGAATGTTTAAAAACTTGTTTGAAACGCACGACTCCAAGGAGATGGTTCAAGAAATTCGCGTTGATTTATCTTTATAAGACCCACGCCGCTTTTTAAGACCAGTCCATTCCCTGAATATGTCAAACGGATCTCCAGAGTCTGTTCTCAGACCCCTCCTCTCCGCGTAAGTATTTCCTCTATATCTACACGTAAGGAAGATACACATATCATCCTTACTCTACTTCTCATATTGATATTGGTCCATTCGATTGTTAATTCTGGGACTGTGAAAAGAAGAATTCTATACGTTGCAGCACTATGGATATGAGAATAGCAGCACGACTGGTAATACTGGTTGCCATGATTATGGCGGTCACGATGGTTAATGAAGGTTCGGCTTGTAGGCCGATGAAATTGAAATTCATATTTGAGGGAGATCAATTGGGAAATAATAATAATAATAAAATGAAGAATGGGTTGTTTGAATCGCTTCCCAGGGGTCCTGTACCTCCATCGGCGCCATCGCAGTGTAAAAACTACAGGTCTTCCGGTGGAGGTTCATGTCCTGTCAACGAGATTAACGCAGCAGGGGTTAATCCAGGTCGGTCGATTGGATTTACCAGAGAGATGATACACGGAGATGAAGTGGACAACAGTAATACTAATATTGAGATGAAGAATGGCCCGCTGTTGGAATCCCTTCCAAGGGGTCCCGTAACTCCATCGGGTCCATCGCAGTGTAAAAACTACAGGTCTTCCGGTCGCGGTTCGTGTCCGGTTTAAAGCTGCGGGGGTTAATCCAGATCGGTCAATTAAAATTACAATAGCCGCTGGTAATTCTGATACGACTGTTAAAAGTAACGATTCCCAGACCTAATTAAGGTAGACAGAATGATTACAATACTAGCTAGTACTGAATCGGACATTGACAAACAGAAACGGAAAATAAATAAGAGATACAGTGTATATCATCTAATTTGATCCAGTTACGTGATGAGAAAGCTCTAACGGTCGGTGGAAACCCTAAGTCATGGGCCGTGGACAGTATTCCTTAGGCCAGGAATATCCATATATACGTAACATGCATCTGCGTATTCTTGAAAAATATTTTGAATGTACTTGGACGATAACCGATAGAAGGTATTTAAATTTTAAAATTTTTAATTGTTCATCTGGATAAGGGATCGGGTGTTCCTACAATGTACGCAGATGCTGTTAGAGATTAGAGCTTAGGCTCAAGACAGATGCTGTTTGAGATTAGAGCTTAGGCCGAAGACATGTGAACAATGTTATTAAGTTTTTTATAAATCATAATAATGAAATAACATAAATTTATGTAAATGGTATTTTTTACATTTAAATTTTTAAAATCCATCTTAATTAGAAAGGTTTAAGACGGATTCTTACACAACATACTCTATCTAAATGTTCTTCATCTAAATTTCATTTTTTTAACTAGAATGTATCCATTATATTAATACGAAGGGACCCTATAATAGATCCATTATATTAATACGAAGGGACCCTAGAATAGATCCATTATATTAATATGAAGGGAACCTAGGTTTACAAAACCATTATTATTAAAAAAGGTGGGATAGCTTTTAACTTGTAGAAAAGGAAAAAGGTGATGAATGGATTTTGGTAAGGTATTAAATCAATTTTTACGATGGAATTTGCTGAATATGTGATAAATCAATTATCCCATAAGAAGATAAAGTTGTTCACAAATTAATATAGTAGTTTTAATTGCTTGAAACAAATTTGTTTAAATAAAATATAACAATTATGGCAAACTTTTATATGGATATGTAGAAAAATGATATATATTTCGTAGAAGTAATATAGGGGCATGTTTTTCCTAAGGGGGAAATGGACAATGTTAAAAGTCCTTCCTGAACTAAGGGGCAAATGGACAAGGTTAAAAGTCCTTTCTGAACGAAGGTTGTAAGCATGCATACCTTTCTATTGTTATCTTGTTTTTTTTCTCAATGTTGATTTATATTATGTTAGGCCCAACATTTTATACATTAGATGTTAAAAAAATATTTGAATTTTTATAGTTATTTTATTTTATTTTTTATATAAATATTTCAGAGTAATTTAATATTTTTGTATGTTTTTTTCATCTTTTTTAATTTATATTCTAAAGCCAAATTTTGATTTATATTTTTTATTTTCCTTTAAAATCATTTTAAAATATTATTTCTAAAAACCTTATTTAGAAGGTTTTGCAAAATTAATGTAAGCATTAAATGTAACTAGGTACATCTAATATCTTATTTCTCAATTTTATAATATTATAATATCCTTTATATCCTATTTCTAAATTTTATAATATTATAATATCCTTCACATTTTAAGAATTATATGCATTATAAAACCACCAATATATTAACTTTTAAATAAAATGTTCATTTATTTTAAATAATTGTTTCTTTTATTTAAATTACAAAACATATTATTATGTGAATTTAAAAAAAAAATTACAAATTAAATAATAACAATAGTGGTTGCCGACGATTATATTTATATTTTGAATTATTTGTAATAACTAAAATAAAATTTTAGAAAACTACATATATTTGTAAAAATTATCTATTTGTTGTTAAATTATTTTAAAATAATGTTGGTTTATATATTTATATATGATATATTGATTTATATTTATTTCTACTTTCCCTTTCGTAGTGTCATCAGTGAAATTTCTAGCAAAACGAAGAACATAAGATGCATTAATTTACGTTAATACATATATATGCACAATAGATGTATTTTAATTTTAATTTTAATATTTTTAAGTTTATTAAAAAATTCTAAATAATGTTTTCTTTAATTATTTAATATTTAATGTTCAAAGTTAAATTAATGTTATGATTAATATTTAATAAATTATTATAATAATATATTTTATTGTAATTTTATACTTTATTATAATTTTTTTATATTAATAAAAATAATTAATTTATAAAAAATAAAATAAATTAAATAAATAATTGTGTATTCTTAAAATGTTTGCTATAATTTGAGAAAGGACTGCTAATCAAACATAAAATATTGAAAGGTATAATCAAACTTCAATTATTGAAAGGTAATCGAGTCATAAAAGGTATTTTGACTCGTTCCACGTTTGGAATCAGACTTAAAAGAATTGACCAATAAAGTATTCTTCTCTGATCGGAGTGGAAGGTTTTACGATGAAAGCAATTTCTAAGTCAAAAATTACTCGCGGACGCGTGGAGAAGACTTCGGCTTCATTTACGATGGCTTTAGAAGTCCGATCCATTCCATTGAATATGTCAAAGGAATCCCCAGATACCCTCTCAAACCTTTTTCCCTGCAGGTTCTCTCTTCTCAGTCCCCTTCCTCTCCGGGTAACTACTTCCTATATATTCAGATACACAGTCATATTATTATTCATCTTCATCGTCGGATATTGATATTGATATTATTGATATTGCTACAACCATATTGGGGTTGCTTTAAATATGAGATTATATAATAAAAGATTGCCTAATTATGTGTGTGTCCTAGATTAAGGAGCTTTCCATAATGGTTTGCCAAAAGTAGTCATGGAGGCCTAGGGACTGTGTGTTACTAATTAATATAAGGACGTGTATTCCCTGGATTCCATAGTTGTTGGAGTGCTTGGGATGATCAAAGATTTGGTCGTTCTATTTTATACCTCTCCCCAACGCAGTATTGTCATGGATGTAGTAGTAGCCAATACCTTTCCCAGCTTTGGGAAACATTTGTTCAACCATTCTTTGTTATTCCCAGTGATATCTGTGGCCTTAGATTGTAGATCGTCCACTTAATTTTGAAATAGAAATTCTTATATTTCATAAGTCGATGAAGGTTGCAAATTCAACAGCTTGCACACATTCTGGGATGGAATTAGTTTTCTTGAAATTCTATATTTTGTTAGTGTGATTTTTACTGTTTTGTAAATGTGATCTTGAATAGCAAGAATATATGTTGCTAATATCCATAGTCTTCCCATCAAACACTAAACCACCATCATGGGTTAAATTATGATTGACGTTTTTTTGTGTGTTTCACAATAACCGTCATGTTTGGCAATTCAGATGCCGATTGTGGGTTTAGACAGTTGGTAGTTGCAAAGTCAATGGTCGACTTAAATAAATCTTACAAGATTAGTTAACTCTAATTCAAGAGAAGTGAGACTACAGTAGATGAGATGCTTTGTCGAAAAATAAATTGTTATTGAAACGGGAGCGGTTGTAGGTATACTCAGTAACATATATAACAACCAAAACTAAATTCAGGGTAGGAATTTGATGGGCAAAAATGTCCGTGATGGGTCATTTTGCCCTCAAATACAGCTTAAATTTTAAACTAACTGTTAAATAAAATAAAAAAACTGTGAAAACTTCCATCTATACTGTCAAAACTAGCAAAAATGAGGATGAATTGTTTTCAAAATCCTACCCTCCCTCTCCACTACAAAATCCACATATTCAACCTTGGTTCTACCATATTGTGCGTCACAATGGATACAGTTAAATATTGCAGCGAAACACAAGACAAGACAGCAGACCATAGTGGGCTACACACGGGAGGTGAGACGAAACACTTAAATATATCGGCTTGGAAAGCCTCAATCAAACTCCTAGATTTTATGATATGAGAATCATTTAGTTATAACTCATTCTAATAAGACACAACCATTTTCAACAAACTCTAGAACCATTTTTAACCAAGTCTAACAACATACTAATTTCACCATTATTCCAACACTTTTCCTTAATTTCACCATTATTCCAACACTTCTCTTTAATGGAGAAATGAAATACTCTAATACTGCTAAAATGCAAATACCTCAGTTAGGTTTACAAAGTGTTCAATGATGTCATTTTAACTATCTTTGTTACAATATATTGATGAAACTTCTTTCATAACTGGCTGCTCCAAACCTTGATGCTTCCAACTTGTTTTTTGCTCAATATCATGATGATGCAAATTCTCTTTTTACTACAACTAGGATGATGCAAATTCTCTCTTTCAACAATTTCAGTTTCCTCTATGTTTTGTTTAATGTTTTGTTGACACATCAATCCATAATAATGTTTAATTTCTTCACGACTCCAATGCATAAAATTTTCATTTACTTTCTCAGATTTTTACTCGTCCATGATCTTCAAGAAATTCCAAATCTTGATTGTAGATAGATACTACAACTGAGCTCTCCAAGTCTTCTTCTTTGTCTTATTCTGCTAGAACAGTGAGACCAATATCATTATGCTTTATAAATGTAGTACCCCAAATCCCCGTTTCTTTTTATATAATAAGGATAGGTATTATAGAGTAGAAGTAGGAAAAAAAACCGAATAAATGTGTTTTGACTACTGTGGTTAATTATGACTATGACATTATGAAGTATTAAAGACTAAAAGAAAATCCTAGTCGGTTAAGCCTTGGAAGACACAAAATAATCAATAATGACTTTAGACAAGTTTCAATCCAGTACCATTGAGAGGTAATACCTTAAATTGCCAGTGTCTAAACACTGGCAATCCGGAATACCTTAAATTGCCAGTGTCTAAACACTGAGAGGTACTTGTGTAGTACCAACTAACTATAGCCGGGGTACAGATAGAGTAAGTCTTACTGGATCTGAACTCACAACTCGCTGTACAAATTGAAATTATTAAAGGAAGTAAAAATGTTTCTCAACTTCCTTTTGTGGAATCTTGTTTAGCTCAGGGGTGTTCCAGCAAGGAGCAAGAGATTGTTCTTGCTGACTACGGTAGGGTGGTCCATTGCTCAGTGTTTGGGCCCAGATGTCCTTAGATCGTATGAAAGAAAAAGATAAATATTTAAAAGTTCATTGTTGTTTTTATTTATTTAAGATTTATTTATATAGTTCAAAGGGATATTACTCTTTTTAGAGAGGGCCTAAATTAATTTGTTAATTGATAAAATAACTGGTAAATTGTGAAATAATGGTTAATATGGAGTACTCTTTCTTTCCGTTGTAACTAGTTAAATTGTGTATGCAATTTTAATTGACTTTTTGTAAAAGAATGAAATCCTAAGATGAATTTTGAAGTTGCAGGAACATAGATGCATATATGATGTTAATTTCTCTAAGTATCCACAGTCATAGGGTCTAAGGATGAGCGACTTTCGAGTAGGTTCTAGTTCAACAAATATGGACTGGTAGAGAATAAGTGCTAAAATGAACTTATGAAATTAAAGAGTTTCATAAGGGTATTATAGTAAGACCCTAATAAAGGGAAATTCTGAGCGGAACTGTGAATAAGCACTAATATAGTGATTGGTTATTATCTATGTGCTAAAACGAACTTATGAAATTAAAGGGTACTATAGTAAAATCCTAATAAAGGGAAATTCAGAGAGAGACCGTGAATAAGCACTAATCTAGTGATTGGTTATTATCTATTATAACAAAAAAGGAAAATATTATAGGATTCATTAAAAAAAAAGAAACAGAGAGGCTCATGGAAATTCCTGTAGATGAAAATTTTCAAAAAGGAGGAGTTTCAATAGTATTATTAGCATATCTTGCCCGATAAAAAGGAAATTACACATTGATTCAAAAACTTTATCAATGCAACATCAAGCTATAGTTAAGAGCGTAATATTGTTTAAGAGAAACAACTAAGTAACTTTCTTGGTCCGGCAAAAGTATAACGAATTAAAAACATCAACAGAGTCTGCAGGAAAGAGTTATTTCTTATCTAAACTTCAGTCCTCGGGAATTACAACCTTATAAATTAATTAACCGGAATCAAAACGCTCGAAGAAGAAACGAGACCTAAATAGACATAATTTTACGGTTTAAAAAGAAAACTTGTGCAAGCTTCAAAATACAAATTAAATTCTAAATATTACAGGTGGGTGGTTAAGCCTCAAAGTTTTAAAAACAAGAAAACCTGGCCATCTCTAGTTTTGACTAGTTCCCGGTCAGACATACAAATGCAATAACAACTTTACATAGAGAAAATCCTTCTTTGCAGCTTGAAGTACATGGCCACCACTAGGAATGTGGGCTTACCTATTCTAGCAGTCTTCACTATAGTTCAATTTTATGAGCTCAATGACCTTAACGCGTTACTCAATCTGTTGATGAAAGGATAAATTCGCAGATTAAGTATCACATTAAGGTAATAAAGGAGTCTCACACGACATTGAGCTGAAAACCTATCCTTAGTTCATTACTAGTCCACCACTCCAATGAGTAAAGTTAATCCAAGGACAAGGCACATGATTTAACCGGGATTTCACCACACATGAGGTCGAGAATTTATGAATCCTTTTAATCAACATTTAATGGTGGCACATATCTCGTGATCTCTCCACATGTAAGTGATAAAATGTTTTAGCATTTGAAAGCATGCTAAGTAAGCATAAAGACCCAAAACGTGTATGTTAATGCCTTAAAATCACACACATGCGACATTTCGGTGATTCATCCAGTAAAGTGTCATCATCATAAAGAATGCATCTCACCAAATGCATCCTCAACAAATCCAAAACACAGCATGATTTCGCAAGTTCCAAGAAACAGTCAAAACAAAGAGGTAGCACGAGTATTACACAGTTAACCGGTGCTATACCCGTGCGGATTTTCCTTTGATAGCGACGCTACTATCAAAACGGCGAGACCAGTCATACCCAAAGTGCATTAAAAACTCAATCCTCCCCAACGATCAAAATTCGGCTCCTCACAAAGTTGGGAGCATTAATCAACCCCCCTTCTATACCTTGGAACCAGTTCATGAGGGAGGAGAGTTCACATTTGGTTTGGGTTCTTTGAGGGCCACCTATTGGCCTATAAAATGAAGCCATTAGCATGCATTTTGTAGAGAGAAATTATAGCAAGGTTATGTTGTTGGATTTGAGTCGGAGCTTCCTCATAGCCCACCATTTCCTACCATTGTGAGCATTTCCAATCTTGCTTGCCACCTACCATCAAGGGGCAAGTGTTTCTCTCCATTGTTCTTCCACCTACTTAGCATTTAGTTTGGAAAATAAATGCCTCCCTAAGGGATATTGTTGGATTCCCTTCAATCCTTCACCTCCTAGGTGTTGTACAACTATTTCATTGGGAAATACAAGAGTGGTTTAGCATACCTTTGGGTTGTTGTTGGAATTTGCATCTTCCCCCCATCTCTTTTATTTTATTTTCATCAATACTTCATGTTTGGATGTGAACTACACTAACAATCTCTTGCAGGATCACTTGGGGGAATACCAACCAAAAAAAAAGGGGATCCAAGGACTGAGGCCTTGCAAAAACCTACAAGGCTGAGCCCCTCACCAAATGGAATAGTGCACTTGTGCAATTTTTTCCATAATAGTGTACACATGAACTCAAACTTTAAGAAAGATAAACCTGTTTAAGGGTCGTAGATCACTAAAGAGTCAATATTTGAAGTATACTTATCCTATTTTTTTTGCTTTTACAAATTAAGTTTAGTACTGTAGATAGTAATGCACAACCAAAGAAGGGGATTTTCCAAAAAACATTTTTTTTTTAATTTTAATTTTGTAATTTGGGAACATTACATTGTGGTATCAGAGTGAAGTTTATAAATACTTGGACCTTTAATTGTTGAAATTCTGATAAAAAATGTGTAAACAGATTGATTGCATAAAAGAAAGAGTTTATGAGATGACACTACCCAACCATGTTCAACCTCAACTACTAAGCAATTTTGATGACAAACGATTGGTAATTCTCCAATTTTATTCTTTATCACTCAGGACAACAAGAACTTGGGAAGAAACTGAAAGAACAAGGCAAATATTAAGTGAGGAAGGCAAGAGGAATCAACTAGTTTGGAATCTACAAAATTAAATTGGTAGATAAGGACAATGGCAGGAAATCCAGAACAATGGGACTGAATGGAGGTAGAAAGAGGGAACAGGGAACTATAGATAGATCTGAATGAAAGAAATTATGAAATGATAGAAACAGTAAGAAGGTTGAAAGTCGAGCTTCAAAGATATCGAACTAATAACGAAAGGCTAATAAAAATGCAATAATATCAAGAACAACTAAATGTTGTATTTCTTCAAGATATTTCTTAGAGAAAAATGAATAAATCACCTCATCAAAATTCTAGTCACACAAATGGAGAAAAAATAAATAGAGAAACTCAGGATAGAACTGCAAATATGAATATGGTAAACGGTATCCAAGCTAAAAGTACATAGGAATCAAGCGAGATAAGAACCCCATGCTCGAAGAAATAGAAAACCACTGATGAAATGCACAGAGAATTTAAAAAGATTAAACCTCCTACCTTCAACGGGGAGGTAAAATTAGGACATGAGGGTGAGACATGGTTGTATGCTATGAAAACACTAAGTTTTCAATTGTACAATTATTCTAGCAACTTGAAAATTAAAATGGCGATTTATAATTTGACAGGAAAGGAAACCATATGGTGGAAAGATTTGAAAGCAATTAAAGGAGTTAAAGACAAAAAAATCGAGTGGAAACATTTTAATTTTTTTTTCAAAAATAAATACATGCCTGAGCAATTTCTTGACAAAAAAGAGAACAAATTATTTGAATTAAGACTAGGATAGATGAATCTAGAGGGATTTGTTACAAAATTCATGGAGATGTTGCATTACGTTCCTTATGTAATAACTGAAAAGGAAAGAATCCAACGTTTTTTAGGTTGTGCCATGAGTTTATAAGGATAAAATTGAACTGTTGGAACCAAAAACCTTAGAAGAAGCCACAAGGAAGGAAGAATGTTTCTATAATCATATTGTAAAGAACCTTAATTTCACCAAAATAATAAAAAAAATTCTATGTGAAACAAAAGATAAATGTTAATGCGTAAAAGTAATTATGCATATCATGCTATGTGATTTTTAAAGGCGGCACACAATACTGTTGACATAACCTTCTATTTACCCAAGCTATAAAAAGATATCTAAATCTAATGAGTAATAATTTGAACCTTTTACTTTGTAAGAAGATGGTCATTCAATTTACTGTCTCTAATGATATAATAAAAATGCTGAACATAAATCATTACTGTGAGGACCTAAATAACTGAATGAACTACTTTTATTGAATGTTGACAAGGGTTCTTTTAACAGACACTAAGCTAAAGCATGAGGACTCGTTTGTACAAGTTCAGGTTGATCGCCGAGTGTAAAGGTAAAAACAAAAGGATATGGTTTTAAGATCCTACTTAATAAAAGCTTTGAAGAGGGAATCCTAACTCCACCATGGGGGCATAAATTAAGTGAAGAGATCTTGGTCCTAGGTAATGACGTTGCTTTTAAGCCAAAAGGAGTCTTGGATTGGGTTATGGCGTTTTTACATGGTAGAGATGTAGAAATGAAAAACAACTATACAAAAGGACAACCGATGGGTAAAAAATTTCAGATGTGAGTGCAAGCCATCTAGATCATTAAATGCGGTCACGTGATGCTCAAAGATCGAGGAGCAAGTTGCTAGAACCCTCGTTGGGGTTTGAAAATTCTGCAATGTTAATTTTTTTTTTTTCTTTTTTTCTTTTTTCGAAAGCGAAGATGACGGAGAGACGAACTCTCTCTCGGCATCCATGGTTGCTTCGGCCATTTCTGAAACAAAAATTTGTCTACACTAATGTTTGATGGTTAGAACCTGCCTATGCCTACCAGTTCCTCTAGGTCGACTTCACACGCAGATTACAGAGGTAACGTTGTTATTTTCTTTCCCCTTAACCGTCTTATTTATTCATTTCTCAAGCTTAGTAATAGAGTTTATACAGTTGGAAAAATCCTCTTCTACGTTCTAACTGCTTTGTAATGTTGGAAGGGACTCTATGAGTCTGGAAAGCAGACAACTAACATGACTTGGCGAATACAGGGCATCCCGGTGGTTCGCTTATAAATGGTAAGCCTCGGGTCCTATCTGAAAGCTTCCCTGACAGCAATGAAATTAGAGAAATAGAATTTGAAAAGTAGGGTTTCTTGACAATCTCCAGCATAATCGTGAAAAAATACCATGGGCTTCTGCGTTTTGATGTAACTGAGACTGTCTTATTTATGCCTGAAATGGGGTTTCACCCAAATGACTGTGGATGGGTTTCAAACTCTTAAATTATTTTTTTGATTTAAAAAAAAAATATAAATGTGTGAACTCAGAAAAATGCGCCAGTTAGGTACAACGTAGATAAAGTGAAATTCTATTTTTAAAAATCAGAATTGTATAAGAAAAAGGATTAAACCTGGAAATTTACCTTGGTTCTTCTTGGTTGGGTTAAGAGGCTTGTCTCAGTTTTTCTTTTAAATGATAGAAGTTACTGTGGGTAGAAACCTTACGGTATTAAAATTCCTTATGTAAAATACAGACTGTGAAAATAGATGGCACCCATCGTTTTTACTGAGATGTGTGCTGAAATTAAAAAAAAAGGAGTAACTGTCATTTTATTTGACAATCGTATTATGAGAATATCATACATTTTGACATACATAGTAAATGTTAAAGAAATCTGATTTTAGTTTACTGAATTCGTTTCCTTAAATGTTTTATTTGGTAAAACCTGTATATGCAAATCTTTACTGGGGTAATTAATTATTATGAAATTAAGTCCTAAATTCTAGGCATACTTCGTGCTTTGGAGGTATTCTATAACTGAAATAATTAGTGTTAAGTTCTTTTACTTTGAGAAACCCTAGCAAAATCTGAAAAACTCTAAGAATGATTAGTTTATAAAATCGTAAGAAATCTATGTACAAGGTTAACCTAAAATCAATCCTACTATTGGTATTTAGCAACAAGCTCTTTCGGTTTTAACCTGCGATAAATAATTATAATTTAAAATAAAAGATTTATGATATGAAAAGTTTATTGGGAGCTATTACTTTAATAGTTACCTAATTCAATACTTGTGATGTTGGTAATTATATATTTAAATACAAAGTTTTTTTTTTACTGTAGTTTAATTAAATCTATTCTTCTATCAAATTTATCCCCTAATGTATCAATTTGAAACCCAATGAAATAACGGATAGACATGATAATTAAACATTTAATAAAAAGGAAACAACTACTAACATTCATACACGAAGATGATTAGGTTTATTTTAATGTTTTAAAAGAGAAAAGGCTATTTTATATTATACTATTCTAGGTTTTTTTACGGAAGTCAAAATAAAATTTACAAAGCAGTTTATTGATATTACATAAAGGAATCATAACAAAATGAAGTATAATAGCCTAACATTGATTTAGAATAATAATAAGGAAATACTACAGTAAGGATTTAGTTAACTTAAAGTACCCTACGATATAGAATAAGAACCTCACACCGAAATCTGGGAAAACAAGGATGGCTTTGTTGTTCCACCCAACCAATTCCTAGAGCAGTCCAGCTCCAGAACCCCCAAGCTCGTCTGCTGAAATAACTGAGCAAAAATCCTAAATGCGCCATCTCTTGCATTGCAGTTATCAATCCCTGTCCAATGCTAGCCTCCTGCTGCTCAAGGACTTACTATTTGTAGTATTCGCCTAGGTCTTGGCCATTTATGAGCCTCCTACCCTTCAGCACTCAATTGGGAGTGGAGGCCTGATTTTTAGGGATGATTCCTCCTTCCTCTTTAACAGTACTTGACACTTGTATTTTTCCTCAAGTAGTTTAGCAAACACTCTTCAATAGCTAGATCCATCCTTGTCTCCTGTTTTATTATATTAATAAAAAAATAATATCTTCAATACAATTTGTTTCATTTTGACTTCTCAGTCAAAAATAATAAAATAATAATTGTTCTCAATATTCTTTTACCAGTAGAATAATAAAATGTTTATTATTTTGGGGGTGTTACATACACCTCCCCTTAGAAGGTAACACCATCCTCGGTGTTACATTAATTATTCATTTGTCCATAAGCTCTTCTTGGAACTAGCTTGGATATGCTTCCCGCATATCGCTTTCTAGCTCCCAAGTAGCTTCTTCAAGACTAAGGTGCTCCCATTGCACCTTGACTTGTCCGATGATACGTTTTCGGAGAGTGATTTCTCTCTTGTCGAGAATGCGTTCCAGTCCCACCTGAAACTCTCCTTCGGGTTCCACCTGGATTACGTTCCAATCAATTACGTGTGAGGCATCATGAATATATCTTTTTCAGAATTGAAACATGGAATACATCATGCACCCTAATATTAGGTGGCAGGGCTAGTTGGTATGCAACTGGACCTATTCTTGCCAAAATTTCAAATGGTCCGCAAAACCGGGCTGCCAATTTGGAATACTTACCAAGCCTTAAGGAAATTTTCTTAGGATTTACCTTAATGTAAACATGGTCACCCACCTGGAACTCTTTAGGAGTTTGTTTTAAATCAGCATAACTTTTCTTCCTGTCTTGGGTAGGTTTTAAATTTTCTTGTACCTGTTGCACAGTTAGTTCCATTTCCCTTAATAGTTCAGGTCCTAACATTATCCTATCTATTGGGATGCTCCATGAGATTGGAGTATTGCACCTTCGTCCATATAAAACTTCAAATGGACTCATACCTATAGAAACTTGAAAATTATTATTATACGCAAATTCTACTAAATGCAAATAGTCTTCCCACTTATCGGGTGTGTTCATAACATACATCCTCAGCATGTCTTCCAAAATTTGGTTGACTCTTTCAGTCTGCCCATGCGTTTGTGGATGGTATCCAATGCTAAAATTCAAGTCGGTTCCCAAACCTTTAAACAATGCTTTCCATAAATTACTTGTAAATTTTGCGTCTCTATCCGAGACTATCACCTTTGGTATGCCATGTAGCCTAAATATATCCTTCATAAAAATATCTGCAATGTTAACAACTTTATATGTAGACTTCACAGGAATAAAGTGAGCATCTTTGCTTAATTTGTCTACTACAACCATGATCGAATCATGTTGTATGAAATTTATAGGTAAGCCGGTTATAAAATCCATGCTGATCGTTTCCCATTTCCATTTTCGAACGGGTAATGGCTGCAGTAATTCGGCTGGATGATGGTGTTCAGCCTTGACTTGCTGCCATTCTAAATAGTGTGCTACGTATTCTGCTATTTCTCCTTTCATGTTTGGCCAATAGAAATCCTTCCTAGCCATGGTAATCATCTTTTGATACCCTGGGTGCCCAGAATAAGGTTGCGTATGTAATTCATTTAAAACAGTTCGCTTAAATTCTGCAAAATTGGGTATGTAAAGTCTACTTTTAAAAAACAATAAACCTCTTTCGTTAGTACGGAAATCAATCTTTAACTAATTACTTTCATTTTCAACAGTTCTCTTCTTTAAAAACTGGTATTCTTTATCAAAATTTTTCACATTTAAAATCTATTTTTCCAGATCAGATTCGTAATTACTGCTTGCATACAACAAGTTTGCATGATGGCTTAAAGCGTCGGCAACCTTGTTTTCTTTACCCTTTATATGTTTGATTTCAAAGTCGTATTCGCTTAAAAAGGACAGCCACCTGGCTTGTCTAGCATTTAAATTTTGTTGGTCAAATAAGTATTTTAAGCTTACGTTATCTAACATAAGTAAAAATCTTCTTCTGATTAAGTAGTGTCACCACATTTTTAAGGCATGAATAATTGCAGCAAGTTCCAAATCATGAGTAGCATAGTTTTTCTCATGATCCTTTAATTTATGGGATTCGTAGGCTATAACATGGTTTTCTTGAGTTAAAACTCTTCCTAATCCTTCGTTACATGCATCAGTGCATACGGTGAAATCTTTTAATGGGTTGGAAATTTTTAATATAGGAGCAGTAGTTAAAAGATGTTTTAGTTTATTAAAACTTTCCATACATTTTTCGTTCCAATCAAATCTTTTCCCTTTCTTTTGCATCGAGGTTATGGGGTAGGCTATTTTTGAAAATCCCTCTATGAATCTTCGATAGTAGCCCATCATCTCCATAAAAGATCTTATATGAGTTACATTTTTAGGGATTGGCCATTCCATGATAGCTTTAATTTTATTGGGGTCGACCGAGATTCCATCTTTAGACACTACGTGTCCGAGATAATGAATTCTATCTTTATAAAAGTCACACTTTCTAAACTTAGCAACCAGCTTGTGTTCTCTTAAAATTTTCAGCACTGTTCTTAAATGTTCTTCGTGTTCCTGTTCGTTCTTTAAATAAATTAGTATGTCGTTAATGAAGACAATGAAAAATTTATCCAAATAGTCGTTAAAAATATTATTCAATAAACTCATAAAAGCTGCAGGTGCATTTGTTAAGACAAATGGCATTACAATGAACTCGTAATGTCCATAACGAGTTCGGAAAGCTGTTTTGAAAATGTCTTCATCCTTGATCCGTACCTAATGGTAACCGGATCTTAAATCTATTTTTGAGAAGACAGTCGCCCCTTGGAGTTGATCGAATAGATCGTTAATCCGTGGTAAGGGGTATCGATTCTTTATAGTCATTTTATTCAATTGTCTCTAGTCTATGCATAACCTTAAGGTTCCGTCTTTTTTCTTTACAAATAAAACTGCCGCTCCCCAAGGGGAAACACTGGGCCGAACATATTTCTTATCCAAAAGTTCTTGTAACTGAGTTTTTAACTCTGTGAGTTCAATTACATTCATTCTGTATGGATCCTTAGAGGCTAGTACTATGCCTGGTATTAGATCAATTGTAAAATCTATATCCCTTTCTGGAGGGAGTTCTTGAATTTCTTCAGGAAATATATCTTTAAAATCTTGTAAAGTTGGTATATCCTCTAAATTTAGTTTACTTTTAGATTCACTACTATCCATTATGTAAACAACAAAAACCTTACATCCCTTTCTTACAGATCTTTTTAATTGTAAAGCCGATATTTGTCTAAGAGTAGTTTTTCTAGGAATTCCTGTCACATTAACTATATTCCCTGAAGCATCTGTGCAAGTGAAATTTTTATCAAGACAATTTAAAATAACTTTCTGTTCCTCTAACCAGTCCATTCCAATCAACAAATTATAAGAACCTAAAGGAAGAATATTTAGATTTGCACTCGTTTTTAAATCATTCATCATAAATTCACAAATTTTAACATGACTTGTGACCTTGCGTTTAGTACCTGTAGCTAGCTATACCAACCACGCTTTTTCAAAATTTTCAGGTACTAGATTACATAATTCTACAATTCTGGGAGCTACATAACTTAAACTTGCACCCAGATCGATTAATATAGAAATAAGATGATTTTTTAACATACCTGGAATTTCAACCATGGATGTTTGGTGATCTGCATGTCGATTTTCTAGTGCAGCGTTGATTCTAGGTATACTCCTCGCCATGTCTCCAACAGTGATGGCTTCTTGCAGAGAGTGAACCTTATTAAAGGTTCTGTTTATTTTTGGGAAGTCCTTAAAATAATGTGGGTCACCACATTCCCAACACTTTAATGGAGCTTTCTGAGCAGCAGGTTTATTAAAGGGTTCTCTTTCTCTTATAGCAGGAGGTTGGGGTTTGTAATTTCTGTGGTTGTTACCCTGATATCCCCTATAATTACTTCTAGTATTTCGATGAAATTTATGATTATTGTTTCTCTGGAAGTTATCCCTTTTCTTCACATTCCAGTTGGGCCAACTTTCTCTTCTTTTTTTGCTATGTTTGTAACAGTAGTTCGCCTTCCTCATGGTTTCATCTAATGTCTTTGGGTTATCAAATTCAATTCGTTCCTTGAACGGGGTAGGAAAACAACTGAGGAAGTGTTGTATCTTTGGATTTTCTTCAACTGTATAAGGCACATAACGGAGTAGACTCAGAAATTTACTATTGAGTTCTTTCATATTCATGGTTCATAATTTCAATTCATATAATTCCTTTTCCTTTTCTTCATAAAACTGCTCTGAAAAATATTTCTCTTTAAATAACTTTTTAAAAGTTTTCCAATTCACTCCTCGCTCCTTTATGCCTTTAACTTTCTTAATGTCCTACCACCATATATCAGCCTTTCCACTTAAGTTGCATATGGCCATTTTTTTCTTAAGTTCATCAGAATAGTTGTATATCTGAAAATATTTCTTCATGCCTGATAACCAAGCTTCAGCTTCTTCAACCTTTTCCATTTCGCCATTAAACATGGGGGTTTGATCTTCTTAAATTCCCCTGAAATATCCTCATATGGTCTGTACTTCCTCTTACCTTTATGCTGGTCATTGCCTTCACTGGAATCTTCATGTTCTTGCTTTAATGATTCATCACTAGATGTTTCAGTCCTATGGCTAGAAAAATCCAACTGTCTCCCCCTTTGTTTAGGGGGTGTAGTTGCCTTTCCTTCCTTATCTTTATCCTTCTTGTTACTATGTGTCTTGGCTAGTAAGATAGTATTCAATTCCTCTTGAGCCTTCATTATCCGTTCATTTTCCTCCCTAACTTTTTTCAACTCTGCCCTTAACTCCTCAACATTATCTCTGCTTTCATTCAGCTGCACCCACAATCTGTTTCCTCCAATACCTTCTGGTGGGGGTGTCTCTTTAGGTATCCCGAATTCTGCCATTTATTCCTGTTAACATACTTTGTTTCCTGATCCTGTAATTAGTAAGAGTAGAACACAAAATACAATATCGCTAGTTAAAAGAAAATCTTTTTATAACAGCGGAATTGTTTTGGGCCGCTACAGGCCGAGTACTGTAACACAGCTCTGATACCATATGTAAAGAACCTCAATTTCACCAAAATAAAATAAAAAAATTCTATGTGAATCAAAAGATAAATGTTAATGCGTAAAACTAATTATGCATATCCTGCTATGTGATTTTTAAAGGCGGTACAAAATACTGTTGACATAACCTTCTATTTAACCAAGCTGTAAAAGATATCTAAATATGATCAGTAATACTTTGAACATTTTACTTTGTAACAAGATGGTCATCCTTGATTCAGTGTCTACAATGATGTAATAAAAATGCTGAATGTAAATCATTACTGTGAGGACCTAAATAACTGAATGAACTACTTTTCTTTAATGGTGACAAGGGTTCTTTGAACAAACCCCGAGGCTTACTTAGCTTATGAAGCTAAAGCATGAGGAATCGTTTGTACAGGTTCAGGTTGGTCGCCGACTGTAAAGGTAAAAACAAAAGGATATGGTTTTAAGATCCTACTTAATAAAATATTTGAAGAGGGAACCCTAACTCCACCATGGGGGCATAAATTAAGGGAAGAGATCTTGGTCTTAGGTAATGACGTTGCTTTTAAGCCAAAAGGAGTCTTGGATTGGGTTATGGCGTTTTTACAAGGTAGAGATGTAGAAATGAAAAACAACTATACAAAAGGACAACCGATGGGTAAAAAATTTAAGATGTGAGTGCAAGCCAGCTAGATCATTAAATGTGGTCACATGATGCTCAAAGATCGAGGAGCAAGTTTCTAGAACCCTCGTTGGGGTTTGAAAGTTCTACAATGTTAATTTCTTTTTTTTTTCTCTTTTCTTTCGAAAGTGAAGATGATGGAGAGACGAACTCTCTCTCAGCATCCATGGTTGCTTCGGCCATTTCCAAAACAAACATTCGTCTACACTAAAGTTATCCCGGTGGTTCACTTATAAATGGTAAGCCTCGGGTCCTGTCTGAAAGCTTCCTTGTCAGCAATGAAATCAGAGAAATAGATTTTGAAAAGTAGGGTTTCTTGACAATCTCGAGCATAATCATGAAACAATACCATGGGCTTCTGCGTTTTGATGTACTGAGAGTGGCTTATTTATGCCTGAAATGGGGTTTCACCCAAATGACTGCCGATGGGTTTCAAACTCTTAAATTCTTTTTTTTTATTTAAAAAAAAATTTCAATGTGTGAACTTAGAAAAATGCAGCAGTTAGGTACAGCGTAGATAAAGTGAAATTCTATTTTTAAAAATCAGAATTGTATAAGAAAAAGGATTAAACCTGGGTTAAGAGGCTCGTCTCGGTTTTTCTTTTACATGATAGAAGTTACTGTGGGTAGAAACCTCATGGTATTAAAATTCCTTATGTAAAATACAGACTGTTAAAATAGATGGTATCCATCGTTTTTACTGAGATGTGTGCTGAAATTAAAAAAAAAGGAGTAACTGTCATTTTATTTGACAATCGTATTATGAAAATATCTTACATTTTGACATACATAGTAAACGTTAAAGAAATATGATTTTAGTTTACTGAATTCGTTTCCTTAAATGTTTTATTTCGGTAAAACTTGTATATGCAAATCTCTACTAGGGTAATTAACTATTATGAAAATAAGTCCTAAATTCTAGGCATACTTAGTGCGTTGGAGGAATTCTATAAATTAAATAATTAGTGTTAAGTTCTTTTACTTTGGGAAACCGTAACGAAATCTGAAAAACTCTAAGAATGATTAGTTTATAAAATCGTAAGAAATCTATGTAGAAGGTTAACCTAAAATCAACCCTACTATTGGTATTTAGCAGCAAGCTCTCTCGGTTTTAACCTGCGATAAATAATTATAATTTAATTAAAAGATTTATGATATGAAAAGTTTATTGGGAGCTATTACTTTAATAGTTACCTAACTCAATACTTGTGATATTGGTAATTATACATTTTAATAGAGAGATTTTTTTTTTAACTGTAGTTTAATTAGATATATTCTTCTATCAAATTTATCCCCTAATGTTTCAATTTGAAACCCAACGAAATAGCGGATAGACATGATAATTAAACATTGAATAAAAAGGAAACAACTACTAACATTCAGATACGAAGATGACTAGGTTTATTTTAATGTTTTAAAAGAGAAAAGGCTATTTTATATTATACTATTCTACGTCTTTTACGGAAGTCAAAATAAAATTTACAGAGCAGTTTATTGATATTACATAAAGGAATCATAATAGAATGAAATATAATAGCCTAACCGTGATTCAGAATAATAATAAAGAAATACTGCAGTAAGGATTTAGTTAACTTAAAGCACCCAACGATATAGAATAAGAACCTGATACCGAAATCTGGGAAAACAAGGATGGCTTTGTTGTTCCACCCAACCAATTCCTAGAGCAGTCCAGCTCCAGAACCCCCGAGCTTGTCTGCTTAACTACCCCAGCAAAAATCCTAAATGCGCCATCTCTTGCATTGTAGTTATCAATCCCTGTCCAATGCTAGCCTCCTGCTGCTCATGGACTTACTATTTGTAGTATTTGCCTAGGTCTTGGCCATTTATGAGCCTCTTTCCCTTCAGCACTCAACTTGGAGTGGAGGCCTGATTTTTAGGGATGATGCCTCTTGCATCTTTAACAATACTTGACACTTGTCTTTTTCCTCAAGTAGTTTAGTAGACACTCTTCAACATCTAGATCCGTCCTTATCTCCTATTTTATTATATTAATTAAAAATAATATCTTCAAGACAATTTGTTTCATTTTGACTTCGTAGTCAAAAATAGTAAAATAATAATTGTTCTCAATATTCTTTTACCGGCAGAATAATAAAATGTTTATTATTTTGGGGGTGTTATGCATATGAGGCAATGATTAGAGCTGCCTAAAATGTGCAAGGATAAAGTAAAAGAGTAAATTCATCAAATACAAAAAGGGTATAAACCACCGTATAATAGGAATCATACACGGAGTTATAAGGGAAACAACTCTAGAAGACTTGATATCCAAAAATACTTTATGCCATAGAATAGTTATAAGTCTAATAATCAGGGGAATGTGATAGGACAAAGCTGAGTTAAACCTGCGGATTATACAGTAAAGAAGCTAGAAGAAAATGTTCAGGGTGAAATTAAAATTTGGGGATGTAATGGACCGCGCTATCTTAGAGACTAGCCAAATAAGGAAAAATATGTTAGAGCAGTACTTAATATTCAAGAATACACATCAGTTAACGACATAACCAGGATGGTCGAAGTGGAAGGTAAAGTTCAAAATTGTTCAGTTTCTATGTTAGTTGATCCAGGAGCTAGTTTAAGCTATATGTCTCCTACTATAGTAGAAAAAAAATAGCTAAGAATAAACATAAGAAACCTTGGTTGGTCTAATTATCCATTTGGACAAAGCGTAATGTAACTGAAGTTGTGGAAGGTTATTGGTTAAAATTGAATGAGATGGAGACACAAATAAATTTGGATATACTTCCTTTGGGATCTTATGACATCGTAATTGGTATGGATTGACTAGAACAACATAAGGTAGTATTAAATTGTTCGGACAAAACCTTCACTTGTGTGGATGATCGAGGAAATAAAATTAATATCATCCCAATTCCCAGAGAGGTAATTGCAAAACATATATCTGCAAACCAATTAAAGAAAAGTGAAAGAAAAGGGTGCAAACTGTATATTGTTCATATTTTGAATATAGAAGAAGAATCTAAAAACTACACATAAGATATAACAATACTTAAGGTTCATTTAAGGATGTCTTTCCATAAGAAATTATAGGGTTACCACAAGGAGAGATATTGGTTTCTCAATTAATTTAGCACCAAGATCTACTCCAGTTTCAAAATCCCCATATAAGATAAGTGTACTAGAATTGACAAAGCTAGAAATGCAGTTGTAGGATCTCTTAAGAAAGAATTATATTAGACCTGGAGTGTCACCTTGGGGAGAACCAGTTATTTTTGTGAAAAAGAAAGATGGTATGTTTATATTATGCATTGACTACTGCCAATTAAATAAAATGACCATCAAGAATAAGTATCCTTTACCCAGGATTGATGACCTATTTGATCAAGTTCGTGGAGAAAAAATATTTTCCAATGTTATCATTAGATCAGAATTAAAGATGAAGATATCCATAAAATATCTTTTCCTACTAGATACGAACATTACAAATTTGTGGTAGTACCTCTTGGGATCACCAATCCACTAGTGGTATTTATGTGCTTAATGAATAGTGTGTTTAGCAAATTCTTGGATAAGACTGTGTTAGATTTTATTTATGATATATTGATCTATTATAAGGATGAAGAGGAACATGAACAACATCTAAGAATAGTTCTACAAACCTTAAGAGAAAATCAGTTGTATGCCAAAGTTAGCAAATATGAATTCTTTCAAAATAAGGTACAATATTTGGGCCATGTTATTTCAGCTGAATGGATATCAGTGGATCTTAATAAAATTAAAGCAATTAATGACTGGCCTACACTGAAGGATGTATCAGATGTCAGATCGTTTATAGGTTTAGCTAGGTATTATAGAAGGTTCATTGAAGGTTTTCAAAATTGGCTCATCCTATAAGTACTTCTCTCCAAGGAAGGGGGTTAGATTTAATTGTACTCGAAGTTGTGAAGATAGTTTTCAAAAGATGAAACAATCATTAGTAACAGCCCCTATGTCTAAGATTGTTGATCCTTATAAAGAATTTGTAGTATTTACTAACACTTGTAAGGAGGGGGTGGGAGGTGCATTGTCGCAAGAAGGCCATTTAATAAGTTATGAATCTAGAAAATTCAAGACACGTGAGTTAAATTATGCTACTTATGGCTTAGAATTAATAGCGATCATACATGCCCCAAAGATGTGGCGACATTATAGTTAATAGGAAGAAAAATTATTTTACTCACAGTTAATGTACCATTGAAAGTTTTGTTTCAGCAACCCAACCTTAATGCTAGACAGGCTCGGTGGCTAGCCTTGTTAAGTGAATATGAGTTCGAGATAAAACATATCAAGGGGAAAGAAAGTAAGGTGGTAGACGCTTTAAGAAGGAAAATACATGCTATATGCTTGATCTTTATAAGCGAACAAGAAATATATTTTAAGGACAGATTGAAAACAACCTTGCAAAAAGATGATTTTTATAAGGAAACAGTGAGAAAACTGCAATAAAAAATTGAAAATCAACAGCTTAAAAATTTCTACATCAACAATTAAGGGTTCTTGATGTTTAAAAATAGATATTACATTCTTAATGAAACAGAAATAAAGACATTAATTTTGAAAGAAATGCACAAAGGATATAAAAAGTGGTGACAACAATAAAAAAATATATTATTGGCGAAAAATGAAACAAGAAATTGCTGAATACTTGGCTAAATGTTTGGAGTGTCAGCAGGTAAAGATAGAGCATCATCATCTTGCTGGTTTGGTTACAGTCGTTACCCATTATGGAATGGGTATGGACTTTATAACATGTTTCCCAAGAAATCAAAGACAACATGATGCAATTATGGTAGTAGTGGATAGATTAAGTAAGGCAACTCACTTATTCCAATCAAATCGACATTTAAGGCCATTAATATAGCAGATATTTTCATGAAGGAAATTTTTCGACTTCATGTCATACCAAGAGACATCATATCAGATAGAGATGCTAAATTTACTTCTAATTTATGGAAAGGGTTGTTTGCTCGTTTAGGGACACAACTGAATTTAAGTACAGCATACCACCCTCAAACGAACAGGAAAAAAGAAGCCACCCCATGTCAATTGCTACAGCGACTCAGTCAATTGTTGAATCTGTTCAGAGGTACTGTTAATGAATCCGTGATCGATTCTCCTCCCACCACATCTTTTCCTGCGCCTCCCCAAATTGTTGGTGGCTACACCACAACAATATGATATATGCAGAGATGAATCCAGTTGTATAGTTTCGAAGGTTATTATGAAATGTACCTGAAACTGATGCACCTTAACTCCCTAGAACCGCTGGGCGTAGATCTGATTGTAATGAACACCCCTGGCTCGTCCTCTCGTCCTCCGCCACCCATTTCATCTCTTGATCGCTTGCATTGCTTGCTGTAACAGACACGTCATCGGATCGATCCAGTACGTCTCGGGAAGAACTGGATGATGTCTCTGCCTTGGCACTCCTCGAACACCCCTGGCTCGTCCAGCCGTTTGTTGCATGCAATACTGGTCAACATTACTAATAAAACTGAAACAAATAAAATTTGACAATATTAACAGTTTCTGTCAATAGAACTGACAGACAACTCAATTAGCCATTTCTGCACCAAAGCGGACCTCAAGTCACTAGAAAAACCGGTCTTCCTTAGACGATCAACAACGACAAAAGTTGTAAATCTGTAGAGTGTACTCTTCCTCTTCTACTACTACTCTACTCCCCTAGCTTTTTCCGATTCCTTGTCGATCTACCTAGGCAAACGTTTTCCCTTTAAAGCAAAAGAAAAAACACAGACACAAATGATGAACCCGTCAGAGCACACGCTAAATTATTCCCAACACCGTCAAACTCAACCGCACCACCTCCATGAAACCGTTCACCTGGACAACAAATACAAACGGGTAATATCATAAAAAAATAAAAATAAAATCCCTAATCTACCTAAGTTTGACAGATTTCAGAAGAAGCATATATTCTCAGTGGTGCTTTGGCCTCCTCCATTCCGTCCTACCATGGCTGTATCCGTGTATCTGTATCATCCAGTGTCTTGATGTCAAGTCTTCTGTCAATGGATGGCCCTCCAGACAGAGCACGACAATGCAACTCATTATCAGTAGTTATCTTACAAATATTATTATAGCAATAATTATTGTGATGTCGGCGGGCATCTCATTGCAAAACTGGTAAAATCTTGGCGGTGAAGTTGGCATTTTATTGGCCTCTTGAGATTTGGGATACAATGTTAACGAATTCCAACAAACTGAATGGTTGTCTTTGTTTTTATGGTTGCGACAGCAGCATTGATATCCTTGGGCACGACATGTCCACATTAGATGAGACAACAGGCCATGTATTTTCCATGGAGAAGATCGCACTTGGCCATCATGGAGGATGGCTTGAATGCGTTGTTTGTAATTTCTGCCACAGAAAGCTGTTCATAGTAAGCCTTTTCTGCATAGATCACAGGGGCGTAGGACGAAAGAATAAAGTGGATACGAGGATACGGGACCAAGTTTGTTTGGAACTCTGTTACTTCGACATTCAAGCTGGCACCATGATTTTATTCCAAGTGATTCCCTAATATTTCTGACCTGATTCTGTGGATCTAACTGTTTTTTAGAGGCAATTTTTTTTGGAATGTCACAAATAGCCCATTTATTTTAATAGGTTAGAAACAAACATTCTCTTAAAATAACATTCTCTCCATTTCAAATTTCCCTTCGCCTGCGTTTTGGTTGGTTTCCCATATATTTCATATGGGATGATTGAGATTTTTCAATATTTAATTATATAATTGATTAAATAACTTAGAATTGATGAAGTTCTCAGCTTTCAGTGACATCAATGTTTTTGAAAAGAGTTTGGATTGCCAAGAATTTGATACTTTATGCTTGATAGACTGAATGTGATCAAGACGTACATACATTGATGTTATAGTTTTCCAATCAATATATGTTACGCATGCTGTTGTTGTTTCAGGCGCTTCATGTGGAGGTTAATGGAAAATTTTTCATATTCAAATTCGTTTAAAGAGGGAGGAGGAATGTTTCAATAATGGACAAAAACCTTTCAATCACTTCAATTCCCAATGGACTTTCATACTGCCGATCTAAACGCTGTGGATAGACATTTCATCAGCAATGTAATAGTAAAGGTATAATTATTATACTACATCTCTTATTAGGTTCACAATATTTTTTTGACATGCATATAGTAAGAGTATTTATTTTGACATGCATATAATAAGCGTTTTTGTGTTGTTAGTTCATATTTTCCTGGTCGATTGCCCATGTATAAATGGGCATGGATTTCAAGTACCTCCACTTCTCCACAGTGATTTAAATAAAATTAAGTTATGATTTGATATTATTTATTTAAATAATATATAAAGTAATTATTTATTTAAATAATACAAACTCAATAAAAGTAACTTTAGAAACAATTTTGTTTTATATTAATATAATATTTTTATCTTACATAGTAAAGTTCCTGTGTCTCTTCACACAATGATTTTACAATCTCAGGGTGGATGCTATATGCATTTATGTATGTTTTGAGATTTTTAAGGCTTTTATTAAGGCTAAAAAAACTGAGTTAGCATAAGTGTAGATTTTACTAACTCATGCTATAGGGGAAAATAAAATGAGGGTTAGATCTTAGACACTTTAATTGGAGGGGAACATTTTGGGAAAGATCACAACATTATATGGTCTATACATAAATCCATACTTACTATAGATTCGTTTAACTTACTTTCAACACATAAAATTATATTATCTACATACACACAACTTTCTCACATTTGGAAACATATCGAAGTTCTCTTCGGTGTCCATACTAAACCACTCAAAGACTAAAAATAATGACAAAATGATGCAAAAGGCTTCTCATCCAAGTGGAGTAATGAGCCATAGGGGGATGCCATGCCCCAACTAACCCCAATGATGTAGAGGATCCCTCAACGTCCTCCCCTTTAGTAAGGTAGGGCTCTCTTCAAGTGTATGATGCCATCATGGAGTGTGCAGATGTTGATAGAGAAGAGGGTTAATAAATGAGAAAAAGAAGGTCCAGGCGGGCATAAATGAGGTGTGCTAAAACAGGTATGACAACCCTTATACGCACATTCACTTTCTACATAGCAAAAACATTAGTGTGGCTAAGATCACCTTCTACATATCAAAACATTTACTCCCCTATCATCAAGTGTTTGGCATTTAGCGTTTAATGCAGAGGCAAGACAGATTCGATAGCTCACAATGGTTGGTGGTGGTGGCATCTAGTGTTTGGCATTTAGCTTTTAATGCAAAGGAAAGATGGATTCGATAGCCCACGACAATTGATGGTGGTGTTTTCTTTCCAGCAATCTACAGGGGAGTTTCTTTACCAAATGATTCATACACATAGACGACCTTCAAGAAACATTGGCCAAAGATTTATAATTATTAATATTCACTACAGATTTCGATTGTAGGAAGCTTTGATTGCAACATTAATTGAATTTTAGTTATAAAAGTTGAGGCGAGATTTGTGAGTGGTCGTGGGGAACTAGTTCTGAGGATTTATATTCCCGACAAACAATGTTTGATTGCTGGAGAACGTGGTGACATGCAGAGATAATGGCACCTTAATGGGTCCCCGTAATAGATACCCGTTTGCACCCCATGAATGCTCCATTGCCATCCACTCATATGAATCCTCCTATATCATTAAATTCAGGAACACTCCAACCGCATTAGTATTACACCAGAAAACTAGCAGCGGAATGAAATTAGGACGTCAAAACTTTACATTTGAATGACACTGCACCTCTTTTAGATGGACTGTTCACACATCCCCATATTCATCTTCATATTCAATGAGTACGGATACCTAGTACGCAGTTGAGTCTTTGTTCACATGGAAAGTTACGTTCTTCCCTAGAAGTTTGCACAATGTACTGCAATACCACATACCATTCAAAGCTTATTATAAGTTTGGACAAACATGTTACAACTTCAAAGCCAAAAGAGGGTTGGGACAATGAGACACTAAGTGTTGTAATACCGTCTGTATAGAACTGAGATCTCTCCATTGTTTAGAATCGACGTGGTTTTGTTAGCAATCACTATTCGCCCAAAAGCATATCCACTCAAATCAAAATGCATTCTACCAAATGCATAGGGTCCTTTGGTCCATTTGTTAGTCACCACAAAGGTCATTGCTCGCTTCATACACAAACTCTCGTCCATGCATTTCACCAATTTGAGATACATAAAATATGTTCCAATGCAACGATGTAGATAATATGTTCCATCAACTATCTGGAACAATGCATGAAGCACCATAATATTTTCTTGTCTCCTATTTTGTGTGCTTCTTGTGTGGGTGTTTTGTGTAAAAAAACAATCCTATACACTTATCTATGGTTGAGTGTATATAAAAAAAATATGATACACTTATAGATTACACAAACACTATGACTAATCTAACATAGGTTGATGTTTTTGAGCATAGGGATTCTTATGAGATCCTCTATTAGATGAGCATTGTTTCTTTACAAAGCCAACAATACTTTTCATTTGGATATGAGCTTGAATGTATTCCTTGAAATCTGAGTACTTATGAAAATCTCCTTGTTTCTTCACTAGATTCCGTAATTATTATTATAATATTTTGGTAATTATTATTTTTTCCTTAGGACCTTGATCCAATTCGAAATTCGAATAGAGGGATCAATTGCATCTTGTGTGTTTGAATATCATTGTACTCTTGTTGGTTTTTTGCTAGCCATTACTTCATAATACAAAGCACAATCATTCAAAGATTAAAAATTAACTTAACTCAATTCAAGCACAAGTAATAAAAATTTATGTTATTCAAATATAATCAAGCATAAGCATTCAAACAATTGCCACTCATATTCAAACATTCAAGTTGCCATCATATCAACAATGGATAAATATACATATTATGGAGCATTAAAGATGGCTAGGTATGCAATTTTTGTAAGCATGTGGCTTGAACATTTTGCTTCGTTCTATATGTTGCCCACAAGTTTAGCCCTTATATAGACAATTCTAAATATTTGTTGTGTGGATTTAGGAAGAATTTGAACTTGAAGATTAAAATTTATGTGTTGTTATGTTTTATTTATCTTTTATCTTCTTTAATAGGGAGACATCGACGCTTTTGTATTCCTTGGTTCTTCTTCCTGAATTTGAGTAATTTTGTCCCAATCCCACATGATGTCTTTTGAGAATAAATTAATTCCAAAGGATATTTCCAACTATATTTTAGTCACACTTGGATGAATAATCTTCCATGTTTTGACAAGACACTATGCAAATTCCTACTAAATAAGAAGATATTCATCTTCTTTTCACCCACCCACCATTGTTCCTATTACTTTTGTGAAGCATTCCAAGCACTACATTGTTGCTTCAATAATTCTTTGGATGGATTCTAGGGTAATAGTAGACTTATCAACATAATTAGCATTGAGAAAAAGTAAATAACATTAGGAAGAATAGACACACTAAAGTCTTATTGTTATCCTGATCAAGAAGAGTTTCTTCCAGGATGATAAGCTTAAAAAGAATATTACTTGTTACAAGAACAAAAAGATCCTTCAACATTGCTTTAGATGAATCCTACGGATCAATAGACTTATCAACAAAATGAACATTAAGAAATTGTTTATCATCATGAAGAAAAACCATAAACCCAATCCAACATATAAACACAAATTGCACAGGAAATATCCACTAAACAAGAAAATGTTAAAATGAAATATTATGACCATCAACTAGCAAAACAAATATTGCTATGTATAGGGAAGTGAGTAATGTTATC
Organism: Larix kaempferi; assembly: GCA_027924585.1. Lineage (NCBI taxonomy): Eukaryota > Viridiplantae > Streptophyta > Pinopsida > Pinales > Pinaceae > Larix > Larix kaempferi. The sequence continues at coordinate 450,507 of BSBM01000576.1, read as the reverse complement.
CTACAATTTATGGGTCCAATTAGGATTAGTAACTGGATCACTTGGATTGGTCATGCAAAATGTATACACACCTGGATCTACCCCTCTTATGTTACAAACCTATGTTGTCGTGGCATTTGATAGTTACATTGGGCCTCCACGGGACCAATCTCAACCAAACCACATATCAATTCCACCCATAAGTCAAAGTAATAAGAAACAAATCCCCCTAAAGATGGCTCGGTCACTGACTATCCATAAATCCAAAGGATCGACATTAACAAGGTTAACCATTGACATTTGTAACAAAGAATGTAAGGATTGACCTTCACAGTGAATGCCACGTACTACAACATTAGAATTTCAATCCGAATGACACCATTGTTCTCCTTAAAACGCTATGCAAAAATGAAAGACACTTCATATGTCTCGCTTCGAAAAAAGCAAGAGGCATGCCTTCATTCTCTATCCCTTTCACACTTAGAATTGCAATCTTCAATCCTTGCACTCCCCTTACCAAATGAAAATACCAAATATATGTATTTTAGTACGTCATCATTTTGGTATGACAAATTAATGTACAACTCATTTTATTTGCCATCTATTACATAGGTTCTATTTATTGCTTATTAGTATTTGCAACATAGTTTTCCTTTCAATTTCATAAAATACAATCCATACAATAAATTAGCTAGACTTACTTTCAAACACACAAAATTATATTACCTAAATACACAACTTTCTTTCATTTTCCAACACATTGAAATTCTTCTCAACGTTGCATTTCCCTGTTTTAGGGATACGCTAGTTTATTTAAAAATTTAAAAAGGAAGTGAAAAGTCTTTTGAACACTTCAATGCTTGGAGTCTGGGCAACACAAATATTAAAATGACTTGGAAAGTCGATGAGGGTACTCTCCAAAGTTGAATCACAAAATCAGAATCAAAGGATTTAGAATGACGATTAATATTTAACGTCAACGCCAAAAGTTTGATTTAGATGGAGCTTTCTCCCCGGCGGTCCAAGAGTTGTCGGAAAATTAATCGAAACGCACCCTTTCTGTTTCCGGCGATGGATTTCATAAGTCTTCTGAATTATGGTGGTCGAGATGGTTATTGAAAGTTTGTCTAGGCCGCCGAAATTGAAATTCATGTTTCCGGTAGATCATGTAGATAGTAATTTGTCGAAAGAAATCTCATATACTACTTTTATATTTTGACAAACTAAAACCTTTTCAGGCTCATATAAATAATTATTATCTTTAAAATTCCTATTATTATCATTATTTAAAATTCTACTACTCAAATGTATTAATTTTTGAAAGGTTTATGAAAATGGTGCTAGTAGATTTTTTAATTATTTGTAAATTAAATAAATAATTATAACATTTATAAAATAAATTACATCTTCTTACTAGTTTAGAAATGTGCATATCTGATGTATTATTAGAGGCCATGATTGAAACTAAATTTGCAGATATATTTGAAAATAAATTAGTAATTCATACTAATAATAAATTTGTATCCATGCTTAAAAATAATCTTGTTGCCATGCATGCTTATAATAAATTTGAAAAGATTCAAAAGCTAAATTTGAAAAGATTCAAAAGCTAATAAAAGACAAGATAAAAGTGATGGAGAATAATATATAGTTCATATAAAATAGATTGAATGCAAAGGCTAGATTACACGCAATGGAAAAAAAACGATACTCTACCCAACAAAGAAATATTGGAAGAGTATTTTTTAAGGATTCTAACTAATGCCTAATATTATATACTTATATACTCAAGTGAGCATATGATCATCTAACACCTTTACTGCTTGGAATGCTTTCTATTATAATAAAAAGGAAGGATTCACCTTCAAACCACCTCTCTTATTCATCACGGGTCACACTGTGAGTATAGAGTCATGTACGATTCTCCATCGATTAAGGCATTTTTAATATGTTTGGTGTAGAGGGGTGTATTGGTTCATAAGTTATCAGTTGATGGGAGTTGTTCAATTTTTTAGTAATTTTTTTAGTTATCGAGATTTGATAAAAATATATAGTTTTTATTTATTTAGAATTTTGAATAGATAATTTTTTTAAGAATATTATTCAAATTTTTCTTCAAAATATAAGGAGTGCCTTAATAATATATTTATTCACCATTCACCATCTATTCTATGCCTAGCCGACATCAATATTAAGACACCAAATTATATTTTATTTTGATTCAATTTTTATACCCTTCAGATGAACAAGGGCGTGGGTGAATAATGCTCCAATACATGAATGCAATAGATTATTATTTAAGGATCATGTTTTATTTAGTATAGACAACTAATGTATAAGTGATGTTAAGAATGATTAGTTCTCCGTTAAAGAGTTAAAATATGTAGTTTGTTATTGTAAAAGATAGAGTACATTTATGAATAAAGAAATTGTGTGATTTTTATGTACACATCTATCCCAACTCTTGAACTAAAAGGATACGTGAACAAAGAATTTGAAAGATTTTAGCTTAATGAATAGAATGATTATTTTGAAAAATCTAATACGTTGTTATGGATTTTTTATTTAGTTAGATAGATTCTTGAAAATGCTTTAATTTATAATAACCATATTCAGAATGGTGTTTTCAATTATTGAAAAGGACATTTTAAGGAGATGTAATAACCATATTCAAAATGGTGTTTTCAATTATTTAAAAGGACATTTTAAGGAGATGTTGATGACTCCCATTTCTTCGTATCATTTTTTCCGTGGAGAATATACTTTACCAGATACTTTGGGCGACTTGATTCCCTAGTTTGTACTCATTAAATTATTTTAAAATTACATAACTTTTTCTATGTAAAAAATATCTTAAAATTACATGACTTTTTCTATGTAAAAAAAATTCCTCCTTGATGGAGATGATTAACACATCCAATATACTATTTGTACTGCCATATTATACTACCCTTTAGATACAACAACGGCAATCAAATATCGTCAACATAGTTTACCTCTAGGTAAGATTTGTTGTATTAAAATGAAAAAAATATTTAAAATATAAAATCAATTCTTTGTTTCATTTTCACAATTTTAATTAGTTATTATAACCATAATGAAACGGAAATCTATTCGCTATTCAGTTTATGTTCAAAAAGCTGTTTTTTAATTATAAATTTAACACGAGAGTGTACATCTTTTGAATCCTTCAACATTTTGAGTCAACAAAAAATAATTATAAATTTAACACGAGAGTGTACATCTTTTGAATCCTTCAACATTTTGAGTCAACAAAAAATATTTACAGATTAATCTAAAACGTTTCGTTGAAGTCAAGTTACAAAATCAGAGTCAAAGATTTAATTTCAAACTCTTTGATGTTAGGTGGCGGCTTAGCATCCTGTAGAAAAGTTCTTGGAAAATTAATCAAAACGCACACCTCTCGTTTCCGCCGAGACATTTCGTCGTGAATTCATAGGTTTCCTGAACTGGTTTGGAGTGCATTTAATTTAGCTTGAACTGAAAAACCTTTATACCTACCTAATCAACCGAAACTATCAGAAAAATATGGTCGAGCTCGTGTGAGATGGCCGAAAAACTTTCCTTTTGATTCATCTTTATCAAACGTCGCTTTAAAAGACCAGTCCACTCCATAAATTTGTCAAATGAATCCTCAGAGTCACCCCACGTTTCCTCCGCTCCAGCCACCCACTCTCGGCGAACTTCCTATATATACACTTGAATGTGACGGAGATATACACTCATATTGTTATTCATTTTCTTCTGAAATATTTGATATTGGAATTAGATTTGGTGCTATTCTGTGGCTCTGAATAAGTACAGAATACAACTGGTTGAAGAGACATGAATATGAGAATAGCAGCACGACTGGCAATATTGATTGCCATGTTTATGGTGGTCGCAATGATTACTGAAAGTTCGGCTTCCAGGCCGCTGAAATTGAAATTCATATTTCAGGGAGATGAAGTGCAAAATAATAATAATATTATTATTATTGAGATGAAGAATGGTTGGTTCGAATCCCTCAGAGGCCCTGTACCTCCGTCAGGCAGCTCTAAATGCCAAAACTACAGGTCTCCCAGTAAGGGAGGTTCGTGTTGAAGAGGAACAGATCAGTCGTTTGGAATTGCAAGAGCTTCTCATACTTTTGATCGGTCCTTAACGATGCAACTATTGCAAGGAAATAACACTGAAAATAAATAATACATATACTGTACTATAACCAGAAGAGAACAACCGAGGAAAGGCTCGTCGGCGTTGAATACAATTTGGTCCAGCTGCACGTTGAGGACGCACTAACAGGCCTGTCGATAGCATTGCAGCCGATTATAATTTTTTAGATTTGTTATCTTTGTCAATGCTTTACGTATAAACGTTTGTTCAACTATTCTTTATTAATTCCGTGATATCTCTGGCTTTCGACGTGATTTTCCTATGTTTAAGCCTGATATCGTCTTAGTGTACGTGGAGATGAATCAAAATTTCATACCACGACTTTTGTTTAAGCAGACACAGGCTTTTTAATCCCATGATAATCCCAATGGATTATTAATAGAATTTATGTTTGATCTGAACAAAGATTTGCAAGTCAAGCAATTTGATAAATTTTATCATGCTTAAAATGGATTTATATTAATTTTATCATAATAATTTACTTTTTAAATTTTTTAGTTTTTCATTTTTCATTTTATTCCTTCGCAATTTAATTTATTAAAATTATAATACAACTATTCTGGAAGTAAAAATTCATTAAATACAAATAAGAAAGACATTAAATATATAGTATATTTTTGTTTTTCTCATTAGTGGCACAAGGAAAATGAATCTACATTTTACTTCTTTTTTTTTAACAACTTCTAATGTGATGATGTGATGATGGTGTTGCACTACATCTATACCATGTGTAAATGTTGTTGAATTGGATTACAGTTATATACTCACGAATCCTTTATTCAGTATTTAGGTTTGTTTCATAAATTGGTGCATCCTTCATCGATAACACATACACATAATCTATCTGTATAACCAACACACATAAACATATATGATGCACCTATGCACATAGGAGATGATGCTCCTAACCCACAACATATTAATGCATGTAAAGATAATTGAGACACATATAATTGATGCACCTTAGATCCACACTCATACATATAGGGTTCACACAAACACACAAAATTGACGCATTCACACACATGTATTGTGCATGTGAGTGCATCGTCTTTGTCTATCTAAGTGCATAACTAGTTATGTGTGTGTGAGTGCATTGCTTGTGTTCTAGGGTGCCATAAATGGATCATGAGTTCCCGAGGTAAATTTTATGGTCTAACACCCTAGATTTTACATCAAACCATGGGATTGGTATTAAGAATGATCCCTAGTGTTCGAAACCTTAAAAGTAACCATATCTCACTCATATGCCTATACCATGGAATGTGCCTTGAGAAGCATTCATAATGTGCAAATCCTCAAAATGGTGACCATATATCAAAGGTATGATAAAAGATCCTTAAATAAGCTCTATGTGGTGATCTAGGTTATTGTTCATGGACCATGAGCTCTAGAGGAAATACTATAAGTAAATATGAGACCCTAATGTCAAACCTTGTACCATGGACTAGGCCACAAAACCATCCTTAGTGTTACAATCCTTGATATGGCTACGATAACCCATTTGTGGTTGAAATATTCCCTATGCAAAGCATATGTGATGGTCAAGGGAACTACTCATTGATTGGAATCAAGAACCATCTCTTGTGTTATAAAACTCAAAATGGATACCATATCAAACTCAAGGACTTGCACCCTTGAGGTAATAACTCCTTATCCTAATGATGTGTTGTGTGGATTCCACTATAAGGTTTTGCACATCATGTATGTTTCCCAAGGCCTTGATCAAGGTTTTAGTGTTTTTTTAATCCTTCTTCATACAATGAGACAGGTCTATCTAAAAATGTTTGTTCAAATGTTTTATTTGAAGGTGCCCACATCTTGTCTTAGGGTCTAAAATAGTCTTTTCATGCTCATGGACTATGCACATTGTGTAAAACCACCAAATATACCTTGTAAAGGGAATATTTTGTGTATAGGTTCCACATGCTTTGCATTACATCATAAATGGTTATTAGGGTCTTAGACATCATATGAGGATGAAAACCAATTTCTTAGGTCCTATAATAGGATTTTTTGGCTCATGAATAATGTAGATGGTATAAAATTTCCACAATATAGTACGTAGAAAGGGAATCTTTGGCCTATATGTGTCATATTGTTTCCATTGCAAGTTTATTCACACCAAAGATGCATTTTAGGCTCATAGACCTATTTGGGGGATCAAAGCAATGTATTACATCCAAATAGAGTATTTTATGGCTTATGGACTATGCACTTGATTTGACATTACCATATAGCCCCATAGGGTGCAAATTTAGATTACATGTGTTGTGTGGATTCCATTATAAGGTTTTGCACATCATGTATGTGTCTCATGGAATTTCTCAAGGTTTTGCAATCAAAACTAAGGTTGTAAGCCATAAAAATAAGATTATCTTTGTCTAATGGACATGCACATGGCACTGTGTCACTTCACGTGTTCTATAATGAATCTTTTTGGAGTCATGCATCAATAGTGAGGCTCTTTACAATTCCCATTATTTTGAAATTTTCCATATTTTAAAATTTACATTATTTAATTTTCTATTTGTGAAATTCTTTAAATCTACTCTTATTTTGCTAATGAATGGTTATTGTATTTTGTTGAGATAGAAAAAAATGTCAGGTAACCTTAACTGGGGGACTAGTAGAGTAGACTGAAATGCTCATATATAATCTATTATTGATTATTCAGTGCTAATGTCGATTTTGATCCTGCTGAAAACAATTATTTTGGCACACAGACTATCAATGATTATAAACCCGCATCTAATGAGAATCATCCCAATCTAATTGATCATTATATTGGTGATGGGAAATGTTATTTCCCTCGTAAAAAATGAAAAGGTATAAATATAATAATAGTTTCTATGTCAAAAACTATGAAACATTGCTTAGAGTATGGGAATTTGGAAGGTGGAAGAGAATATAACCCCTTGGTAAGCTATCAATAACATGGTTTTTGACATTTTCCAATAGTTTTAGTATTTCACTATTTCGATACTAATTGTATTTATTTTGTTGTAATTATTTCATAGACAAGACCACTAATGTATAGAACCCCACATGCTACAGTTCACAATAGAGATCATGGTGAGGGTAATGAAATTGAAATTGATATTATGGAAGAAAATGACCCTAATATTCATGAGAATGAAGGGGTAAATAGGTTTATCCATCAGAAATTTGTTGCCATGGATGATAATGCACATGAGGATGATATCTATGAAGATATTCAAGATGTACCTCTTATTAATAAGGCACATAAATCCTTATGGGATGGTGCAAGGTAATGATGCCCAATTATGACACGCTAGTTGCAATGACATTATGGAAAAACAGAAATATTATCATTAAAATCAATTATTAGAAGTACCTACAAAACTTTTTCCAATTAAGTGTAAAAAGATGAAACGTAGAAAAATGGATGACCTTCTGGAATATATAACTTTTATTTATGGAAAAGTGGTATAACCACCCCAAAATGTCATTATTCGAAGATTGGTATGTTATTTTTTTTCTAAAACATAATGCACATGTTTTTGTTGACCCACTTGTTTGCTATGTAAATTTTCAATTTATGAGAAAAAAATATATAGAGGCATAGGAAACAGACAAATCTTGTGCAGGGCTATTTTTCCAAAATTTTAAAAGTTAATTTTATTTTTTTTAAATTACCGAAGTTAGTGAAGGCCTAAAATGACATGGTCAAGTGTTGATCCACCATATCATGGTCTAAAAATAATCAAGATACTTTTTTTTTAAGGTTGTAGGTATTTTTGTACTCTCTTGTGGGTTCTTTTCCGTTTTTGAAATAGGTAAGCCAATCAAAAGTTATAGGCCAAATGAACGACCTATGTTTTTTACAAATTTGACATGAGTGTAGTTAAAAATGAATTAAAAATAGAAAACAACAACAGATCTATTCAAAAATTATATATTTAGATTCTGCACACAGAGCTCGACAAGTGTGTGCAATTTCATCTGCAGTGCACTCGTGGAGCGTATGCGGAACTAGTTGTGAAAAACATGAAGTTACAGCATTTGATGTGTCCTGCCATAAATCAAACATAAATTAGACTAAGCCTCAATGTGCAATTTGAAGCTAATTCCAAGCCTGCAAGGGCGCCAAAAACAATTTGAATTTAAGCACGCGTGCACGCACGCGTGTCTATAGGCACGCACATGTCTCTGCATGCGTGCACGCGTTATTTGCACACAAATTTTATTTTTCAAAAACAAGGTCTCCCTTTATATGTTTTCTTTAATTTACTTTCTCAAGGGGATACATAAAGTTGACAAAGGAAATTAAAGAAAACATATAAAGGGATACGACGTCCCACAGCCATTTCTCTCGCCACCCACTCTTCATTCATTTTGCATGCATTTCACTATGCAACCATCTCAGATTCTCACTGCATTTTACCTCAATTAGTTTCTCAATTCATTAGGACCCACACCCGTCGTATGAGGAGTGTTGCCAATAGTCTTGAGTTTCAGCTTGGCAATGGTGATGATTCATGGTATTACGTTTCCATTCGGCTGCAAGATGGAAAACCCATAGTTCACTACGAAGATTTGTCTAACAAATGTGAGGGTTTGGGTTCCGTGCCCCCGGAGCAAATGATGATGAAGATGATGATGGTGATGATGAAGATGTTGATGATGATGATGATGAGATGATGATGATGATGATGGTGATGATGATGGTGATGATGATGAATATGCTGCTGATGATGAATATGCTGATTATGATGACAATGGTGATGAAGATGATTATGAGGATGATGGTGATGATGATAATGATGATGGTGATGAGGATGATGGTGATGAGGATGATGATGATGATGATGATGATGATGATAAAGATCATGATCATGACGATGATCATCATCATCGTCATCGTCATCTTCATCATCATCACCATCATCCTCATCATCCTCATTGTCCTCCTCTTCATCATCATTGTCTCCCCCTTCCTCATCAACATCTCCATGATCATCATCATCATCATCATCATCATTATCATCATCATATTCATCACCATCGTCATCATCATCAACATCTTCATGACCATCACCATCATCATCATCATCATCATCATCATCATCATCTCATCATCACCATCATCATCATCATCACCATCAACATCTTCATCATCATTGTCATCTCCCCCTTACTCATCAACATCACCATCATCATCATCTTCTTCATCATCATCATCATCCTCATCATCATCGTCCTCCTCTTCATCATCATTGTCATCTCCCCCTTCCTCATCAACATATCCATCATCATCTTCTTCTTCATCACCATCAACATCATCTTCATCACCATCGTCATCATCATCAACATCTTCACAATCATCACCATGATGATGATGGTGGTGATGATGATGATGATGACGACGATGGTGATGACAATGGTGATGAAGAAGATGATGATGATGGATATGTTGATGAGGAAGGGGGAGATGAAAATGATGATGAAGAGGAGGACGATGATGACGATGATGAGGATGATGACAATGATGAGGAGGAGGATGATGATGGTGGTGTTGGCGATGATGATGATGATGATGGTAATGAGGATGAAGAAGATGATGATGATGGAGATGAAGATGTTGATGATGATGATGGAGAAGATGATGATGATGGAGATGTTGATGAGAAAGGGGGAGATGACAATGATGATGAAGATGTTGATGGTGATGATGAGATGATGATGATGAGGATGGTGATGGTCATGAAGATGTTGATGATAATGATGATGGTGATGAAGATGATGATGATGGTGATGATGATTTTGATGATGATGACAATGGTGATGAAGATGGTGATGAGGATGAGGATGATGATGGTGATGGTGATGATGATGACGACGATGATGATGATGAAGAGGATGATGGTGATGAGGATGAGGATGGTGATGATGAGATGATGGTGATGATGAGATGATGGTGATGATGAGATGATGATGATGACGATGGTGATGGTGATGAAGATGTTGATGATGATGACGATGGTGATGAAGAAGAAGATGATGATGATGGAGATGTTGATGAGGAAGGGGGAGATGACAATGATGATGAAGATGTTGATGGCGATGATGATGGTGATGGTCATGAAGATGTTGATGATGATGATGATGATGATGATGAATATGTTGATGATGATGACAATGGTGATAAAGATGGTGATGAGGATGATGATAATGAAGAGGATGATGGTGATGAGGATGATGATGGTGATGATGAGATGCTGATGCTGATGATGGTGATGGTGATGAAGAAGTTGATGATGATGGCGATGGTGATGAAGAAGAAGATGATGTTGATGATGATGAAGAAGATGATGATGATGGAGATGTT
>BSBM01000576.1:320000-435000 GCA_027924585.1 Larix kaempferi | reverse complement strand
TCATCATCATCATCCTCATCATCATCATCATCATCGTTCTCCTCTTCATCTTCATTGTCATCTCCCCCTTCCTCATCAACATCTACATCATAATCATCATCTTCATAATCTTCATCATCATCATCATCACCATCATCACCATGTCCTCATCACCATCGTCATCATCATCTTGACATATTCATCATCATCATCATCATCATCATCATCATCTTCACCATCATCATAATCATCATAATCATCCTCCTCATCTTCATTGTCATCTCCCCCTTCATCATCAACATCTCCATCACCATCTTCATCATCATCATCACCATGTCCTCATCACCATCGTCATCATCATCATGAAATATTCATTATCATCATCATCATCTTCACCATCATCATCATCATCTACATCATCCTCCTCATCTTCAGTGTCATCTCCCCCTTCCTCATCAACATCTCCATCATCACCCCTAAACACCTAGCACTTAAATGCACTTAGGGATTATGGGTTAGAATAGGGCCTAAAGGCTTTTATGGGGGAGGGGCTCTAGGAATAAACTGACACATTTACATTTGTTTGTTAATAAATGTAGTGAACGCCACCCACCGAACTATACAACATTCGGCAGAGGCACGCATGTGATAGGAGCGCACACACACCTCCCTTGGCACATGCACGTCCCTGATGAAGATGAAATCTAGAAAAACACTCGCACTATTCTCCTGCATTTTCTCCCTTCTTCATTGCGTTTGGTTGGCTCTTTTCACGCATAGTCCGAAAAGCATCACCATTTTATGTTGAAGTCAATTACCATTTGGTGCTTCCTTGACCATTTGGATAGAATACACAACATTTGGGGCTCTATTTGGCTATTTGGATTGAATACACACCTCTTGGGCTCTATTTGGATCATTTGAGTGAATACACAATAGTTGGACTCTATTTGGCTCCTTGGATTGAATTCTCATGCTACTTGGATGCACATGAACTCTTCTTACATATAGTGGACACATCAAAGGAGCATTTTATATTTGAAGCAAAGAGCAATCATAATCCTTGAGGTATGGTGACAATTTTATCTTGTTAAATGTATTTTAGTCTTCATTCACTTGTTTGAACATAGATCTTGTTAAATAGATCTATTTTAGTCTTCTTAATCTTCAACATAGACAAATAAAAACATCTTACCAAAAAAAAACTACAACATGCACCAAGCAATGCTTTCAACCTTTCATGAAGATAATAAAAAAAAATTACTTGCATCACCACCAATAACATTTCATAATCACATTCCTCCATCTAGTAGACAAACATTTGTTGAATTCCTCATGGTTTCACTACAACAACTCACACAAACACCTAAACAATTGAAAACTCTTAGTCTTTTGGAGCTATTTTCCCTCATCCATACCATGAAAATGAAGTGAGTATGAGCTTTTAAGATTATATGAAAACATTATCACTAGATTTTGTTGCACATAATCAATTGCTACATCGAGCTTTAATAATCATGCACATCGAGTTTTAATATCTTGTTTGTTGTTCATTCTTGCAGGGGTCATATTTTTGTTTTTCCAAAAAATGCATTGAATATGGGAAACAGGCGTAATAATAAAAGAAAGTCTAGAAGGACGCAACTGCCCCTTGAAAAGGCCCATGAGATAAGAGAAAATGCCAGGTTGTACATGCAAAACCATAGAAATCAAAATGTTAGTGCCTTAGATCCATCTACAAGCAATGACGAAGTGGTTGAAGTCAATCAAATCTTACCTGATGTCGAGTATGAAGGGATGGATGTTGAACAAGTTCTTAACTGGAAACCTCCCCAAGAAGAGCACACACATGGAGAACACACTCCCTTTTAGGATGAATTTGTGAACAAAAGGCCACAACAAACCGTTGACGAGACTCGTACTTCCTTGTCGACTCCCTTGCCTCGACTATCAACTGGACGACGAATAACTCCCAGATGTATTCATGTGGATGAAATTTCATTTTCAGGACTTGAAGGTAAGATTCCCCAACACACTATTGATTTTCATTGTAGCAAGATAATCAAAGATTTTTTTGAATCCAAAACCGATGCAGCAAAATGTCAATTGTTTCTTGCTTTGTTAAAATCACATTGTCTAGCTCATGTTAGCAGAATTTTCGTCATAAATGTAGTTAGAAGTTCAAAGGCCAACAATCATGTTGTTAGAAATCTACAATCTGCATTTAATTTGATTGGAAAAACTTCTCGTACTAAATAATTTAATGCGGCCCGTCGTGTACTGTTGGAATCGGTTGTAGACAAATCCACAAGGCAACATTGCCTACTATCACACACATGTAAAATCTTTAAAGTAGATAGAAAGACTCTTCAAAAGTATTCTGCTATTAGAGAAAAACATGAGACCCTAGGCCAAAAAGATTGTTGGGCCTTTGTTGGTACGTTACCTCGTTCAGCCATGAAGTTCATTGATGATGTTAAAGAACTAGTGCAAAATTTTTAGCATGATAACACTAGACCGTCATCGAATCAAAGAGATGTTTTAAAGTTGAGAAAAGGTGTTAGGGGGCGTGAACCCCATGTCAAGCACTTCCTTGACATGACACAAATAGAACTCTATGAGAGGTTCAAGAATGAGCACACACAATTGAACTTGGGCCAAAGGTCATTTGAAAAATGCAAACCCTGGTATGTTAGAATTTGCATTGATCACAATACATGTTGTTGTAGATACCATGTAGAATTTTAGTACTATTATGATACATATAGACATATATTTTGTGGTTTGCATACTAACATTGTGTAGGATTTTCCATCGTTACAACCACCAAATGCATCCATAAAATTTATACATAGCATAATGTGTCCAAGACCCGAAGGACAAAAATATTATAAAATATCATGTTTATATGGGACAAGTTCTAGTTGCAGTGGATTTTCATTATTGAGCCGCTACATCCACGCAACCGCGGAGCACGAATTTGGGAGGATGTCAGTAGAAATGCAGAACTTCTAGTACATAACATAACAAGTAGATAGTTTGAAGGGAAGCAAAAAAATTGCATTGGTGAAGTCACAAGTAATCTAAGTTTGCATACTTTCATACTGTACATGTTGAATTTGTACATATATATTCAGATTGAAAATGTCACGTTGTATTAATGCCCTTGGTTTTGTGGCAGTGGTTACAAATTTGCAAATTCATGAAGGAATTCTACCAAAAGATCAAGCATTATGTACAACACATCCATCTAGCATGATGGCAGGATGAACAGTACAGACAGTGCAGGGACACCTTTCCCAAGGGCACAATATTGTCAGTTGTGGACTTTGCAGAAAACTACACCCTACAGCCATAGAATGATATTCAAAGTCAATACTACCATTCATACCAAGTTAGCATAATGGTCCATATCACGTAGAGGCACATGCTAGAGAGCAGCAACGACATGAGGATAATATTCTAAGAGACCAACCTCTACATCAGTGACGACAGGTGCCATGACTTGCATTACGTGCAGCATTGCTTCAAAATTTTCTATGATCGGCTGAAGGAGAGAGGTGTACAGATGGATCAACATTGGATATGGTCAGATGGTTGTGCAGGCCAGTTCAAAAATGCACGTGTTTTCCAGTGGTTGAGTATTTTGCACAAGACTTATGATGTGCTGTATGTATGGAACTATTTTGAGACTGAGCATGGAAAGTGAGAGCACGACGGGTTGGAGCATGTCTCAAAACTTCCCTACGAAGGGAGGAGATGAGGTGCATGGGAAGCCCTCATATTCGGAATGCCGAATCCACAGTTCGATGGTGCAAAGAAAAAATGTCAGATCAAACCACAGAGCAACACATACCAATAGGTAGAGGACATGTTGTTTGAAATGTCTATAATGTAGTTGATATAGATCGATCGCATTCTTATAGTTGTAGTAATGTGCAAGGAACTCGTGGATTTCATTCCGTTCGAAGCTCAAAAAACCCCTTATTCGAAATATGGACACGAAAATTTGCTTGCTTTTTTGGGTCTTGTAGCAGTTGTGAGTGGGATAGTGCGAATCAATGGATTGCTTTGATGAATGGGATCATGTATCACTTGCAGTGGACCTGCGTGCAATTGTTGAAACAATCCAGTTAGAGGAAGGTTAGTCCTCTATTTCGAATGAATATGATCATATATCTGATCTTGTACAGCCAAGTAAACATTTTTGCATGCATATTCTCATTCCCTCCTTGTTTTTATAATTATCCAAGTTATCAAACCACTACTTATTGGAATATGACCTTAAAATGCATTTTTGCAGGACACTTCTACGCAGTTGTCACCCCAATAGACAGTGCAATTGGGATGAATTATTGGTTGGAATGATGCATCCAAGGGAAGCAAACCCTCCTCACATCATTAACGGATAGCGAAGGCATTACCTTTCTGACTGGCTCGATGGTTGTTCAGGGGGAATATTTTATAGTGGATGGAAAGGGACCAAAGAGAAATGGCTACACATACACGGATTATAGACCAGGGTCGCGAGTGTATCACTTTACGCACTTGATCATGGGTACAAACATCCAACTATAGACAATGTCAATGAAGTCATCAAACAAGGTATGCTACTTACTACCTCATGCAGAGAATGAGAGGTTGTTCGAGACAATAAAAAAACTGAGAGGATCCAGAAGGCCTAATTGACTAAGGTACATAGTATAGCCATGTGATTGTTTATTCATGAACGATTAATGTTATTCATGTTAGATAGTTTATTTGATATCGTTATCTTATATCGTTTATTTGATGTTTGATTTATGATTAAGTTATGATTTATACCCATGTGATTGTTTATTCATGCATGATTAACCCTAGAAGCACTAATATAACCCTACAAACATAATCTACCCCTAGAAATCCTAGAAAGCTAAACTAACCCTAGAAACACTAATCTAACCCTCAAAAACTAATCTAGAATCCTAGAAACATAATCTAGGCTTAGAAATCCTAGAAAACTAAACTAACCCTAGAAACACTAATCTAACCCTCAGAAACTAATCTAGAATCCTAGAAACCTAATCTATCCCTATTAACCTAATCTAGCCCTAGAATCCATGAACCACCACACGTACCCTCAATAGGGCGTATTTGGACTCCAAGTGGGATTAGATCACTATTAGAAGGGTTTGTCACGCACACAAGTACACCACTAGAGAACTCAACTTATAGAATCCAAATCTACATGTCTATCTTGGAATTTCGATCCCCAAACCCTAGGTCTTACCAAGATGCCCACAGCACCCAAATCTGGATATTGCCCCCATTTTCTCTACCACTCTCTCCATTTAGAGCTTTAGGAATTGTTTCAATATTGGTCTAGTACTTGGATGAATATGAGGATCATTTGGAAGCTATGATTCTTCTCCATTGGCTTCTTGAGTTGGTTCTTCATTGACTTCATCCACATAATAATGGATAATTTCATTGTTGTTCAAATATGTTGGCAACGAGGGCATGTTAAGGCTTTTTTCATTAGCGTTAATAACAAAATTCATATCCATATTCATCATGGCTTATGATAACCATTCATGCTAAGGTTTTTGGCTTTGCAATGTCATTTGTTCATTGAGGCTTCTTTCCACTTGACAACCTTCAATCATATTCAATTCAATAGTGTCATTTTCAATCAGTTATAGGGAATATGTAGGTGGTTCATGTGATGCAACAAATTCCATATTGTCTTGAGCTACTTCATCATCTAATTGAGTAGCACTAACATGTTCATCATTGTCACCTAATGGTTGGAAATGTCCTTGAGGGAGGCTTTAGACCTAACTCGCCCATGTTAATGCTTGAGTTTTTGGAGGTCCCTCATCACCATCTCCATCATCATCACCATCTTCATCATCATCATCATCATCATCATCTTCATCACCTTCGCCATCATCATCAATGCCTTCATCATCATCACCATCTTCATCATCATTGTCATCTCTAGGTCCCTCATCACCATCTCCATCATCATCACCATCATCATCATCATCATCATCTTCATCACCATCACCATCATCATCAACGTCTTCATCATCATAATCATGACCACAAGTGCTCGGTGGATGATTTTTCGAAGTTGACCCCAATGTGCAAAAACTGCACACTCCCTTACTGAGCAAAACCCTATTTTCCAAGATGGGCCTACAAGGTGACACCCGAGCCATGAGACCGGAGGAGAGGGGCACCTATAGCACTATCCGGACGTCCTAAATCCAACGGAGTCAACGGTTCATCGATCCAAGCCACGGTCTTCATTCTATGGCTCATTCTGTCTCGCATCCAAAAGGCCTTCAAGGACACCTGCTGGATACCTGCCGGGGGAATAGAACTCCAACTGTGTAGCAAAACCTGGTTCTGGGGAGTCCTGCAAGTGTGTCTATGGAGGTTCCGACTGGGAACGCCAGCCACAAGTGCCCGATGGATGATTTTCCAAAGTTGACCCCAATGTGCAAAAATTGCACACTCCCTTACTGAGCAAAACCCTAGTTTCCAAGATGGACCTACAAGGTGACACCTGGGCCATGGGATTGGAGGAGAGGGGCACCCCTAGCACTATCCAGATGTCCTGAATCCAACGGAATCTAGGGTTCATCGATCCGATCCATGCTCTTCATTCTATGGCTCGTTCCGTCTCGCATCCAAAAGGCCTTCAGGGACACCTGTTGGATACCTCGCGGGGGCATAAAACTCCAACCGTGCAGTAAAACCTAGTTCCGGGGAGTCCTGCAAGTGTGTCTAGGGAGGTTCCGACTGGGAACGCTAGCCATAACTACCCGGTCGACGATTTTCCAAAGTTGACCCACATGTGCAAAAATTGCACACTCCCTTATTGAGCAAAACCCTAGTTTCCAAGATGGACGTACAGGATGACACTAGGGCCACCGGACCGAAGGAGAGGGTCACCCCTAGGACTCTCTCGGCGTCCTGAATCCAACAGAATAGATGGTTTGTCGATCCAAGCCATAGTAATCATTATATGGCTCATTCCGTCTCGCATCCAAAAGGCCTTCAGGGACACCTGTTGGATACCTGTTAAGGGCATAGAACTCCAACCGTGCAGCAAAACCTGGTTCCGAAGAGTCCTGCAAGTGTGTCTAGGGAGGTTCCAGCTGGAACATATAGATCTTAATAGGATTTATACAATTGCTGTTTTACGAGAAACTGACCTTAGAACTTCTCGTAGCAATGACAATGAATCCTTCGTTTTGCATTTGTTAGCAGAAGAAGATCACTTTTCAACAAAACAATGTAGTTATTACATGTGGAGGGAGTGGTTTCTCATGGAAAATGAGTGTAGGGTTGAGCAGAGAAAAGATGTTGGGAAATGGGCTATTACATTAGCTTTTCCGATGGGCGAGCGACTTACAGAAGGAAATATGGCTGCTGTAGGTATCTATGCTTTTCTTTCGATGGAAATTGTAATAGGATTTCCATTTATAATACAGGCAAATTTTTTACTGGTTTCGTCAAGAGAAAGTATCATTGTCAATAACAAGTGGAACTAGGGAATCCTTCGTTATGTTCCATTAGCCTTTTGTTCAACATTTCGTGCTCTGATAAGTGGTAATTCACCTCTATCATCGAAAACTTGGGTCTATGGGTACCTTCCCTTTCATATTCCTCGTTATCCACAACTAACACAAGTTAGAGATGCCATTCAGACCCAATTGAAAGCTAAGGAAGTGGTTTTATGTGACGTCATCTTTGGGAATAAATGTTTATGTAAACCAACAGAAGTTCGAACAATACTCCTTGCTTTTAAACGCATTCTGGAGAAAGCAAGAGGACAAGTTCATCAAAGCAACTTAATTCATCTATATTCTCATAATGTACACATAGTCCATCCTTATCTTGATAAACAAGAGTTTTATAATAGCTAGAATTTTTTGGGTGTGGTTATCTCCCTGTATTCGGTTGTCTGATTGGTTGACAAGCTTGCCTGAAAATATGTACGTTGAACTTCTTTATTTTATTGCTGAAAATTGGAAGGGATTTTCAGGCAAGCTTGTCGACCAATCAGACAACCTGCAAAATGCTCCTTTGTTGAAATATGTAACTTCTTCCAACAACATAGATTTGGCTAGTGTATCAAATGCTGTCGTCCACACTAGAATTTATCTTTCATCAAAGGAGTCACACATATTGTGGCTAACCAAATGGTCTGCGGAACTTGGAAGTGCCGCAAAATATTATTCCATGCCTAAACCTACCCAGAAGGCAATTATAAATTTAGATCCTCGAGAATGCCTAAATCTACCCAGAAGGAAATTATAAATTTAGATCCTCGATAAGGTGAGAAACTGTATGAGTGGTTGAATCATTATCCTAAAATTACAGAGTTTCCTCTCTCAAAGTTTGTTGAGCGGCTCCTGGATGTAGTATCAAACTCAACAGACAGTAAACTTGTTATCAGCACTAGAATGGCCCCGGGATGCTCGATTACAATTCCTGTAAAACCCCAACCGTGGCTCGGTTCACGAATCCGTTGATTCCGGTGGGTCCGGGATGTCGGGTTTCAGCTAGGGGACCCCCCACAGCATGCTTTGAAGATCCGGAAGTGGTGCCAATGGTCCATCTCCGGAGGTAGGGTTTTGCTCAGTGATGGCCATTCCAAATTCGCTAAAGGGGTGCATTTCTCATCCGAAGGCCCATGGGCGTGCGTGGCCACCGTGGACAGGTCCACAATGGCCATGGGGACTTGTGGGAGCCAACGAAATCCAATTCTGCTCACCGGTTTGGGTTCCGTGGCCATGGAGCAAATCCCCAAAGTGTCCCTGAATGGCCTTGGGGTGCTCAACTAAAATGCCCGTAGCAGCCAAACTGTGTCTCGGTTCATGAATCCGTCAATTTTCGTGCGTCCAGGACACCGGGTTTCAGCTAAAGGACTCCCCACAACGTGCCTTGAAGACCCAGAAGTGGTTCCAATGGGCTATCTCCGGAGCTAGGGTTTTGCTCAGTGATGGCCATTCCAAACTCGCTAAAGGGGTGCATTTCTCATCCAGAATCCCCCAGGCATGTGTGGCCACCATGGATAGGTCCAAAATGGCCACTTGGACCTGTGGCAGCCAATGGAATCCAAGTACGCTCGCTGGTTTGGGTTCCGTGGCCCGGGAGCAAATCCCCAAAGTTTCCCTGAATGGCCCCGGGGTGCCCGACTAGAATTCCCGTAGCAGCCAAACCGTGGCTCGGTTCCCGAATCCGTTGATTCCGATGGGTTTGGGGTGCCGGTTTTCAGCTAGGGGACCCCCCACAACGTGCCTTGAAAACCTGAGAGTGGTGCCAATGGGCCATCTTCGAAGCTAGGGTTGTGCTCAATTATGGCCATTCCAATTTCGCTAAAGGGGTGCATTTCTCGTCCGGAGGCCCCCGGGTGTGCGTGGCCACCGTGGATAGGTCCATAATGGCCACGTGGACCTGTGGGAGCTGACGAAATCCAATTCCCCTCCCCGATTTGGGTTCCGTGGCCACGGAGCAAATCCCCAAAGTGTCCCTGAATGGCCCCGGGGTGTCCAACTAGAATGCCCATAGTAGCCAAACCCTGGCTCGGTTTGTGAATCCATCAATTCCGATGGGTCCGAGATGTTGGGTTTCAGCTAGGGGCCCCCCCATAGTGTGCCTTAAAGGCCTGGAAGCAGTGCCAATGGGCCATCTCTGGAGCTAGGATTTTGCTCAGTGATGGCCATTTAGGGACACTTTGGGGATTTGCTATGGGGCCATAGAACCCAAACCAGCGAGCAGAATTGGATTCCGTCAGCTCCCACGGGTCCAAGTGGCCATTGTGGACCTATCCACGGTGGCGACGAATGCCCAGGGGCCTCCGGATGAGAAATGCACCCCTTTAGCAAATTTGGAATAGCCATAACTGAGCAAAACTCTAGTTCCGGAGATGGCCCATTGGCATAGCTTTCGGGTCTTCAAGGCATGCTATGGGGGGTCCCCAAGCTGAAACCCAGCACCCCGGACCCACTGGAATCAATAGATTTGGGAACCGAGCCACGGTTTGGCTGCTACAGGCATTCTAGTCGGGCAACCCGGGGCCATTCAAGGACACTTTGGGGATTTGCTCCGGGGCGACGGAACCCAAACTGTTGAGCGGACTTGGATTCCGTCAGCTCCCACAGGTCCACGTGGCCATTGTGGACCTATCCACAGTGGCTATGCACGCCCTAGGGCCTCTGGATGAGAAATGAACCCCTTTAGTGAATTTGGAATGGCTATCACTGAGAAAAACCCTAGCTTCGGAGATGGCCCATTGGAATAGCATCCAGGTCTTCAAGTCACGCTGTGGACGATCCCTTAGTTGAAACCCGGTGTCCTAGACCCATCGAAATCGACGGATTCATAAATCGAGCCACGGTTTGGTTGCTACGGGAATTCTAGTCAGGCACCTCGGGGCCATTCAGGGACACTTTGGGGATTTGCTCAGGGGCCACGAAACCCAACTGGGAAACGGAATTGGATTTCGCCGGCTCCCACAGGTCCGTGTGGCCATTGTGGACCTGTCCACAGTGGCCATGCATGCTCGGGGGCCTCCAAATGAGAAATGCACCCCTTTAGCGAATTTGGATGGCCTTCACATTGGGGTCAAATTTGCAAAATCGTCAACTAGGCAGGTATGGCCAGTGTTCCCATCCGGAACCTACCTAGACACATTTGCAGGACTCTCCAGAAGCCGGTTTTGTTAAACGATTGGAGTTCTATGCCCCCGGAAGGTATCCAGTAGGTGTCCCTGAAGGCCTTTTGGATACAAGATGGAACGAGCCATAGAATGAAAACCATGGCTCGGATCGAGAAACCGTCGACTCCGTTGGATTCAAGACGCGTGAATAGTGATAGGGGTACTCATCTCCTTTGGTCCAGTGGCCCCAGTGTCATCTTGTACATCCATCTTGGAAACTAGGGTTTTGCTCAGTAAGGGAGTGTGAAATTTTTGCACACGGGGGTCAAATTTGCAAAATCATCGACCGGGCAGATATGGCTAGTGTTCCCAACCGAAACCTACCTAGACACACTTGCAGGACTCCCCAGAACCCAGTTTTGTTGCATGGTTGGAGTTCTATGCCCCCGACAGGTATCCAGCAGGTGTCCCTGAAGGCCTTTTGGATGCGAGATGGATGCGAGAATGAATACAGTGGCTCGGATCGACGAACCACCAACTCCGTTGGATTCAAGACATCCAAATAGTGCTAGAGGTGCCCCTCTCCTCCAGTCCCATGCTCCAGGTGTCACCTTGTAGGTCCATCTTGGAAACTAGGGTTTTGCTTAGTAAGGGAATGTGCAATTTTTGCACACGGGGGTCAAATTTGTAAAATCATCGACTGGGAAGGTATGGCTAGTGTTCCCATCCAAAACCTACCCAGACACACTTTCAGGACTCCCCGAAACCCATTTTTGTCGCACGGTTGGAGTTCTATGCCCCCGACAGGTATCCAGCAAGTGTCCCTGAAGGCCTTTGGGATGCGAGACGAAATGAGCCATAGAATGAAGACTGTGGCGTGGATCAACAAACCGTCGAATCCGTTGGATTCAGGACGCTGGGATAGTGCCAGGGGTGCCCCTCACCTCTGGTCTAGTGGCCCCAGTGTCATCTTGTACGTCAATCTTGGAAACTAAGGTTTTGCTTAGTAAGGGTGTGTTCAATTTTTTCGCACAGGGGTCAACTTTGGAAAATTGTCGACCAGGCAGTTATGGATAGCGTTCCCAGCTGGAACCTACTTAGACACACTTGTCCCATGGCCCAGGTGTCACCTTGTAGGTCCATCTTGGAAAATAGGGTTTTGCTTAGTAAGGGAGTGTGCAATTTTTGCACATTGGGGTCAACTTTGGAAAATCATCCACCGGGCACTTGTGGCTAGCGTTCCCAGCCGAAACCTCCCTAGACACACTTGCAGGATGCCCCAAAACTAGGTTTTACTGCACGGTTGGAGTTCTATGCCCCTGGCAGGTATCCAGTAGGTGTCCCTGAAGGCCTTTTGGATGCGAGACGGAATGAGCCATAGAATGACGAACGTGGCTCCGATCGACAAACCGTCAACTCTGTTGGATTCAGGACGTGTGGATAGTGCTAGGGGTGCCCCTTTGCTTCGGTCTAGTGGCCCTATTATCATCTTGTACATCCATCTTGGAAACTAGGTTTTTGCTCAGTAAGGGAGTGTGCAGTTTTTGCAGACGGGGGTCAACTTTGGAAAATCATCCACTAGGAACTTATGGCTAGCGTTCCCAGCCGGAACCCACCTAGAAACACTTGCATAACTCCCCGGAACACGGTTTGAGTTCTATGCCCCCAGCAGGTATCTAGCAGGTGTCCCTGAAGGACTTTTGGATGCGAAACAGAACGAGCCATAGAATGAAGACCGTGGCTCGGATCGATGAACCGTCAACTCCGTTGGATTCAAGACGTTCAGATAGTGCTAGGGGTGCCCCTCTCCTCCGGTCCTGTGGCCCAGGTGTCACCTTATAGGTCCATCTTGGAAACTAGGATTTTTCTCAGTAAGGGAGTGTGCAATTTTTGCACATTGGGGTCAACTTTGGAAAATCATCCACCGGGCACTTGTGGTGATGATGATGATGATGGTGATGATGATGAAGACGTTGATGATGATGGTGATGAGGATGATGATGATGATGAATATGGTGATGATGATGATGGATATTTTGATGAGGAGCCCAGAGATGGTGATGATGATAAAGATGGTGGAGTGAATCCATGAAGATGGGTGTCTATTTTTGGGCGTTCCGTGGAAAATAATTCTGAATTTTTCATGTTTTCCATCTTTGTGCAAATAAAAGTGATATTTTGTTTGGAATTTCACTTTTCATTAAAAAGAAAACTTTTAGAGAATTATGTTAGCTTGCTATCCATATTTGTTTCAATTTTTTATATTGAGATTTGATATGTCGATTCGGCAAATATTTGACAGTGTGTTCTTATAAAATGAAAGGACTACAAAATAACCATGTTTTGTCGCACACGTAAAATCATTGTTAAACTTTTTTTTTGCAGAAACAAATATGCTACGACAATCTACACACAATATACTACTACATGAATATAAGTTTGTAGCAAATGGATCTATATACTAATTATTATATATATTTGAATTCGATCAATGGGGAAACCTTGTCAATTTTCAACATATTGTTTGTCGCAAAACTTTTCTCTCAATTAAATATAAAACTAAAAATTCTATGAATACTCTTTTGAAGTAGACACGCTAATTAATTGCACCATAGTTTTCTCAATTTTTTTCGTGGTGTATATTTAAAGTTATGGATTTTTCATTTCACCGCATTTTGAAAGTGATGAAACTAAATTCGACACCTATTAAGAAAACAAACAATTACAAATATCAGATCTTACCTATACACAAAGAAATCTATATATTCGGAAAGTAGATTCAATAACGAAACTAATGATATCAAGTCCGATAGTCGCTTTGTAGTGTAAGAGATCATTTATACTCTCCAAAAATGGAGAAACCTAAAAACTGTGAGATACAATAAGATTTTCAGGTTTCAGAGGTTATTCGGCCGAATAACTGTTTTCCGTAAAGGCGACGTCAATTTAATCAAAGGTTATTTGGATGAATAACTAAACATAAAAAAAACTCGTCGACCGAAAACAAAAACAAAAACAAAAACAAAAAAAACGTTCTTGTCTAAACTTATATAAATAAAACTAAATACTTCAATTAATTTCACACATTTTAATTTCGCATACTTTCTGGTCAAAATATTTTTGAAAGGATTTTCTAAGGAGTATTTTTTGCAAAGGGAGTTTTTTTTATAAGGTATTTTTTTTTTTACTTCATTCTAAGAAATACATTGAAAGAATGTTTTTCTAAGGCATTTTTGCAAAATGAGTTTTTATTCCAAGATTTTTGCACTTCTTATTTCTTTGCAATGGGTTTTTTTTCCAAGGATTTTCTAAGGAGTTTTTTTGCAAAGAGAGTTTTTTAAATGAAGTATTTTTTTTCAAGCTTTTTGCACTTCTTATTTCTTTGCAATGGGTTTTTTTTCCAAGGATTTTCTAAGGAGCTTTTTTTACAAAAAGAGTTTTTTTCATGAAGTATTTTTTTTGTTATTTCTTTCTAAGGAATACATTGAAAGAATGCTTTTCTAAGGCATTTTTGCAAAATAAGTTTTTATTCCAAGCTTTTGCACTTCTTATTTCTTTGCAATCGATTTTTTTTCCAAAATGGTGATTTTAAATAATTTTTATTCCAAGTTATTTTTTCAAAGGAGTTGTCTTTTTCCTTCTTATTTATTTGAAAATGATTTTTTCAAATGAGTTTTTTCAAACTTTTTTTTTTCTAGGTATTTTTGCAAAAAACGTTTTTTTTTACAAAGTATTTTACAAGTGGTTTTTTCAGAAAATGTTTCTTTCCAAAGTGTGCATTTATAGAGTTTTTATTCCAAGGCATTTTTGCAAATAAGATTTTATTTCAAGTTATTTTTACAAAGGAGATATATTTTTCCTTCTTATTTTTTTGAAAATGGGTTTTTTCAAAGTCTCTCAAGTTGTTTTTGCAAAAAAGTTATTTTGTTGCAAGGATTTTTACAAAGAAATCTTTTTCCCAGGTTTTGTTTTTTTTTGTTTTTTTTTTTTTGTTTTTGTTTTTTTGTTTTTTTTTTGTCAGTGGGTTTACAAAGAAGATTTATTTAGAAAGTGTTCTTATTTTTTTCCAATGGGTTTTTTTCTGTTAGGATATTCCTATACTCCATCATAGTCCCACCAGTATTTTGATCATTTACATTTTCAGTCATGCATGCACTTTTAAGGTTTGCATGCATTCTAGGGTTTGCATGCATCCCAATCATCAATCCAGCACCTAGCCCTCAATTAGCCAGCCCCCAAGAGCTTATCACTATTCAGTTTTAGCCCTCCAGTTGCTTAATGCGCCCTTCTTCCTTGATTTTAGCAAGCAACTCGCCCTTCTTCACCTACCAGTCCAGTTGTCTTCAGTTTACACTCAGTTACACCTACCAGACTCAGTTTGACTGATGGTTGACAGTTACTTGAGCATTGATGACTCCATTGATGATGATGAAGACTTCCTGTTGTGCTCTAATGATAGTAGTTGTGCTCCGATGACACTCCAATGATCCTTTGATCACTCCATGAAGGCTAATTTGAATTGCCACCTTAGGCATTCGAATTCCTCATGCATTGTATTATTTATATGTCCATTTGTGATTAATAATCTAGTGTGTGTGAAGTATTATTGCTTCTATCTGAGTTCTACTGTACCATATTATTCTGTTGCTCATTATACTGTATTGTTCACTCTTCTTCTATTTTCCTGTTTAATCATAATTACTCTTGTGAGGTACACATCATCTCTTAGATCTGCTGTGAGGATTTTCACATGGTATCAGATCATGTTGAGAGTATTGTTTATCTCCATTCTTGAGAGTTTTTTGCAGGTTATTACCAAGATTTCGAGTGCAGCAGTTACAACAGTTTCTGCATTTTTGCAGCAGTAGCAGTTGCAGTTATTCTATATTGTTTTTGCAGGTCCTCTACCGCTTCAATGTATTCATCAGGAATTACTCCTCTTGATCCACTCAACTATGCTGAATGGAAACCAATAATGATAGAAGACTTGAAGATCCATGATCTTTTTTATTGTTATTTTGAAAGAGAGTTCGAATCTCCTGAAGAGAAGATTGGCTGGTTAAATAAAAGTGACATGCACTTTGCAGCAATAATGTTTTCTTTGTTTGTACGCCAGAGATTCCAATTCAAATACCGTAATGGTGTTGAAACTCCAAAGGAGTTATGGACTCCAAAAGAGTTATGGGTTCACCTGGATGAAAAATTTGGCAGAAAGAATGAAGGGATTGGTCCAAATCCATTCAAAAGCAAGCAAAGTGTTCCATTCGCTCCCATTGATGGTCTCTCAGATCATGAACCAGTATCATCTCATATTGAAGTTGTTGACAAAGAACTTGCATATTCTACACTCATGCTCAAACTTTCTTCTCTTTCTGTGCCAGCTCACACTCTAGATACTGCAGAAGGTCCTAAATCCTCTCTTGCACCAGAGTCTGTTGGTTTGCATCATGATCACATGATTATTTCAGAGGTCAAAACAGATACTGAAGGTAATGCATTCTCTCCTCTCCAGCTATCTCCTCTTTTATACTACTATATGATCATAAATTCATGCTTTCAGAAGTTTATTGAAGATTATGGCCATTACCATTCGCTTGGGATAAATTCTCATGCAATTACTGGTTTTGATCTCACCTCTCATGGTTCAAAGGAGATCTCAAGAAACCACGATTCAAGTCTTGGATCTAATTTGGATTCTAAGCAATTACTGCTTGGGATAATTTCTCATGCATATGATAGTTTTGATCTCACCCCTGCTCGTTCAAAGGAGATCTCAAGAGACTGTTTTTTAAGTCTTAAATCTGATTTTGCTTTCAAGCAAACATGTAATAGTTATTTTTGGCATAATCTTACCCATGGTGGTTCGAAGGAGAAGGAAAAAGACTATTTACACTTTCACATATTTGATCCTACCTCAGCTGATTCGAATCACAGGTTCAAGGATCATTCTCATAATGTTGGATTTGTTCTCATCACATTTGATCTGAAGAGTAAGTACAAGCACATGATTTTTGAGCATGATCCACTTCTTCCCAAGAAGAAGATACCTCCAGACATATGACCAAGCATCACACATGTTTGAGTTTGGAGCATTTATTTTTGTGTGTGCCTTACAGTCTGTTTCTGAGGAGAGGGTATGTTTCCCATGAAATTTTTCCACTTCCTTGGTTTATTGATTGTTATTATTCATTGTATTGGGTGACCTTTGGTCTTAGTTACCAGGGCCCAGGATGGATTAAAGGGAGGTGTTGGGATATTCCTATACTCCATCCTAGTCCCACCAGTATTTTGATCATTTACATTTTCAGTCATGCATGCACTTTTAGGGTTTGCATGCATCCCAGTCATCAATCCAGCACCTAGCCCTCAATTAGCCATCCCACAAGAGCTTCTCACTATTCAGTTTTAGCCCTCTAGTTGCTTAATGCACCCTTCTTCCTTGATTTTAGTGAGCAACTCGCCCTTCTTCACCTACCAGTCTAGTTGTCTTCAGTTTACACTCAGTTACACTTAGTCACACTCAGTTACACCTACCAGACTCAGTTTGACTGTTGGTTGACAGTTACTTGAGCATTGATGACTCCACTGATGATGATGAAGACTTCCAGTTGTGCTTTGATGATACTAGTTATGCTCCGATGACACTTCAGTGATCCTTTGATCACTCCATGAAGGCTAATTCGAATTTCCACCTTAGGCATTCGAATTCCCCATGCATTGTATTATTTATATGTCCATTTGTGATTAATAATCTAGTGTGTGTGAAGTATTATTGCTTCTATCTGAGTTCTACTGTACCATATTATTCTGTTGCTCATTATACTATATTGTTCACTCTTCTTCTATTTTCCTGCTTAATCATAATTACTCTTGTGAGGTACACATCATCTCTTAAATCTACTATGAGGATTTTCACATTTTCAAAGGTGATTTATTGTCAAATAGTTCTTATTTCATTCAAAGAAGGTTCTTTTCAAAGGAAATTTGTTTCCAAAGACTTTTTCTTCAAATGACTCTTACAAGATTTTGATAATGTGAAGTAAATTTCAGTTCATGTGTTTATAAATTTCGTAACTATTTTTAAATCTTCATTTTGTTTTTTTACAATAAAATGATGATTCTTTAATTTATCAATTATAGATTAAACAATCATGGGCAGTAAGAGAAACCGTCAAATAAAATATGATCGTAAACGTACTGATGATGATGATAATAAAGAAAAGAAAAAACTTAAATATCATGCCAACAAAGCAAGCCTTGCAGAAACGCAAGCAACGATTATTGAAGATACAAATATAGTTTTACATGATAATGTTGATGAAATGGAAATTGAAAATAAAGTACAAGAAGAACAAATTGATGTTGAAGAAACCATTGTTGAAGATGTAAATAGTGATTTACATACTAATGTCGATGAAGTCAGTATTGAAGATCAAGTTCAAGAACCAGAAATTGGACCAGGTATGTATATATCATGTATTTTCCAAATTCATTTTTTATAATGAATTGTAGTTTTGGATACATGTTTTAAATTAAATTTAACTTGATGTATAGGTACTTTCTCCATTGATGATGAAACGTTAGAAAACGTTGATTGCAACAAATATGGAAAAAAAAATACCCATACATGCTGCATGATATCGGACTCAAAAAATTTATGGTGATGTTCTGAAGAATTATTCAGCAACAGGACAAGCACAAATTTTGAGATGTTTATTAGTGACCAATAAGTTAGAAGATGCTACAAAATTATTGGGTATTCACAAGGCGACCAAAGAGTCGAAATTAAAACATAATGTGATAGAAAATATAGGTGATGCAATAAAAAAATTTGAAAAATCTAGGAAGAAAGACATCAGTGCTGCACGAAGAGCAATTCATAAAGCAATTATTTTGACTAGTACTAAACAAAAACATTTGACAACACACCTAGCAAAAGCAGTTGGAACCTCAAGAAAGACATTATACAAACATAGCAAATTCACAATGCAAATAGATGAAAATGATGAACTTGCTTGCTGGGCAATTATTTGTAGACAGCCTTACAAATATATAATGGGAGCAGGTGTTAAACATATTGTACGGGAATATTGATTGACACATGCTCGAGTTTCACCAAATTCAAGAGATGTAATACGACAAAGAGTATCACGAGGAGTATATGTAAGTAGTCCAAAACATATAATGGATATGACACAAGTACAATTGTTCAATAAATTCAAGGAAGATCATAGTGGAATTAATGTGCCAATCACTACATTTGTGCAACTAAAACCATGGTATGTTAGACCTATTACTATCCGTGACACATGTTGTTGCCATTATCATGTGCAATTTCAATTATATTACGACACATTTCTTGAATTTGGTAAAATGTTTAGGACAAATTCACCACCTCCGCCCATAATACGTGAATTCATATCTCAAACCCTATGTGAGAGAAATCACGATGAAGTATTTTATAATAAGAAATGTGTCAATGAAAAACATTGTAATCGTTGCGGTAATTTGGTTTTATTCCACAATAAATATCCTATCGATACTGATCACTCACTATCAAATGTCACCATTGATTGGAGAAGATATGAATACAATACAAGTACTAGTGATGTACATTCCAAAAGGATTGATTTGCAAGAATATAAAATAGGTGTGACAGATTTTCTCAAGAAATTCGGAAGTGAAATTTATAAATACACCAAGCATTCACATAGAGCACGATGGAAAGACCTTCAATTCAAACAGTCTTGTGAAATTTTTCCACCAGGAAAAATTTTGTTAGTGGTTGATTTTGCAGAAAATTACACATTTGCTGCACAAAAAGAGATACAAAGTGAATACTATCATTCTGACGAAGTTTCGATATTTGTCCATGTTTTATACAGACATTCTCAATAGGATGTTGATGGCATTGAAAGAATGTGTGACAATCGAGATGTGATTAAAGAATATCACTTTTATATCAGCGACGATCGTACACACAATACACATTTTGTTCAGCATTGTATTGAAAGTATTTTCTACAATTCACTAAAGGGATGTAACATTAAATTCAATGAACATTGGATATGGTCAAGTTGATGTAACGGACAATTTAAATCTTCGCGATCATTTTATTGTTTATGTCGAATTCATAAAGCATTGAACATTAAACATCGCTGGAATTTCTTTGAAAATAGTCATGGAAAAGGTGAACATGATGGTGCAGGAGCATGCGTAAAAAGAGCACTTCGAAGATGGCAAATGAACCATAGTTCTGCACGATTCCATTTAGCTGTAGAGGTTTTCTAGTGGTGTAAATCACATCTAAACCATGATTATAATCAACAATAAAAAAATGTGCGCAGGTATGTACACACAAATGTTTTAATTTATATTTTATTGTCAATTTAAAAAAAAGTATGTAACTAACATCAAAATTTGTCATTTGTGTACTAGGTTTTTTTGGCATGTTGGGGTCCAAGATCTAAATAGATCAATACCATACGACGCTAGCACCATACAGGGGACTAGAGATTTTCACTCTATTCAAACAAAAGCCTTTTAAAACGTTTATGCATTTGACAGTAGAAAGCAATCATGCTTTTTTCATATTTGCACTGAAAATATTGAATCTACAGAAGTTTGTAAAAACATAACGAACAACTATGTAAAACATTGAAAACACACAGAGATTAATCCTAAAGGAAAATGCCACTAGCAAGCATAGAAGAATTAGAATCAGAAGATATAGCAATATCATTTGATGGCGATAAAATTTCAGATCTCGTTAGAGAAGGTAATGATCAAATACCACTGTTTTGTCGATTGTTCATTTTTGTCCTTCACCTTATAAACATGTATATTAGTCAATTTAATTGAATTAAAAATCCTAACATCAATTGTAATTTGCACAGGAGATGTTTTTGCTGTGATTGCACTTGTAGACAACAACGAAAATGTGAAGTATTATTTGATGCGATGCACTGAAGGAAAAATGAAGTTATTGGAAGACTACAATGACAATGGATATACATACGAGAGAGGATCCATCATTTTAAAGGGCTATTTTTTTCAGCAGACCCATATGACTCAAATTATGTCTACTTTCAGGATTATGAACCTGATGTTATATGTTGTCAATATAGCCATTTAGTGTGTGCATCCCGAATAAAATTGGTTCAATTTTCATCGAAAAAATAATTAAAAAATAAATAATGGAAACTGTCCAAATATGACCATGAACGGATAATTGAGGACGGCATTCCATTGCGATGTTTTTAAAACTATATATTTAAAAGTAATAGATCAATGGTTTTGTCCATGTCATTGTCAAATGTTGTGTACAATATTTTTTTTTCTTTCTATGTCTATGATCTTGAAAGGAACTGGAGTATAAGAGTTTAAATGATCGTATTCTAGTATGCTGAAATTTGAATTCAAAAATTATTTGGTAATGAAAACCTCAATGTGTAAAATTTTTGTCTTAATTCTGTATAAAATACTTTATTCGGGTCCCCATATGTCTACTAGACCACTTAAGGGATGAGATAACGGATCTGTAGTTGTCGCCACTCTCCGCCCCGAATCTTTAATTTAAAATATCGCTTGTGTAAGTTCACATAACTAAAATCATGGCAAATGGAGATAACGATCATTTGATTTTTAATCACAAGAAAAGATTTCAGGATTGTGAAGTTTATGCTAAATTAGAGGAATGATTATTTACAACAAATCGATGAAAATTCATTAAATTGTTGTCTAAAATCATTGCTCTAATTTAGCACAAGTTTCACAATCCTATAATCTTCGCTTATGATTAAAAAACAAAAAATCGTTATCTCCATTTGCCATGATTTTAGCCACATCAAATGCACCTGGACATTGAAAATAAGAATTATTTTATTAAAAATTCATATCAAAATTTGAACATATAATATTCATTTTTCAACTTCCTAACTTTCATATTTCAATCAAACCTTCCTAACAAATTCCAGAACTTCGATCTTAGGTAACATTCATTTTTAAACTTCCTAACATTCCTAAACTTCCTAACATTCAAAGATAACAATCATGTTCTTAACATTCAATCTTAACATTCATTCATTCATTGCACCTTATCATAAATTTCTTAATATCCATTCTTACCATCACATTCATTCTAAACATTCATATCAAAATTTAAACCTAACATTCAGATTTCAATCAAAACTTCCTAACAAATTCCTAAAATTTGAACTTAACATGTTCATTTTTAAGCTTCCTAGTTCATCCATATTTCTATCAAAACTTCTAACATTCCTAAACTTCCTAACATTCAAAGATAACATTCATGTTCTTAACATTCATTTTTAGACTTCTTAGTTCATCAATATTTCCATCAAAACTTCTAACATTCCTAAACTTCCTAACATTCCTAAAATTTGAACTTAACATGAGTTCCTTTTTAAGATTCCTACTTCATCCATATTTATATCATAACTTCTAACATTTCTAAAGTTCCTAATATTCAAAGATAACATTCATGTTCTTAACATTCATTTTTAAACTTCCCAGTTCATCCATATTTTCATCAAAACTTAGATAACATTCCTAATCTTCCTAACATTCCTAAGCTTCATAACATTCTTAAGCTTCCTAGGTCATCCATATTTCTATTAAAACTTCTAACATTCCTAAACTTCCTAACATTCAAAGATAACATTCATATTCTTAACATTCATTTTTAAACTTCCTAGTTCATCCATATTTCCATCAAAACTTCTAACATTCCTAAACTTTTTAACATTCCTAAAATTTGAACTTAACATGTGTTCACTTTTAAGCTTCCTAGTTCATCCATGTATTTCTATCAAAACTTCTAACATTCCTAAACTTCCTAACATTCAAAGATAACATTCATGTTCTTAACATTCATTTTTAAACTTTCTAGTTCATCCATATTTTCATCAAAACTTAGATAGCATTCATAATATTCCTAGAATATTCCTAAGCTTCATAACATTTCTAAGCTTCCTAGTTCATCCATATTTCTATTAAAACTTATAACATTCCTAACATTCAAAGATAACATTCGTGTTCTTAACATTCATTTTTAAACTTCCTAGTTCATCCATATTTCCATCAAAACTTCTAACATTCATAAACTTCCTAACATTCAAAGATGACATTCATGTTCTTAATATATTCAATCTTAACATTCATTCATATTTCAATCAAAACTTCCTCATTCATGAACTTTAAACCTATGTTCATCCATTTTTAAACTTCCTTTAACATTCCTAAACTTCATAATATTCAAAAATATCATGTTCTTAACATTTTTTATTTTAACATTCATTCTTACATATTCATTCATTCATTTAAACATGCAAGTACATATTCTAAACCTTTAAATCACACCAAATATGCTAAATAAACAAAAATAAATAGATCATTTAAAACAAGTTTCACAAAATGTCTAAGTTCAAAGGACATGTATATAATCCTCAAAAAAATGTTCATGAACATGCAAGTTCAATGTACATATATGTATCTAGTCCAAAAATAAATTTCCTCGACATGTCTAAAACAAATCTTTGCAATCTATGCATATCAACAAAAAAAAAATATTCACCATACTATAAAAAGAAAATGTCCACCATGCTATCCTCCACTGGGGCCTCCCCCTAGACTCAACCCGCCCTGCAACATATATAAAAGCAGATTATGAATATCATTTAAATTATTTAAAATAAATTCAGAAAATTAAAATATTAAACTTATATATCAAAAAACAATTCAATTATTAACAAAATTATATCAAATTCTCCAAATACTTGTCCACTACCATCCTCCAAAGGAGTTTTCCCTTTGCCTCCAAAATATTTAAGAGACCCAAGATGCAACATGTATAAAATCAATTTATGAATCTCATAAATTACATGAACAAATTTTAACTAAATCCATAAAAATTAAAATATTAAACTTATATCAAAGATCAATTCAAGTGTGAACAAAATTACCTCATTGCCAATATTTGCTGCATGAAGCAGAGAACCTATATCTTTCCCTAAAATTTAAATTTTGTTAATAAATAAAACATAATGCAAACCAAAAAAATTACTATGCCAATTAACTTAAAACTAAAACAAAAAGATTAAAAAAACATTAGCTTACAATAGATGGTAAATCATTTATAAAGTTCGTATCTAAAGAAACCTACATGGATAAGTCAAATTAACAATAAGATGCATAGTTAAATTAAAATTCAATATATATATATATATAAAGTTTAAACATAATTACAAATATGTAAATAATAAATATACCTCTCGAATATTCTTTAGATTTTCGTTAGTGGAAACATGGAAAGAATGTTCATTCATCATTCTTGAAAACTGCAACCAATAAACATTTACATAATGTACTTATTACTTTACATCAAAAAACATAATTTATCATTCATATAATGTAACAAAAAATTCAATTCAAAATGAATAAAAGATTTAATTAAGATCAAGTCATATCATAATCAACAAACCTCTCTCAAACTTGATGTGTCATTGGATATAACATTTGCCGCTAGGTCGCGACAAACCTTGGCATACGCCCTGAGATCTTCAATGCTCATTCCATCTATCTCATCATTAGTTCTGTAAACAAACTTTTGACGAATAACAAAACGAGCCCTTTCTCGAACCAATCCCACATCTACTCCAACTAATGTTAACGATAAACCATCGCCAACAAAATTCCTTGCAGTTGTCCCAAGTTGAGATGTGGGCTCTATCTCTGATCTTAATGCCACCAACCTAGGTGGGCAAGATATCTGGGGTGGAGGTCGAAGACTTGTAGGGTCTCTACGAGCACCTTTTCAATTATATATTCGACCCTTTCCAACTCCATAAAATTCTGAATGAACATCGGTATAGTCTGGCTTCATATTTAAGAAAAACTCAGCATAAAAAAATCTAGCAAAATATTGAGAAACCTCATCGTTCCATGGAAACCGACCATAGGCTGCGAGAAACCGATCATAGAGTAGATATGCAAGATCATAATGCTTGAAATATTGCACTTTCAACATTTCTCGCTTTAGACCTTCTTTGAAGTTAAACATTGATTTGGCATGTTCTTTCATCACTTTCTCCTTCACAACATCCCACTTGTCTGGACCCATCACTTGTTCCCTTCGTCTTCGCATAAAATCAACAAAACCATTTGTAGTTGGTATGAGATTCTCATATGCCTGAATGAATTTTTGCAGTGATCCCAAAATAATCTCCAAACTTTGTTTACTCTCTGGAGGAAGATTCATAGTAGACAAATCATTTTTCAACTTGCCATAGTGGGATCTACATCTTTCAAGAGTCATTTGATGATCACCACTTTTCCATGGAAGCTCCCGAGGTAGATCAAATGGATATGTTGTAATGGGTGTACAACCCTCAGTTAATTCAATATATTGCGTCCTAGCTTGACCATCATCACCTTGTGTAGAATGATGAGCCTCTTGAGAACCTTGATCTGCACCCTCATCCATCTCCCTTGCTCGCTCTGTCTCCCTCCCTATAGAATTACAAGCATCTTCTGAACCATGCTCTGCTTCAAATAAAAACAAAGTTTTGTTTAAACATAAGTACAATTTTTGCGTACAAAAAAAAACAATTTGCATGTACATGTTAAAAGATCGATATTCATATACCAACAGAGGGTCGAGATCGACGTTCTCCCACAGAAGATATAGGGGAATCATTTGTATCCCTTTCGCCTTGTCGATGTGAACTATACAATAAACTAGAATCCCGAGGGGAGGTTGACAACCTCCGATTATCACTTGTAACACCAACCCCAGAAGATTGTGCAGACCTCCTGCGCTTTCACCTCAAAGACTCCTCTCTTTCCATTTGATATATAATGTCTACACTTGCACAAATATCAACTGATTACATATTCAAATTCTACATGTTAATTCTACAAATTCTAAAACCTAGCTGCTAAAGAGACTAAGTTATTTAATAAGGACCTAGATTTACCTAATATCATCTAATAGTTCTTAAAAAGAGTATAGCTAATACTGTTAGATGTGCGAAGAATTAATGTACCAATCTTCTAAGTGTTTTTGATGTTTAAAATGAATGGAACCAATATAGTTAAATACTAAGTGAAGGGTTCATTTCTTTATGTCAAAGAATGAGTTCATGAACCTGCTAACTTTTAATCTAAATCTTAAATTAATAACTTAATTGATATTTTAATACTTTAAACATAAATTATATCTACAAATATTTTCATTATTCCATAAAATAAAATAAAATTGACAATTCATGGTATTATGTTTCGAGTTTGACATGTTTCCCAAATTTGCCATGTTCCATAATGGTCTTCAGTTTCTTAAATTAATAATTTAATCAAGATATTTTAATACTTTAAACATAAATTATATCTACAAATATTTTCATTATTCCATAGAATAAAAAAAAATTGACCATTCATGGTATTATGTTTCGAGTTTGACATGTTTCCCAAATTTTCCATGTTCCACAATGGTCTTCAGTTTCAACATGATAATGCTAACGATTCTTGGTACTATGTTCTCCAAGTTTTCCATGTTGCAACCAAAGAAAAACATAATACCAAGAATTGCCACCTTTACAAGGCTAAAACTCAAGACCATTGTGGCATAATATCATCTAATAGTTTTTAAAATGACTATGACTATTATTGTTTGGATGTATAAGAAATTACTGTACCAATCTTCTAAGTGTTTTTGTTATTTCATAGTACATCTAAATTAAAGTCTATTCATGTCTATAGTTTAGTTGTACCTAAAGTCAATTTTAAAGTTTTGTTGTATCCAAAGTAGAGTTTAATCGTCTAAAGTTTTGTTGTATCTATAGCTATCCATCAACACAGTTTGTAATAGAACTAATATATTGATCTCTGCACTCTGTCAACATAGATAGAGTTATGAACTCTGTCCATGTCCATGTTGACAGAGTTCAACCAATAAGACAAGCCTATATATAAAAGAGATATATCATTTGCAAATACAATTACAGTCCTACTTTTATTTTCATTTCTAAACACATAAGCAAAATCAATAATTTAACAAAAACAACTAACTAAACACTGCATATATTCCTCTTTTTATATTTAAATTTAAATCATTTTCAACATACTATTTGACCAAAGTTCATGGACTCTGCCCAATTGGACAGAGTTCATGAACTTTGCCCAACTGGACAGAGTTCATGAAATCTGTCAAATTGAAAAGAGTTCATGTTAAACCTCTTAATACTATTCCACACTATCTATGAGTGAGTAATATGTATCATTACCTATGCTAGTTCATGAACTCTTCCCAATTGGACAGAGTTCATGAACTCTGCCCAATTGGATAGAGTTCATGAACTCTTCCCAATTTTGGACAGAGTTCATGAACTCTGACCAATTGGGCAAAG
The DNA here is from genome assembly GCA_027924585.1 of Larix kaempferi. NCBI lineage: Eukaryota > Viridiplantae > Streptophyta > Pinopsida > Pinales > Pinaceae > Larix > Larix kaempferi. Next base: position 407,940 of record BSBM01000576.1, on the reverse strand, counting down.
TTCATTTATAGGGACAAACTCAAAACTTTTCAAACCAATACTTAATTCTTGAATTAAAAAAAAAAAATCGACTTACCTATTTAGATGCAGCCGAAACGAAAGCAGGCGAATTTAGATCTGGTCAAAGAGAGCCCCAAGAGGAATTGGACACAGCCAAAACGAAACGAGCCAAGCAGCCAGGAAAAGTAAACCTACAATAATAATTAGAAATTAATATAAGAAATTTAAAGAAAAAAATAAACACATAAATATGCGAAAAGAATTACCTCTGCACAGCCTCGCGTCAACAGGTCCCCAGCTACAGTAACCCACTGTTATGTAAACGTCCCTAGGAGAACACTCCAATGCCAAAGCTCCACCAACAGAAGTGCAGATGCACGCTAAACCTACAGATGTCCAGACGCAGACTCCACCAAAGAGCGTCCAGACGTCCAAACAGGCTTACAAACCAGTGGCAGAGGCAGAACCTTGCATGCGAGCGGATGGGAGAAGCAGAAGGTGGCGGACGAGCGAATGGGAGAGGCAGAAGCTGCCGACCTAACACTCCAGCAACAAAATTTGAAACGTCCAACCGAGCAACAACCAAGCGCAGAGCAAATCCTGACGCACAGGGTGGCGGAGAAGTGACACGCAGCAATGGGGAATCAGGTGGCAAAGTTCGATGACAGCAAGCTAGACAGACGAGCGGGTGGACAGGAAATAGTCGAGATGGGTGACGTGGAGGCGGGCCCAGCAACAACACCAAGGGGTCCATGAAATCAGCGGAAAGTGATAGACAATGGCTGCGGCCGAGCTTTTATGCAGAATAATTGTTCGGCCGAATAATTGCACAACGCCGTGCATTTTCTCCATTCGGCTAAAACCTTGCACACACATCGAGGCCACCGTTAGGTATAATGGTGGCCCGTTAATTGTTATTCGGCTGAATAAAGAATAAGTTATTCGGCCGAATAAATTTAATTATTCGGCCGAATAATTTAATTATTTGGCCGAATAATTAAATTTATTCGGCCAAATAACTTCCGTTATGGTTCTTCGGTGCTCGATTTTCACCAAAGTGTAACCCACCTTCGCGTTTCCACCCGGTGATGATGATGAAGATAGTGAAGTTGATGGTGATGGTTCTGTCTCGCATCCAAAAAATGGAGAGGGTGATGATGATGAAGATGGTGATGATGATGATGATGGTGATGGTGATGAAGTTGATGGTGATGGTGATGGTTCCGTCTCGCATCCAAAAGATGGAGATGGTGATGATGATGAAGATGGTGATGTTGATGATGATGGTGATGGTGGTGAAGTTGATGGTGATGGTGATTGTGATGATGAAGATGGTGATGGTTCCGTCTCACATCGAAACGATGGAAATGGTGATGATGATGAAGATGGTGATGATGATGAAGATGGTGACGTTGATGATGATGGTGATTGTGGTGAAGTTGATGGTGATGGTGATGGTGATGGTGATGAAGATGGTGATGATGATGAAGGCGTTGATGATGATGGCGATGGTGATGAAGATGATGATGAAGAGGATGAAGATGGTGATGATGATGGACACGGTGATGAGGAACCTACAAATGAAAATGATGATGAAGATGATGATGATGATGAAGGCGTTGATGTTGATGGTGATGGTGACGAAGATGATGATGATGATGATGATGACGATGATGGTGATGATGATGGAGATGGTGATGAGAGACCTAGAGATAACCATGATGACGAAGATGGTGATGATGATGAATATGGTGGTGATGATGAAGGCGTTGACGATGATGGCGATGGTGATGAAGAGGATGATGATGATGATGGTGAAGATGGTGATGATGATAGAGATGGTGATGAGGGACCTAGATATGACTATGATGACGAAGATGGTGATGACGATGAAGATGGTGATGATGATGAAGGCGTTGATGATGATGGCGATGGTGATGAAGATGATGATGATGATGATGATGATGATGATGATAAATATGGTGATGATGATGGAGATGGTGATGAGGGACCTATAGATGACAATGATGATGAAGATGGTGATGATGATGATGATGAAGATGGTGATTGGTGAGCTCCCAATATGGATTCCTAATGAGGGTAGCTGTACTAAGAGCCTACTTTAAATGTCAACCCGAGGGACGTACAAACTTTAGAGGTGCATGCACTATCTGTGCTCTTATAGGATAATCTTTGTCGCGGTTGGGTGTTGGTATCAATGTTCTAAGGGTTTCCTACTCAATATGTAAAACTGGTTATACTAGGGAATTAAATACTGGAAAGCGATAAATCTATTTTAAAGAATTAAAGTACTGAAAGTAGTAAATCTGTTCTTAAAGAATGAAGATACTAAAAGCAGTAAATGTATTTTAATTAATTAAAAAGATGAAAAATGGAAGAGAAAATCCTATGAATTTACTTAATGCAGAATGGTAAATCTAGAAAGTGAAATGCCATAACAGATCTATTCTAATATTGGAGAAAACAAGGTCTGTAATTACTTTATGCATAAAACTAGAGTTCTGATCTAAATTGTTAAATACCAAAACTAAGATTGAAGTGCGATCATTTCATGCTACACATCTATTACTAAGAAGTCAAAGCAATTAATCATGATGGGAAACATTCATAAACCTCATATCTAAAGCATGAATTTTGAAAGCAAAGCTAGTACGTATGTAATCGTTTGTTAAAATGTGCATTTGGAAGAAAGCAGCTACAGGACTAAACCATTTTGTTGTACTATAGAACGTATTATAAATTACTATAGAACTAATACATCATTCAAGCGCTTCCATATGCAATATAACGTTTCGTCAATGTAAAACACATAATTGGAAAATACCTGAAAATGGAAATCCCCTGACTTACATGTTGGAGGGGCCCTCTCCAACCCATACTCAGGAGAGAAAGAAACTTATAAACGCTGGATGGAATTTAACATCAATCTCTTATTAAAATATAAAATCCGTGTCTTCACAAAGGCCTGTAACTTCGCAGTATCTCAATAGTGCAGAAAACTTAAAACAATGTTTCTCCAAAAATATCAACAGAGACCTCTTGCTACCCAAGAGGTCCATATTTATATGATTCTTAATGTTGATCCTAACTAACTGTCTAAATGCCGATTCTCCTTGAAAAGGAGTGCATTCTCGATAAATCAGGAAACAGGGTGCTGAGCCTGGTGATCCCTTAGTCTTCTATGCGTTCATCCTTTAATACCCCTGAACCTACTCAATCACGCTTGGTTTCAACATAATTAGTTTATTGAATATGCACTTTAACATACAAGAATAATCATCAAAAACAATTTCATTAAATAATTAAAGTAAAACATTTTTCCCACAAATGAGTGTGTTTCTTCGCCATTGCTTGAGCTTGACTGCGGGAAAAAGGTTTATCAAATACCTAAAAATTGGACTCATCATTCTCTTCCATACTTGAAGGATTCACCCATCCTTGGGTGACTTATTCAATTCATCGATGACCTCCCTGATATCCCATGCTACCACCCTAGGTATCCCTACCTGCCTGTGATATCCAAAATTCTGATCCTCCCTGGCCCATGCCCTCCTCTCTTCCTCTTCATTAATCTGTTCCTTGATGACTGGGGAAAGAAAGAATGGGGGATTCATCCTCATCCCGATCTATCTGAGTTGATTTCTTGCCAAGGATTCTTTGTAGAGTGTGGTTTTGAAAAGAGCATCATCAAGCCTGAGGGGAGAGTGGAGTTCTCTTTTCTTCAGATCGTTTGCCACCTTGCTCCACCTTTCCTTAATGGACTCATTAACTTCCTTCTGTGTGCTTCGGAGTGTAATGTCAAAATGAGTCACAACCTCCTGTTGTTTTGCAAGGAGAATGGGTATCAGTTCCTCGTCCTGGGTGAGGATCCTATGGTTATAGATTATCCCTTCAGGGTGAGTTGGCTTTGGTCTGATCATTAATGGGGTTTTCCATTTGGATGCAACATAGCGATGGTAGTCCTGGGCTTGCTCAATTTCGTGGTTCATCCACGAACATAATTCCCTTAACTAGAAATCGCCCACATATGGGTTTGGCGACCAGTTGGGCGAGTCAGAAACTACGAAATTATGCAAGAAGAACTCACTCAACTGGTCTTTCTCCATCTCTGTGGAGTTCAAAGATGCATCCATAAACTATTTGGGAGTGCTTATCTCTATAGGGAGTCCTTTCTTCAACCTCTGGAGTTGGAATTTGCCCCATTTCTCCTGCATATAAACTACATATATTGCTGACGGTGATCTGAGGTCCCGCAGTCTATCATATATGCCAGTAGTAGTGGCCAAAAAGTCCTTTAATTTGGTAATATCTTGGTCTTTTTTTGCTAATTAGTTTTGTGCCTTGGCCAATTTTTCTTGAAGCGTTGAATTCTTCTACTCAGCCAGCCGCAGCTCTTCCGCATGATGCATCTTCAGGATTTGTGTCTTCTTAGCTTAGAACGGGGGAGTTGTGGGTTGGCTTCCTGGCCCAATTCTTAACGTTGCCAGTTCATTTCTAAGCCTTTCCAATTCTTCCCATGCCTCAATGAGTTGGGTAATGACCTCGGGGTCTTCATTATGTTCTAGAGGATTCTCCTGGAAGTTTCCTTGCTTTTGTAAGCTCTACTCTTCTTCTTTATCCATTTCTTCTTCTTCATCCTGTTCTTCTTCTTCTTCATTCATTTCCTCTTCTTCTTCTTCTTCTTCATCCTCTTCTTCTTCTGTAGTGGGATCCTTTTGGTCTATAAAAGGATCAATGTCATCATCAGACACATTGGTAACCAGGGGGTTGGGTTCCCTTTCTTCCTCCTTGGAGACTTGGATTTTAGATACCTGTGTGAATCTTTTGCTACGCCTCTTCGACCGCTGACTACTGGCAGGAATACCTGGGTCTGATTTGGGGCAGTCCTCTTTTGAGTGCTTTATCTTTACCAAGGTGTCGGACACATTGTCCAAGTCAATTTTTCTCTTTGCCCCTGATACAGAGGTGGTCTTACTTTTTTATTCTGGTGGCAAGGGCGTAGTCTTCATTCTCTAGATGTCCTCAGTAGATATAGCAAAACCAATCATCGTAGAACTTTCGCTATAAATCTGTTTTGGCAAATTTTTTGGATCCGAAACTTTTACAGGTCGAAGAACCAATCCCCATGTACCTTGTTTCCAACGGACAACCTCTAATTCATTGTACTTTGTGATTTATGATCTGTACAATATAGGGTTTCTACCTCTTCCAGATCTGAGTCAAAATCAGGTGACCTTGGGAAAAATGTCATAACTTGGGCTAGGAATATCCAAATGAAATTTCGTAAAAAGTGACAGGTAGTACACAGACTGTACTATCTCAGAAACAATTTTCAGAGGCCGAAGTGGAACTAGTGACACGTGGAATGCCATACAAGTTCGCTCTTTTGTATTATCCCATAAACAGGTCACGTTGCGACACTTGGCATATCTCTCTCTCAGAGAATCCAATTGAGGTCAGACCTATTGGGATGAAAAGATAACAGGTCGGGCTATCTCAAGAAAAGTTTTCAGACCTTTTGGATCTAAAAGTTCGGAGTTACACCAGAAACAATCAGGTACATATTTCTGTCAAAACAGAATTATTTTTGAGTACCTTCATTCATGGCTTCCGGAATTTAGGGTTTCGGATAAAGTTGGAATTTTTGTAATCAGAGACCACAGCTGAATGATACTCATCAAAATCGAAATTTAGAGACCAAGATCATAATTTTTGGTTGGGCAGAAGGTCGGGCTTGATCAGACCCTAGTTCGGGACTTTGATCATAAAAGTGGAAAATTAGGGCTTTTGCAAAAATGGAAATTTTTGAAATCTGTGAACACGGCTGGAAGCTCCTCATAAAAATAGAAGCTTAGAGATTTGGATCAAACCTTTTGATGGGGAAAAAGAGTGGGCTTCATCAAACCCCAGTTCGGGGTCACGTCCAGTGAATCCGGAAGTTTCAAAGGCAAAATTGAGGAGTGAAACTTTGCAGTTTTCAAATTTTGAACATACCAGCTTGATCAGCTCATCAAGGTGCATATTTCTATCCTTTCAGAAGTTTGAAATTCAAAGTTTGAATTTTTGGGGTTTCTCTGACAAACCCTAATCCATCTCCAGATCCAGTTCTTGCAAATCAAGTGGATTGGGTTAATCCTAGAAGAAGATGGATTGGTCACCTACATAAGGGAAGAAGTTCATGTTTCAGAGGGAGATGAGGCTAAGGCCTTACATAAGAAGATTACAAGCAATATCGACAGGTATGACTTATCCAGGTATGTTTCGATATTTTTTCATTATTAAGTTTATGGTATATTTGTCTTCATATTATTATGGTTGGTACAATCTTGATTAAATCTAGACTTGTCATATCACCTTAATAAAATTATGAATGCATTATAAAAGATATTCATGGATTAGGGTGTTGACACTTATGATTGTACTAATGCATTATGGTGTTGTATGAGGTTTATGTTGTCTGCTAACACAGAAGGTACACCAAGAAAGTCAAATCATGTTCTACTTCAAGAACATATGCTCATGGTGACATGAAGACAAAGATTCATCCATTGTCATGGATCACATAGAAGATCTACTTTCGAGGTATGTATAACTTGGTTCTACAATGGTTAACTTATGAGACATGCAGGTTACTAGCACAAGTCACTGAAGGGAACCAGAAGACATTATGCAGGTATGTTAGACATAACTAGCTAGCATGCTAATCCAGGTATGTTTTTCCTCTATCAAGCCAGAATCCTAACTTGTGTTAGGATCTTATACTGTTGTGTTGTTGATAATGATTATTCATGAAGTCATAGGTTTGAATAGTCATGGTTGTATGCATATTATGTTTCTTACCATAATTGATGATATGACTAACTAGAAGAATCATGAAGGTATAGGTTTGAGTAATCACAGGTTTATGCATTGATGATTTAGCTAATTAGAAGAGTCATACGATCAAATAAGAATATGCATGAGTAAAAGAAGACTTCCCTGAAACCTTGAATACTAATGTTTATTATCTATGAATGATTATGACTATACATGTTTAAGATTATTGTGTTTTTGATAGTATTAAGATTATACTAATAAATGTGTGATTATGTATGAGACCTCAAGGATAACACAATGATGATACTAATAAGCATGCATAGTGATTAATGATGGATGTAAGTTCAAGGACAGGTAATCCAGGAAGCAAAGATCAAGAGGGAGCACACTCCAGTTGTTCCTGCAAGAAACCAAAGGAGCACACTTCAGCAGTTTCTGCAAGGATGCAGATATTCAGAGGGAGTTGACCACTTCTCACAATCCACATCAGAATGGAGTTGCAAATATTCAGAGGGAGTCCACCCAGCAACCAAACAAAGATAAGTATTTGAATTTTCATTTCTTACATAATGTTATTCAATGATGTATATGCTTATGTTCGTAGAATTAGGTTGTGTATTATGCATATTAGAATAGTTGCATTGATGAATAGTATACTACTAATATACATGGGTAAGTGGCCTATGGCACTGTACAACATTCCATTGCTACTTATCTAGAATGAAGCCTCTTTGCCAACATGTTAGGAGTTGTGCACACTCTTAACAATGTTCTGGTAGAGATTGGAAGGCATCTAGAAAGTTACAGAATATGGATAAATGTTGTATTGAAGCATTGGCTAAGATAATTGCATGACTGTATGACATATTTCTTTATGTGTAAGAATTTGTTCTGAAAACTATGAGATGTTTTCTAATCATGCAATTTAACTTGTTGTGTAGGAAATATCGTATACCATCACCTACAAAAGAAGGACTACAACATTTGTTCAACAACAAAGTTATCTATTGAAAATATTGAAGATATTGAAGTTCCCAGGATTTGGGAAGAATGCCATGATCGAGGAGTACCAGTCGATCATGAAGATGTTTGGGATGTAGTCCCAAGACCTGAAGGGGAGTTGGTAGTGACTTCCAAGAGGATCTACAAGATCAAGCATGCTACAGGTGGTAGCATAGAGACTTTTGCTCCTGTAGCCAGATACACTTCCATTAGATCAGTACTTGCTCTGGCTGTAGTGATGAAGTGAAAGATACACCATATGGATTTCAAAACAGCCTTCTTGAATGGTGTAGTTGAAGAAGAAGTGTATGTGGATGACTTGTTTATAACAGGTGAGGATAGATTGATTGCTGACATGCAGGGGAAGCTTGCTGCCGAGTTCGAGATGAAGAACTTGGGGATGATGCACTATTTTATTTTGGCATGGAGGTGTGGCAAAGTGCAGATGGAATCTTCCTTGGACAAGGGAAGTATGCAGTAGAGATCCGGAAGAGGTTCGGGATGATGGACTGCAAGGCTATGGCCACACCTATGGAATCGAACCTGAAGCTTCTGTGTGATGCTTCATCTGAGCCAGTTGATATCACTATGTATCGTCAGATGATTGGGTCCTTGATGCACCTGATGAACACGAGACCATATATTTGCTTTGCGGTGAACACATTGAGCTAGTTCCTGACGGATCTGAGGAGTGTTCACCTGGTAGATGTAAAGCATATTCTGAGGTACCTGAAGGGTACAATTGATTATGGGATCAAGTGTGATGTGAATCAAAAGTTTAAGCTGCAGGGTTATGTTGATTCAAATTGGGCAGGCAGTGCTGCAGATAGGAAGAGCACATTTGGGTGCTGCTTCAGTATGCGATCAGGTGTGATCTCTTGGTTTAGCAGGAAGCAGTCCCGCGTACCACTGAGTACAGTCGAAGCAGAGTATGCTGCAACGGATGAGCAGGTTGCAGATGTATTGACCAAGTCGTTGGCTAGAGTGCAATTTGAGTACTTTAGAGAGAGGCTTGGTGCACTTCAGATCGAGGTTCCTTCCAAAGGGAATTGATGAGTCCGGAAGATGCAGATGCACATGAGCTTTCCTGACATGGTTGATGTGTTCTCCCTTGGTTGTGATGTAATTGCTGAGCCATTTTTCACATGGTGGTAGATGTGTTCTCCCATGGTGAAAAAGTAAGGGCTGGAGCCTTCCCCGAATGGCGGTAGATGTGTTCTCCCATGTCGGTGGTGTAAGTGCTAGATGATGTGTATCTGGGTTGTGCTTCGTGGATGATGAGATGATTTGAATAGGACGATGCTATGATGATCAGGAGGATCATAGATGATGAGCATCAGGACGATGCTCCAGTTACTGCTCTGTGTATGCATCATGTTGGATGTTGGATATGATCAGTTGGATCATTTATATGTATGTATGCATCATGTTGGATGCTAGATATGATCAGTTGGATCATTTATATGTATGTACACATCATGTTGGATGTTGGATATGATCAGTTGGATCATTTATATGTATATGTATGTACGCATCATGTTGGATGCTGGATATGATCAGTTGATCATTTATATGTATGTACGCATCATGTTGGATGCTTGGACCATGTATCTGCATATGTATTAGGTGGATACATTATATGATCAGGTAGATCATGTATGATGATATGTATCAGGTAGATACTTGGTATGCATTAGGTAGATGCATTGTATGATCAGGATGATCATGGATGACGAGCTTCGGGATGTTGCTCCAGATGACATGCAGCAGGATGTTGCAGTGATGATGATCAGGATGATCATGTGTACATCAGGATGATGTATGGTGAGTATCAGGTTGATACTCTATGGCCGTGGAACAGGTTGTGCAGATAAGCATGTAATTTGTGCCCTGGGATATTTGCAGATAGTCTTTCAAGGTTTTGGTTACGGCATGTAATTTGTACCCTGGGATATCTGGAAAATGCTCTTTCGAGGTTTTGCTTGGGAGGACATATAATTTGTGCCCTAGGATATCTACAGATGGTATTTTGAGGTTTTGCCTATGGCATGTAATTTGTGCCCTGGGATATCTGGCAGGTGCTCTTTCGAGATTTTGTCCTATGGCATGTAATTTGTGCCCTGGGAGATCCGATAGGTTGAGCTGTGTGCTCGTAATCAGTCCTCGGATGCTCTTTCGAGGTTTTTCCATGACCACATGTAATTTGTGCCCTGGGAGAACCGATAGGTTGAGCCTTGTGCTCGTAATCAGTCCTGGGATGCTCTTTCGAGGTTTTGTGGTGACCACATGTAATTTGTGCCCTAGGAGATCCGATAAGTTGAGCCTTGTGCTCGTAATCAGTCCTGGGATTCTCTTTCGAGGTTTTGTGGTGGGGTCATATGCAATAAGTCCTAGAGATCTGGGCAAGCTGAAAAAGGCCTCAGATGCTCTTTAGGGTTCTTGTTAGACAAGAGACTCTTTTAGGTTTTGTGATGCACCTAATAAGTCCTGAGATTTCCACAGTATGGCCAGTGATGATGAAGACCTGCAGGTGGTGGGCCTACATCCAGTATGAAAAAGGATTGGCTGTGTAGAACTTCCTATGACGAGTAGAGTCAGAGATTGGTTGAGATAGCAGTAGCAGTGATGATGCATTGATGATGATGATCCTGAGAAGAAGACTTGTCTAGCAGATCTCTGTCGAGAAATACCTTCCTAATTAAGAGGGAGTGTTGATGTATATGTAACTTTGGAATGTATTTCATATATATTTATTGTACCCTTATTAGAGATGTGTTATTCCTCTATAAGGAAGTGTCTTCATGTGGATTGACAAGTGTCGCAAGTGTGCAAACTTGCCGATGGGTTATTATACCACCATGTGTGGGGTCGGCCCTGAAATATATATTATATTGTGGATGTACCTAGCTAGACAAGTCCGCCCCATAAGGTCACTGGGCAAACAGGTTAGTATAAATAGAGATCAGGAGATCTCTATTTAGATCATTCGGAAAGTCATCTCTCTCTCACTCAGAAAGTGGCGCACTAGTGATGAGGAGGATCATCTGCTTCTAGGAGACTATCTCAAGTGTATTTTGGTTGTACTTTGGTTGAGCCATTGCTCTCTCTATCTCTGAGGAAGTTGTGGGGTTTTTCACCTTAGGGTTTTCCCCACGGAAACTCTGTGTCTCTTGTCTCTCATTCTTTTGATTCTTGTGATGCTTGCCATGCTTATTGTGATTGTTATGCATTGATATACTGTATATGTTATTCTCTCAGTGAAGATCCTAGAGTATTGTGAATTTATGCTCAAAATTTAACAGATACCACTATGAACTCCACCTAAGAGAGCTCTGGAATCTGTGCTTTTAGTTCCTCACCAACTATTAGTTTGATCAACCCATGATGGGCCAAAGCATCCTCTTTTCCCTTAGCCACTTTCCTGTTCATTTCTGCTAGGGATTGGAGCAGGTAAAACGAAATGCTAATGTTGTTGTTTGATGAAATGTGACTCCTGTGACTGAGAAGTTCAAAAATACAAAAATGGAAAATGGAAACATAACTTAACCTTCCAGTGCATGTAATGTACCTCTGGAAAATTGCAGCCATTTCATCCCATGGTGCTGGCATGGAGAGTCTTTTGACTCCATTTTTTTCTTCATCATAAACCTCTCCTTACTCAAAGAATGCTGCTTTTGTTGTGTGGTTTTCCTCCCTGTCATTGCTGCTCCAATGCAGGCCCATTGGTAAACCAGTGTGTTTGGCAATCATGTCCTCATCCAATTTTATACGTAACCCTTTTACTCGGATGATGTACTGTTCATCCTTGATATGTTTGAGGTTTCTTGCAAACTCTTGGGCTACCCCTGTATCGTATCTTCTCAATCCAAGGATGAAAGGCATCCAGCCTAAATTGCGAATGATCTGTAGGACTCTCGGGCTCTGATAAATGGCGCTGTGATCTTCCGGTTCACTTTTCTTAAAACCCTTTTTCATTTTAGAATCTTCTTTGATAATTAGACAAAACCAGAAATTTGGAATATGGTTTATACCCTCAATAGGTCGGGCTCTACCTACAAGCTCGAGGATTGAAATGCTGGATGAGTGAGCGCATTAGCTTTGGTCTGTTGCTTCTCTGGAATTCCGAGCGGTTCCTTATATGCAAAATCATGGAATATTATGTAGCCTTACTTGCTGTCTTTCCGCAACTATCCTTTCCATCATTCCTATACTTGCCTCTTTTAATCCTCTTTTTTTCATGATCGATCTCTGTATTCCCATGATCGATCTCTGTACTTCATATGGTGAAGGTTGCGATCATGATTTGTTGAGGGTGACGGGACTTAGGTAGCGATCATGACTTATTAAGGTCATTCGACCATGCCACCAATTTAAAATAGAAGCTGTCCTCAGCTGACTAGAAATGAATGTAGTGTGGGACAATGTTTTACCTTAAGAATAAAATAAAATCATTCTAGAGATTACCTTGATATGTATGCGTACCTGTATTTATGATTTGGTGCTTTTTTCATGCATGGCGGATTCTGTAGTAGATTTGGCGATGTCTGTAGTTGATTTCTACATGTGAGTAGTTACGTGTGTGGGCTGCTTTTTCCTTTTTGCCTATTTGTATTTGCTGAAGTCTCTTCTTTTGAAAATTGTACCCTGTTGATACGACTTATGTGATGATGCTTCGTATTTGGATGATTTCATGGCTGTATGTGACTGGCTCTCTTGAATAACTTGCAAGCTCGCGTGAGTATGATATGTAATGTGTTTGGCTCATTTGAAGTGAATTGCAGGCTCTCTTGAATTGAATTACAGGCTCGCTTGAGTATGTTGAAAAAGAATGGAATGGCGTGTTTGAAGAATTCCGCAGTAGTTGATGACTGATTGCTGAATGTAGACGTGGCTGGCTCGCTTGAGTGCTGATATGTAATGTATCTGGCTCGCTTGAATTAATTTCAGGCTCGCTTGAATTAATTTCAGGCTCACTTGAATAAATGGAAGCCTCGCTTGAATCAATTGCAGGCTCTCTTGAAGTATGGTCAGGCTCGCATGATGATATGGCAAAGTTTGAAATGAAGAGTATGCTTGGATTGTTCCTGTAGTGGTAGATATTTCTGCTGGCTTTCTTGAATGCATATCTGGCTCGCTTGATTACTGAATGTGCTTGAGAGTTTGTTGGCTTGCTTGAATTGTGGTTGATATTTTGCTTTGCAATAGTAATGCTGGATCTTTTATAGGGATATTTGTGGCCCTGTAATTTTCTATTACTTTTTTATGAATTTTTCATTCTCTTTTTTCGTTTTTTTTTTCTTCTTTTTTTCTTTCATTTTTTTTTCTGTCTTTTTTTGTTTTGTTTTTGTCTTTGTTTTTATTGTAAATGAGTTGAATTTCATTGATTTTCCGCGTCCTCTATCAACATCAATTGTTGCTGGTAGAGTACCTATGTAAATTCTTCTTTTGACTGTGGTTTCTTGTAAAGTTTTAGGTGATGCCCATTCACTAAATCTTTTGTATAATGTAAGGTCCAAGCCATCTAGTGGTTAGCTTCCCTTTGAATGTGTGAAATATGGAGTCATAAAGTAGTGCCCAATCACCTTCAGTGAACTTTTTATCCTTCAGATGTTGATCATGCCAGTTCTTTCTTTGCTGTTGGATGATTTCAGTATGTGTAAGTGCTTGTTGGCGGTGTTCATCTAGTTGATTTAGCCATAGCATGCGTTCTTTTTGAATTTCTGATAGGTCCATATGTAAATCTGCTGCAATTCTTAATGTCTTTATTTCAAATTCGATTAGCAGCATGACCTTTTATTCATAGACTAGTTCATAAGGTGTGAATCCTGTAGTTATTTTCCATGTAGTATTGTAAGCCCAAACTGCTTCACTAAGTATGTCAGCCCAATCCCTTTTGTGAAGTTGGATAGTTTTTGTCAAGATTCTCTCTAATTCTCTGTTGGTTACATCAGCTTGACCATTTGCTTGAGGGTGGTAGGAAGATGACTGTCTGTGCTTTACATTGTTTCTTCTCATTAAGTCCTCAATTAAATTTGATGTAAATTGTGGGCCCTAATCAGAAACTACTTCTCTTGGCACCCCAAACCTGTGAAATATCTGCTCAGTAAAGAATTTGGCCACACTGGTTTCATTTGCAGCAGCCAGTGTTGCTACTTCTGTCCATTTTGTAAGGTAACCAGTGCATATGAGGATGTAGCTTTTCTGATTTGACTATGGGTTGAATGGGCCAACAAAATCAAAACCACACTTTTCAAATTCCTCCAAGGATATTTGTGGATGGAGTGGCATCTCTTGTTTTTGTGTTGGTTTTCCCATTCTTTGGCAATCATCACAGTGGGACACATACTCATAAGCATCTTTGTGGAGTGTTGGCCAATAATACCCTGTTTGCAAGATCTTGTAGGTTGTCCTTTTTGCAGCATAGTGTCCTCCACAGGGTTCACTGTGGGTGGCATGCATTATGTCATGTACTTCGTCTTCTCTAATGCACCTTCTAAGTATTTGGTCTGGTCCCTGCTTAAAAAACATGTCTTCTATCCATGTGTATGTTGCACTTTGTCTTATTACTTTTGTCTTTTCTTTATAATTGTAATGTTCTAGAAACTTCCCAGATACTAAATAGTTTGCTATGTCAGCAAACCATGGGCTTCTTGTTGATATGGCAAAAAGGTGCTCATCGGGGAAGGTATCTTGAACCAATTCATTATCTTTTCCATGTGTGAGTCTTGACAAAAAGTCAGCTACCACATTATGCTTGCCTGGTTTATCTATTATAGTGATGTCAAATTCTTGTAGAAGTAGCATCCATCTAATAATTCTTGCACTAGTATTTGGCTGAGTGGTCAGTGTGGATAAAACTTTGGTATCCTATGATGTGATGCCTGAATTTATTGATTGCATGTATGACTTCCAGAAATTCCTTCTCTGTGACTATGTAGTTGAGTTCTGCTCCAGCCAAATTTTTGCTTATATAGTATATGGCATAGGGTTTCTTGTCTCATTCTTGTCCAAGCACAGATCCGATGGCTTTATCTGATGCATCTGTGTGGATGTGAAATGGAATTTCCCAGTTTGGTCCATGGAGTACTGGTGCTGTGATTGTTTTCTGCTTAAGACTTTCAAATGCTATCATGCAATTGCTTGTCCATATGAACTCATTGTCTTTTGTGAGAAGTGCAAACATTGGGGCAACAATTTTGCTATAATTTTCAATAAATATTCTGTAGTACCCTGTCTATCCAAGGAAACTTCTCACATCCCTTTGTTTGACAGGTGGGGGTGACGTTCTGATTACTAAGACTTTGGCTTGATCAACCTCTATCCCTCTTTGTGATATATGATGTCCTAGAACAATGCCTTCTTCCATTAACATCCTGCATTTGTCATTGCTTAGGCACAAGCTCATTTCAATACATTTTTTTAATAGTAATTCAAGATTGTTCAATGCCTGGTCAAAGTTCTGTCCATAGGGTGTGAAATCATCCATGAAGACTTCCATTTTGTCATTTATAAAATCGGAGAAAATACTCAATATGGCACTTTGAAATGTTGTTGGGGAGTTACATAAACCAAAGGGTAGGACCCTATAGGCATAAGTTCCCCATGGGAATGTAAAGGTCATCTTATCTTGATCAGCTGGGTGTATTAAAATTTGGTTGTACCCACTGAAACCATCTAAGAATGAAAAATACTTGTTTCCAGATAATGTATCTAGCACTGATCTATAAATGGAAGTGGAAAGTGATCTTTCTTGGTTGCTTTATTCAGTTCCCTGTAGTCCACACAAATTCTCCATTTGCCTCCTTTTTTGGGTACTATAACTAGTGGTGAGACCCACTCACTATCATATATTGGATAGATGAACCCTGCATCTAATAACTTTTGTAATTCCACTTTGACTATGTCTTTTAATGCAGGGTTCAACCTTCTTTGTGGTTGCCTGATAGGAGTAGAACCTTCTTTGATGTAAATGTAGTGTTTGCAGATATAAGGATGTATTCCTTTCATGTCTGCGTATGTCCATGCAAATGCTTTACTCTGTTCTTCTAGTATCTTCATTAATTTCCTTTCTTGCTTTGGTTCCAAATTGGAATTTATGTTGACTGTTTTGCCCAGGTGAATTTCCACGACTTTTACCTTTCCAATCTGTTCTTCCAGTACTTCTGTCCATAAGTCATGCATTGTTTTGAACTGTCACCTATTTCTATGGAAAAAAATTCTTGAATAACATTATTGTTAGAAGATACATTTTGTATAAATCTATCTATATGGCCATCTTCGTCTATGGCTTTTAGTGTTAATGCAGCATCAATTGTCAGGACAGGTCTTATGTTTTGATTTATTGTGTCATTGTAATCGTCAGTCCAGTTTTGATATTCTATGTCTAAGGATTTTCTGGCTGGTGGGAAAATGGTGATTTTTTTCCTAGACTGGCCACTAGTGATGGTCATGTTGCTTGACTTGCATCCTATGTAAGCATCTCCAGTTTCCAGCCAGGGTCTTCTAAGTATAATAGAATATCCACTAAGTTTGCTTTTTACCTCAATGACTATGAAATCTATTGGGTATTCCCAAGATTCTATATTGATTATAATGTCCTCGAGCATTCCTTCAGGCTTCACAGTGGATGTATCTGCTAGCTGGAGTACAGTAGTTGTTGGTATGACCTCTGATTGGAGACCTAGGTGGATCATAGTATCTTTGGTCATTACGTTTATAGCTCCTCCTAAATCAATTAGGCTCTTGTTGATTTGTCTATTATTGATGTTGACTTGGACCACGGGGCTACCTGGGTCTAGATATTTGGGGTTAACCACGATACCCAGCATTAGATCAGCTAATTGGCCCACTAAATTAATAGTTGGTGGGTCACGCTTTCTCCTTCCAGGTTTCTTCAAACAATTCTCTTTTATATATTTGTTGCAGATGGGTACGTCTCTGATGGCTTGTAAGATGGGGATTTGGACACTCAAGTGTTTTAATTCATTCAGAATTGCGTTTTCCTCTTCATCTTTGGTACTTCATACGAGCTTTTCAGGAAATGGAGGGTTTCTGTTGCATGGAAGTGGTTGGGTTTCGTCCTCAGGAGGGTCTGATTTGTCTGGATGTTGAACATAGGGTTCTGTTGTTTGTTCTTGAGCTTCAGGTGGTTGGATGTTGTGTGGAGTGTATTCTGCAACGTTTTTCTAGATCGCAGGTTTATTTCGTTTATTTCTATGGTGTCTACAACATAGGTAGGGAATTGTGTGATATCAGCATTATATGTCTGTTGTTGTTGTGGAGTTATGTTATTATTAGGATTTGGGATTGGTTGGGCTGGAATGGGTGGAGGTTTGGGGGGTAGCTGAG
The DNA here is from genome assembly GCA_027924585.1 of Larix kaempferi. Classification (NCBI taxonomy): domain Eukaryota; kingdom Viridiplantae; phylum Streptophyta; class Pinopsida; order Pinales; family Pinaceae; genus Larix; species Larix kaempferi. Next base: position 390,753 of record BSBM01000576.1, on the reverse strand, counting down.
GTTGTGGGGGTGGCATAATAAGTGGCTGTTGTAATGGCGCCCTCCAATTTAATGGATAGGGGTATTGATTTGCATAATTTTTGGTGGTTGGAAAAGGTGGGGGGTATTGAGGATAAGATGGTGGATAATACAGTTGTTGATAGGATGGTTGATATGTTTGCTGATTCTATTTCCATTGGTTCTGATTTGGTTGTGCTTGCCATGGAGTTGGTGCAGAGTTCCAATTCGGCTGTCCTTCATTATAGTAGGCTTGGTTGCTCTGTTGATATGGTCTAACAAAATTATTCCTCCTCTGATTTATAAAACAGAGTTGTTCTATTGCTCCTTCAGCTGTTGGGTCTTGAATAGCTGCCTTACATGAGGGTAAGAGGGGACATTTATCAGTGTAATGGTCGTCAGTGCAGAGACCACATACTTCTATTGTGTTCAAGGTGCACTGCCCCTTCTCATGTTTTTTTCTACAACGAGGACAAAATACTGCCAAGGCTTGGTTAATTTCATCATGTTTCTTTTTTATTTGAAGCGCATCAAGTTGCATGGCCATAGATTGCAGGATGTTAGTCTTCATGTCGTCTAGCAGGTTTCCTAAATCAGATTTTGTAAGTGTTGGTCCTGACGATGTTGATCCACCAGTAGATGTGTGTGTATCCCTTGTCCCATTCTTAGTTTTCCTAGATCTGGAGTAGTTTTTGAAGATTTGTAGGATCTGGTCAAAAGATTTCTGGAATATATCTCCATCTCCTAGAATATTTAAGACTTCAAAATTCTCCTCTTTTACACCTCTAAGAAGGACAAATTTTAGTGATTCAGAATCCAAGGTGCAATGACTGGCTCGTTTGTAGCCGAGTTGAAATCTTTGGACATAATCTTCTAATGACTCTCTTTCTCCTTGTTGCAACCTAAAGATTTCATCCCTTGTATCTTTGGCCTTGTAGTAGTCCCTATATTTTTCTTAGAATTCCTGTTTCATTTGATCCCATCTAAAGATACTATTCCCTTTAAGGCTCATAAACCACCAAAGTGATAGGTCCTTCAGTGTGGAAGGAAAAAGCCTTAGCTTTTGTGCATCAGTAGTGTAATCAAATGATCTGCAAACTACCTCAAATTCAAACAAGAATGTGTCAGGATCTTCTGAAGTTAAACCATGGAAGTTTGGTAGATTATTAGGATTGATGTTCTTCATCCTGGCATCTCAAAGAGGTATGCTAATGGGAAAGGTGAAAAGCTCCCTAGGTTCCTCCTCTTCATTTTCCATTGTGGTGTTTGCGTTGGAACTGGTAGCGAAGTTGCTTCTGTTTGGATCGTATGTGGAGTCAGTTTCGTTTTCAAAGTGTAGAAATTCAAACTAAGAATGGTCAGAACTGTTATTACCATTGTTGCTCATGGAATGCTTGGGCAGAAAGAGGCCAAACCTATCCCTTTGCCGATAAGGCATTCATTGGTAAAAAAAAAAGTATTTATGTTTTTGTTTTATGTGATTTTTGTTTTCTTTTTGTGTTGTTTTTAGGTGATGTCTCCTAAAATATTTGGCACCTCCCTGACAACGGTGCCAAAAAGTGGTGAGCTCCCAATATGGATGCCTAATGAGAGCAGTTGTACTAAGAGCCTACTTTAAATGTCAACCCGGGGGACGTACAAACTTTAGAGGTGCAGGCACTATCTGTGCTCTTATAGGATAATCTTTGTCGCGGTTGGGTGTCGGTATCGATGTTCTAAGGGTTGCCTACTCAATATGTAAAACTGGTTATACTAGGGAATTAAATACTAGAAAGCAATAAATCTATTTTAAAGAATTAAAGTATTGAAAGCAGTGAATTTGTTCTTAAAGAATGAAGATACTAAAAGTAGTAAATCTATTTTAATTAATTAAAAAGCTGAAAAATGGAAGAGACAATCCTATGAATTTACTTAATGCAGAATGGTAAATCTAGAAAGTGAAATGCCATAATAGATCTATTCTAATATTGGAGAAAACAAGGTCTGTAATTACTTTATGCATAAAACTAGAGTTCTGATCTAAATCGTTAAATACCAAAACTAAGATTGAAGTGCGATCGTTTCATGCTACACATCTATTACTAAGAAGTCAAAGCAATTAATCATGATGGGAAACATCCATAAACCTCAGATCTAAACCATGACTTATGAAAGCAAAGATAATACGTATGTAATTGTTTGTTAAAATGTGCGTTTGGAAGAAAGCAACTACAAGACTACTGAAACCGTTTTGCTGTACTACAAAACGTATTATAAATTACTACAGAAATAATACATCATTCAAGCGCTTCCATATGCAATATAACTTTTCGTCAATGTAAAACACATAATTGGAAAATACCTGAAAATGGAAATCCCCTGAATTACGTGTTGGAGGGGCCCTCTCCAACCCGTACTCAGGAGAGAAAGAAACTTATAAACGTTGGCTGGAATTTAACATCAATCTCTTATTAAAATATAAAATCCATGTCTTCACAAAGGTCTGTAACTTCGTAGTATCTCAATAGTGCAGAAAACTTAAAACAATGTTTCTCAAAAAATATCAACAGAGACCTCTTGCTACCCGAGAGGTCCATATTTATATGATTCTTAATGTTGATCCTAACTAACTGTCTAAATGCTGATTCTCCTTGAACATGAGTGCATTCTCTATAAATCAAGAAATAGGGTGCCGATCTTGGTGATCCCTCAGTCTTCTACGCGTTCATCCTTTAATGCCCCTGAACCTACACAATCACGCTTGGTTTCCACATAATTAGTTTATTGAATATTCATTTTAACATACAAGAATAATCATCAAAAACAATTTCATTAAATAATTAAAGTAAAACATTTTTCCCACAAATGAGTGTGTTTCTTCGCCATTGCTTGAGCTCGACTGCGGAAAAAAGGTTTATCAAATACCTGAAAATTGGACTCATCAGTGATGATGATGGAGATGGTGATGAGGGACCTAGAGATGACCATGATGATGAAGATGGTGATGATGATGAAGATGGTGATGATGATGAAGGCGTTGATGATGATGGCGATGGTGATGAAGATGATGATGATGATGATGATCAAGATGATGATGATGATGATGATCAAGATGATGATCAAGATGATGATGATGTTGATGATGATGGAGATGATGGAGATGTTGACAAGGAACCTAGAGATGACAATGATGATGAAGATGGTGATGATGATGATGATGGTGATGATGATGAAGACGTTGATGATGGTGAAGATGGTGATGTACATTGCATATTAATGGTGTTGCTTGGTCTAAGGTGGTGCTCTCAAATAGCTATTTCATCATGAAATTTTTAACAAGACATGAATTAAATTCAAGATGTAAGTGTATTGTTAAATATAGTGAGCATTGAGCATGGGGAACACAGTCTATGAATATGTGTATTGTTAAATATAATTTGGTTGGGTGAAGCCAATAACCAACATAATCAACATAATATAATATTTTTTGGGGTTGCGGATATACCTCAAGGTACCCAAAGCATGAAAAAAGTTTGGGTGTCCGCAAAATGAAGAGAACAAAAAATGTTGAAGAGGACATGTGGGGTGGGAGGTCGGCCTCCAAAAATTCAAGAATTGACATGAGTCATGATTGAGGTAGGTCTAAAGCAACTTCTCTCATACCAAATGAGAGAAGTGGTAGGTAGGTATCTAGGTATCTAAAGCAGCTTCTCTCATACCAAATGAGGTGGGTCTAAAGGAACTTCTTTTGTGGAGTGGTGTTGCATTTTGAAGTTCCCTTGGTCATTATGTTCTAGTTGCATTGTTGGTTTTGGCTATTTGTTCCCAATGTTAGGAGTTTTTTTTTTTTTCTTTAACTTGTGTGCAGAGCTCTAGGAATTCATCTAAAATTTTCCAAATCTATCTATCCAAGTTCATTCTACCTTCATTAATGAGTTTTGACCTCAAGTTTCAATCTTCTTCTATGGTCATGTATTATTTATCTCAGGGAATTTATTTATATCCAATGTATTTGAATCTAAGAACCTCTCATGTGTGATTATAAAAAAGTCAAGATTCCCTCAACCCCCAAACATGCCCTTTCAAAGAATTTTTTTATATTTGAGTGTGGTATGGATTCCAACATGAGGTTTTGTCTACTAAGGATGGATCCTGTCGTCTTTACCATGGTTGAGGTGATGACAATAGGGTTCATATGACTCCAATGAATCTTCCATGGATCATGGGGTAAAATGATCTCTCAAGTATTATTGCATGTGAACTTGCACGTACCAAGCTACAACAAATATTTCACGGGAGTGGATTTGTCTATGTGAATAGATAAGTGAAAAGCTTTTAGCAACAAGACCTATCAATTTTAACTTGGAAGAATGGGAAATGTTCAAAGTGGGATTGAGAGGCTTGATGGTGATTGTAGTAGTGGGCATGGCATTGGTGAGAATGATGTCATGATAGTGGAATTAAACATTAAGATGGTGACCCTAGAGCTCTGATCCTAGCCTAGAAACACGAGAGCCTAGCCTAAAAACCCTAGTTGGTAGCGTAAACCCTAGTTTGTATTCTAATCACAATGAAACCCTATTATGTAGCCTAAGATCTAGCCCTAAATTATAATACATATAAAGATTAAATCATTTTCATTGTACATATATTTTCATGCGCATACATTTGAATCCAAATCACTATACACATATATGCATAGTTTCTAATCTATATAGCAAGGGTGCATACAACTAGGAAACCATTGTACCTAGCACCGGATACCTAATTTAGAAACCTAATGGTCTGAAATTGGTTGTACCATGAAGATTTTTATATGGTGGATATGCACACCTATGGAAACCTTCTCAATGGATGGAATACCTAATATTATCATAACATTAGTAAAGCTTAGTCCAACATGTAGTAATGCTTACATGTTCTAGTGTTGATGACGCACTAATCGATGCATGCAACTTGATGAGGGTGTATTTGTGACTCCATTGATGTAATGAACTTGTCCTAAATGTCTTTAACTAGTGTTTGAGTGTCCAATAGATGAATTATGATGTCCTCATACCCCTCAATCCCTTCCAGACAAAATTCGACAGCATTTGGGGTATTGGGGTAACAAGTTGGTGTGTTGAGGTGGATATAGCCTCAAAAATACACCTCATAGTAGTCATTTATTGTAATGTCAACTATATTACATATGTTTAAGTCAACGTGTCTACATAAAATTAGATCGCTATCACATAATGATAAATTAAGGAAGTCATAATTGTAAATGGTAGTGGATGTGATGGTCATCAAATCAAAGGTGGATATCCGTGAGTGAGAATTAATGAGCTAGGTATACATCGTGCTCAAGGTTGTCCTATTTGTATGGTGACAATTGATTAAGAAGTGATTCCATAACTTGGTTATTAATTTGTTGCATGATCTTAAGTGGGAAAAATGGTCAAAATAAATACTAGTGATGACATTTCATTATGTAGAGTATGGACATTTTGGATCTCATTATGTAGAGCTATTAAAAATCATGTTGGATCTCATTTTAACCTTTTGACGACAATGGACATTTTCTATTTTTAAGTATTCTTTTCCTAGTACTCAAGTTCCCAATATATATCTTATGTGCCATGAGGTGTGATTTGTCCATCCATTTATTCCATTTGTTTTTAGATTAATTCTCACACATGATTTTGTTTGAGTTAGCCTATGTTTACAATGTTTTCTTAACATAGTAACCATTAGAAGCTTTTACATGTGGAAAGATAAACCAAGCTGAACTATGATATCCAACTTCTCTTCTAAGATCTAGGTAAAACCCAAATTTAGACAACATCACATCATGATACACACAACATGAGACACCAACATTAGACAACGAGATATATAAATCACATAACTGACAATCCATGTACATCGAGGCGACAAAACTCATCCAAACATATACAATTTCTGGAAAATAGTAAAACATGGTTCCCAATGTACATACAATGGCAACTCGTGCCCTATACAAAATGCGACAACTCATGCTGTAGATCCAAAATACATGGCAGCTCGTGCCATATATACAAAGTACATGGAAACTCGTGCACAAAAGTGTCACATCATGGCTAATGTACATAACACATGGTGTGTCAAGCATTGTGACCACCCCCGTCACTCCCAAGCGCATCTCCAAAGTTGATCTTTCTACTCTTCGAGCTATCGGTGCCTCGGGTCTTGCTCCATATAGGAGTAGACCGTCTCTCCGGGATCTAGAACAAATGATATAAGATACCATCATTTTCAAGAATTTCCAACATTTACAACATTTATAAAACAAATGTAGAATTTGAATCTTAAATAAATCACCTCTGATGCGAGTGGGAAATGTGAGGCAGGTGTCCTGGATCTACGGATCCTCTCAGTAATTCCAGCCTACAACATTTACAACAATCATTTCATTGAAAAGTAATAATTGCTTAAATTAATTTTTGTTATTGCGTTAAAATATTTTCATAAATTATCTTGATTCTCACCGTGAACACCTCCGACGATGGACATGGCTGGGCTTCTGGGCTAGTAGGTGGAGCAGATGGCTGGACAACTAGCTCCGATGCAGTCATGGGGGGGGGCACAGATGTAGTGGCAGCCACTATAGGTGCAACCATTGGAGATACAGATGAGGATACTGGAAGAGTAGATGCCACAATAGTGGCGGGAAGTGGGGATGATATGGTGGGAGAAGACATGGTGGTATGGGGTGGAGGAGGACATCGTGGATGATGAACCCCTATCGGTTGTATGATAGAGGGTAGCAAACGAAAAGGACTAGGGGGGATGTTGAGGGATGGTGGATGGGAGGGTAGTCTTGCATCGAGGGAGGATGATGGATGAATGGGAGGTTGTGGACGAAGAGGGGAAGGTGGAAGGAAGGGGGGGTGTGGACGAATGGGGGAGGATGGATAGACATGGGGGCGTGGATAAATTGGGGAGGATGTATATACGGGGGGTGTGGACGAGTGGGGGAGTATGGATAGAGGGGGGAAGTATGGCCGGGGAGGGGGGGGTTGATGGAAGGGAGGGGTTGGACAGAGGGATGGGTGTAGATGGAAGCGAGGTGGGGGACTCATGCGAGACGGTGGAAACATAGGACTAAAATGGGGACCGACAGTTGTTGGTGGCACCTACATATACATTTGTAATATCACAATTCAGTAAGGAAATAATAAATTAAACCATAGTAAGTCATAATAATTCAAATTAAAAGCGTGCTTATAACTACACATTGTACCTATGTATATGGTAATCTGCCAATCCCTGGCGGGGATGGTTGATCACCATAGTCAGGGAACTCCTGTGGACACGAAAATGCATGCATGTTATGAACATGTTAAACATGTCATTATTTAGGCAATCAAGATATTCAAAAACATTGTACGAACTATCAACGTGTATGCCATTAATATAAATACTTATGTAATATAAATGACATAAGTAATAACAATATTGTGTGAGGTACTGAAAATATCTCCGTGTGAGGTGCCGAAAATTTAGTTGCAGCTGCCATTGCTGCATCCAGGTTGGGAGATCCTATGTTCTCCGATGTTGGTGTATCAGCTATGAACATTGAAATAATAGTTTAAGTCAAACAAAAATACTTTACAAGTTATCAAGTGATGATTGAAAACATATTAAAAAAATTGCTGACCTGATCCATATAATAGCCCTCGATCGGGCCAAGGCAAGTGTGCCCACAATGGGGACAAAGATGTGGCACTGTCCCCGTCGAACTGGAATTCTCAGCATGGCTACCATCGGTCACGGGTCTATCCTGCCCCTGTCGTGAAGGCCCTGCACCTGGATCTCTATCAAGGTCACCCAACCTCTCCACTATAGTCGTTGCTACAAAGGAGGTGTGTCTGAAGAGTCCATGTGAAACATTCCTCACTGCCTCCTCGATCTGATCAAGCTTGTGGGGTAACTGAGGTGGATGGGGAGAGGGGTTGGGGTCACGCCGAGGAGCTAGTGACCCTCTCAATGGGTTCCTCCTGGAAGCAGGTCGATCTTGGGCAGAGCCACGCCCAACACCCTGGAACTCAGTTATGTCAAAATAGTTAACATGTAAACCGAGGAAAAAATCAGCCCACAGTTGGCGAAGGAAGTACTGTGGAACCTCCCTATTATTGCAGGGAGGTTTATCGTACACCATGAACAACCTCTGCATCCAATTGTCCCTCCACAGTTTGTAATGACACCAATCCATGCAGACACGTGGCTTTCTAGTGTTTGCTGGTTGGTTTATTTTCGGATCGGTGAACATACTGTATAATTGAGCTTTTGTAATGTTCAAATATTTTATTGCTTCCTTGGAGATGCCCGTGGAGTAATACTCCTGCATCCTAGCTCTAAATTGAGTCATGTAGGTCAATTGCTGGTGTGCATGAATGAGGGAGTCAATTGAGCTCTCAATTGACGTGGCAAGAGACAATCGAGATGGTTCCCTCGAGTTTCTTAGATCTCGATTGTGCACTCGCATTTCATTTACATAATGGTTAAGGTCATCTTGTTCAAAATTTGGTTGGGGGTTTTGGTTTTGTTCAACATTTGGATTTTGTTCACGGTTTTCTTCGGCATTGGGTCCAAGGTTTGGGTTTTCTTGTGTTCCACCGGACTCGGGGTTAACATCTTGTTCACTCATTGTCTCAGTTTACAATCTGCAATTGAAAATTGGTTCATTGTTTTCAAAAGTTGGGAATTATTAACAATTAAATAAATAAATAAAATAAAAAAATTAACACAAAGAATGAATAAAATGAAAAAAAACTTGATATTTACCTATCAATTGATGCGTTGATTAGTTTGTGGGTGAATTTGGGTGGATTTGGAGTGGATTTGGCCTCCTTTGGTGGTTGTATTGACATGCACGCGGGAGTGGAGGTCACGCTCGGGTCCAAATGGCAGAATGGGGCATTCTGCTCTGTTTTTTTTTTTTTTTAAACAAGGGCATGTGCGCGCCACCATAGTGCGCACGCCCCAGCTACGCGTACGCACCAAGCATGCACACGTGCCTCATTTCGGTATTGAACCGAGATGCATGTGCGCACTGCCTTAGGTGCGTACGCATAGTTTTTTTTGCCGCTAGCGCGTCCCCATTGCAATGGATTTTGGGACCATCTTTGTGTGCCCACCCTTATATAAATTCTCAAAGGAAAGTCTTCTGTCTTCTCTTTTCTTGCTAGTGAACTTGAAGGTAATGAATGGTATTTCAAACACAAGAATGACGTACGTGTTAAGGTATGTAAATATTTTTGTATTTAATTATAATTCTTTGTGATTTATTTGTGATTGTAATATATAGCATGACCTAAATTTTCATTTTCCAATACATTAATTTAATTTTTGTTGTAGATTGTTAGGTGAGATTCTTCTACCACCATTAAATATTTTACCTTGCACATATAGAGAAATGTGCAACATTTTGAAAGATATAGGAATGGAGTATAACACTATTGTTGCATGTCCTAATGATCATATTATATATATTACATACAACATGTGTAAAAAAATGAATGCCCTTAATGTTGAATTAGTAGATATTGTACCTATCATGTAACAAATAAAGTGCCCTACAAAGTTCTTCATCATATCCCGATAATTCCATGTTTCCAATGATTGTTTAGTTGCAAAAACCTAGTACAATCGATGGACTATCGTGCATGAAATAGAAGTGAAGATGGTGTCATGAGAATGCCTAGAGATGGTTTTGCATTTAGAGACATTAAGGAAAAATGGCTCATTTTTAAAGAAGAAACTTGTCATGTTAGATTTTCAATGGCAGTTGATGATGTCAATCCATTTGGAGATCTAAGAACCAATTACTCTCTTCGAAAAGATTTTGTTATAAATAATAACCTTCATCGGATGAAAATAAAGAGGGATCATGTCATGTTGGCATTAAATATTCAAGGTACTTATCTTGAAGATTGTTAACAAAATATAACCAATTCATTTTATTTTTTTACAATTTTGCATGTACAATAACTTAATTATGTATATTAATTTTCAAATAGATAGGTAAGCACCACGTTAAAGATATGGATGTATATCTTCAACTTCTCATAGATGAACTTTTGAAATGATAGGCCGACATCAATATGTATGATATCTCCAAATCAATAGGGAAAAAAGTTTCAATTCCATGGCATACATACATGGACAAATCATGATGTTCCAGGTGTTATACATTTTTGTGGTATGTAAACTTGTAATTTAAATCTATATATTTAAGTATTCTTTGAATATTTTTTGCATAATATTAACATTATTATATAACTTGTAGGAATTCAAATAAAGGGTAAATATGCATGTCCATCATGTGGTCCAAAAACAATATCTAGACATTCAAAAAGCTTAAAAAAGGAGGTGTACAATGAGTTCAAGCATCTCCTCCATAAGGGCCATAGGTATCGAATTTATGAAGAAAAAAAATTGTTTAATGGCAAGGAAGAGAGTGGGAAAAAACCACGAAGAATGATGCCTCATTTATGGAAAAAGGGCATTTGAGAAGATTTGTGGTTAATAATTGGTTTTAGTTACATTCATAGTATTTGTCACTTGTATTATTATTATTATTATTATTATTATTTGTTTATTTTCTTAAAAAGACTTATTTCATGTTTGATGTTTCTCAAAGGATTTCATGGTGATATTTCATGAGTTTTGAAATGATACTTTGTTCAATTCAATCCGTTGCCATACTATGAGCACCTACTAGTAGCTCAACAATGCATAATGGAAAGAATGTCAAATAATGCTTGTGGAAAATTATAGATGGGAGGAATAACAAGGACAAAATTGCTAAAGTTATTAGTGACAATGAGGAATCCAACTCAATGCAGTCAGCATGGTTTGGCAGACCAAGTGAGGCATGCAATCATGCGACAAGATTCCAGGAGAGGTGACTAAGATGTGGAAGATGATCTGGTTCATGCCTTAGTATTGTTGGATGCACTAGGAAAGGTGATGGACATGGGCTGCGAGTAGGTAGCATGTCACAAATGCAAGGTGATGGCTACAAGTAGGAAGACTTCAGTAAACCAAGAAAGGAGCTTGGTAAGATAGAGGTTGCAAGTAGGAAGGCTTCAACAGATTCGGCAAGGATGTAGTGAACAGTAGCTTGTTGAGAGACTTGGCATGGAAATTTCAAGAAGGAACGCATGCAAATGCGATGTAGAGCAGTTGAAGTTGTGGATTGATTGTATCTTGAGTGTTTCCGACGAGGGAACTCTCTCAATTGAGTTTCCAGGATGTGGCATCCTCCATTGTATGTAAAACTCTCATTGTATATAACGTAATAGGGTATAAGCACGCCCGATTTTGGGGTGTTTCCCTCAGAAAAACATTTGTGTCTTGTACTATATTTGGCTAAGTGTTGGATGTAATGTTGGATGTGTGCATGTAATGTAAAAATGACTAAGTATAGAATTGGTTAGAAATAAGTGTTAGGAGTTTCGCGGGTTTAGGTGTAGTCTGTCGAACACTAACCAAGCTAGTCTCACCCTCAACAAGGATCTGGGAAGTGTTGCATGGGACACTAGAAGGAGAACAATTTTCTCACACCAGTGATCCCACAACAAAAGGGTAGCACCGATGCTTAGGAGGTCTACAACATTGAAATATAGTAAAAAATATTTTTATTTTTTATTTTACCCGATTACGGTGCACCCGATACCACAATGCGTTGGTACATTTTCGAGGCCTAACCACATCAATATTCAGTATAAAACATAAAAAAAATTGACCTGTATTTTTTTAATTTAATCCTAACATAGTGCACTCACCTATAAAATGTGTCGATGCATTCGAATTATATAAATGTGTTATGAGAAAATAATAAATTATTTTAAAAAATTTCGTAGGGTTTTTTAATTTTAACCTAATGATGTGCTCCCAAGTATGCGATGCATCAGTGCATTTGGAAGATATAAATGCATCGTTAAAGGATATAAAAAATATAAAAAATAATTGCGTCTTGCAATTGTTTAAATTTCACCTTCATTGTTTCCCTTAAGTACACTTGACGAATCGGTTTTGATGGTAAACTAAACACACCAGTGTTTGATCTATGAATATAAAATTATTTATTTGTCGGTGCTCTAATATAAAGAATGCATTGGTGCTTTAGGATATATAAAACACACTGTATTTGTTGTTATATATATATATATATATATTTTAGGGAGAGTGTTTTTTGGATAATCCTAGTTTGTTAAGTGTACTTATGCACCGGTTCATAGTTATGTATCAAATGCACAAATTTCTAGTGGCAGTTGAAATATAAAAGAAATGTGTTTCTTTGCATTGATGGGGATTTTCAGCATCGGTGTGTTGGTTTAAGTAATGCACTAGTGCATTTAATAGTAAGGCACATCAGTGTGTTTCTTATGTATAAAATCATCATACAAAAACATCCACTAAAACATCTTCCCACTCGCCTCCACTAGAAACCTCTCTATAAACGGATGTTTAGACTCTTTTAATAGGATCTTCCGCAAAAACATGATCCGCTAGAAGGTCTTTTCCTTGTAGTGAGATATACGATGTCTAGTAGTAAGTTCTGTAGTACTAGTCAAACTCCAATTAATGTTGATGAAAAAATTATGTTTTATCTATGTTCAGGTTTTCCATGGGGCCCACCTGACTACAATTGATGTAATTGTTTGTTCATATTAATAAAAACTTAACTATAAAAAAAGTACAATGTGATAAAAATAATAATATTCACAAAAATATATCTCTATATATAACATTATAAAAATGAAATCATATCAATTATTAAAAAAAAAATGACAATTCTATTTGAAACCAGTTTTTATAAAGCAATATTATTGTGTGTGCACGTATGAGACAATTCTATTTGATGGTCATTTTTACTAAGCCATCATATTCTGTGTGTGCGCGCGTGCGCTTCTTAACTAATTTTCGTTCTTGTAAGCCCAAGGAGATTCACATTTAAATTGTATAATAGATCTGGAGTTAAAATGAATGTATTTTGCTTAATATATTATTCGTTATCTTCATTATTTCAAAATATTAATTATTAATTATAATTATTATAAAAGATTATTATTTTAGGAAATTATTATTTGTATAATATTTAAATGGTGCTAAGACTGATTATGAATTAACATGCATTATATAAATGTAATTATGAAATTTTAGATTAAATGACAAATTAAACCATATAATTTATTTTCCAATAATGAGAGGAACTTCACATTAAATCCTATTGAAATATCAAGTTCACTCCTCATCAACTTCACTTTCCAAGGGCCAAAACCCATCAAATCTCTTGAGGTGCCCAAATTTTATACTCTAAAATAGATTTGCATTGAGAATTTGATATTATTGGATGATTAGGAGTATCATTGATTATAAACAACAAAGAAAAATATCATTAAGATTCCAACATTATTATTATTATTACTTTATTTTTTAGTTTTGTAAAATATTATACACTCACATGGAAGGATAACAACCATTCCTCTCAACCACCCAAACTAGACCCAATTCATAAAGCAAATAAATACCAACATATATGAAAATAAATAAGCAACTATAATATATATAAAGGAATTTTAATCATAACTACTAGTAACTACTAATTATAGTATAATATTATGGCTTCATGTATTGAGTTAAATATTAGTGGATACCTATACTACCTGAGTTCTACCTAATTTAAGTGACAATTTTATATTAATTATATATAAAAAGTAATTAACCAATAATAAATAATTATTAAACAATTTTAACAATTACAATTAATTATAATATAAGGATGATGATGATGGTGATTAATGTCTACTGAGACCATATTTGGTCTATTGACTTTAAGAGAAAAGACAAGATAGAGATTTTTTTTTGTTTTAAAATATTATTCATATGCTCAAAAAGCTTAAAGAGAAGCGTCTCTGGCTTGCCATAGTTTTGAGGAGTTAGAAGTTTAGAGAGGCCGGTGTTGGAGGAAAAATTATGGAACTAAGATCTAATGTGGGTGTAGGTGAGGCACTCTAAGAGAAAGTGATTTTCATCTTCGATGCTCATAGAATTACAAATGTGTCAAACCCTTTCCTCCTAGGGTGTTTTTGGGGTAGTCCAGCACCCGGTTTCACTATGAAGCTCATGAGAGTTCGTTCTAATCTTGGGAATATTTATTTTTTTCTTTGAGCTCATTAAGATAGAAAGATAATTTTGATCCTCAAGATTAGGGTTTCCTTACACCACATTTTCTCTTTGAGCATAGAAATAATAATAGTCTTAATGTTATCGATGTTTTGTAGAGTGGCAATTTCATCAATCCCCAATGATTTAACCAAGTTATGGCATCTTTATGCCACCCCCACTTGAGGTGCAAGTGTTTTTGGCTGAGTTAAGAGCAATTTTAGGAATCCAATGGTCTCCTGTATTATTTAATGTGTGCTTGTACACTAGATACCTAATCATAGCCATACTTTCAATGGGGAAGAGCCCTGCTTCTAAGAGGAGAATAGGGTAGGGCGTATTGCTCTTAATAGTAAGATTATAGGTAATAGATTGCTTTTGAATTTGCTTAATTCTTCTTCATGATTCTCTAGAAATGTTGCAACCCTAAGCTTCACATCTCTATAAGCATTTTAAGGAGGAATTTTTGTATGTCCCACATCACAAGATTTGTCAATTTTAATCATTACTTTTAGTTTAACATTGTTAACTTTCATGTCCAAATTGAAGCAAAAGTCCTTGAAAATAGCATGATTTTCCTTAAATAAAAGTGATGAATCAACTAACATTTATAGATAGCAACTACAAAAACAATTTCACAATTAAACTATTATAGAATTTTTTTTGAAAAGCCATACTTCCAAAGGAAATTTTTTTGTAACGCCATACTTCATTACTTATTCAAATCAATTTTAAATACGTTTTTATTTAAAAATGTGGCAGAGTAAAGTCTTTTGAATCCTTCAACATATTTGGAGTGAGACGAGAAATATTGACCGATCTAAAACTCGATCGACTTAACACGTCGTTAAGCCTGTTCGCTAAAGTCAACTCACAAAATCAAGTCAAAGGTTTAATTTCAAAGTCAAAAGGCGCTTTACTCGTGGCCGTCCTCAAGAAAATTTAAACTCATTGGAAAACTAATAAAAACGCACATCTTTCGTTTCCGGCCATGGATTACGCCGTGAATCCATATGTTTTCCCACTGGTTTTGGAGATTTTTGAATTTAACTTGAACTAAAAAAAGGCTTCATAAGCACCGAATGAATCGAAATTATTAGAAAAATATGGTTCCGTTTGATATTCGAAATATGGTTCCGTAATAGTATTATGTTATTTTATTTATAAGAAATAAACTTAGTTGGAAAAGGTAATAATCATTTCTTTCGATCACTACCCAAATTACATCCAATAAATAACTAAAAACTTGTTAACTAAAATAATTATTTTTATATAATTATAAATAATAAATATACATTAATTTACATATTTCAATTTATCAAAAAAAATTTATAAAATACCACAAACATACCATAATGATGTATACATTGCCAAAAAAAATTTATTACCATTGAAAAGAAATCAACTTAATATAAAAAGCACAAACATACCATAATGATGTATACATTGCCAAAAAAAATTTATTACCATTGAAAAGAAATCAACTTAATATAAAAAGCATGATCAACTAGTTAATGAATATAAAAATATAATATACAAATTGAAAATTTAGGCTCTTTGCCCAAGCTCAAAGATACATACGTATTCAATGTTTATTTTTGTTTAAATGCAACTATTATTGTAAGCATCTCGCATTTCGTGATAAACTAGATTTGGAATCCCATGATTCTTTTTTGTATAAATGCAACTATTAATGTGAGCACTAAGCATTTCGAGATGCTTTAGATTTGGAATTTATTTCACAGTTCTGTATTTCCATGCAAAAGCATCAGCTTTTAATGTTGACTGAAGTAATTATGCACTTTGTTTTGATCCAAACGCTTCAAGCCTTCGAGTACTATGTTGCTAATGAGGTAAAACAGCATTCTATCATTAGCAAAACAACATTCTAGTTAAATAAGGAATGTGACAAATTTAAACGATATCCTCCCACAAGTTTCCAATAAATTAATTTCCCAACAAGTAGGAGTTGATATGTTGAGAAAATTTATGAGTATGTATCATTGGGATCTTCTAGAAGCACTTTAGAGGATATCCATAAGATTTTTACTTCAGATATAAGGGCTTAATATTAAAACTAATTCTGTGATTCCAGAAAAGGGTTGTATACTAGCACAGCTATTTAACTTGTCGTCAATGAACATTGATAGGTCAAAAGTGAAGTGCTATGAACAAGTTTTCTAACGAAAAAAAACTACTATTGATATTCAAAGATGAATCAAATAGTAAAGTGCTATGAACAAGTTATTTGTTACTTGTTCTAGATGCTTAGTTGTAATCATATGCGGTCTATGCCTTAGCTATCTCTTACCTTCTTCAGTTAAATGGGCTGTCACTCCCTGTTATCCATGCAGAGCTACTCAACTACTAGTTATTTTTTATAATTCTTTATAATTGTTTATTTAGGATTTTGAACGACACCCATAAAATTAATCTAGATAGTACACTTGTCCCATCCTCCTTCAATCTAGGAAAAGCATAGATGGCAGTCCACCCCAAATTCTAAGATATAAACACCTAGATCAGTGTAAAAATCAATGACACAAGGGCTTGTAAGGAAAAATAAATTAGTACTTGCAACATTACAACAACTTGTTGTTAAGATTTCATGTTAGTTTACACTTTCGCTTTTTGGAATAGGATTATCTCATTTGATATCCTAATAGGAAGTAAATAAAACGATTATCCCATGGTAGAGAATATAAGAAAGAGTTGACTGCTTGTGCTAACTAGATCGATTCAAACATTGCTACCCACATTACAAGAGTTTTCTTGGATGGTTGGTCTCCTAAAGGCATTATTATTATCTAGAAAGTGTTAGGCCAGTGTTTTCAAGTCTAATAACTAAATGTTCTCTCTATATTGATTTGACCTCCACTCAAGCAAAGTTGAAATCGGGTAGGTAGATCAAAATTGAAAAAAACACCAAGGATTTCACAGTGGGGCAGTGGAAGAATCCTGACCATTACAAAGATTGCAGCCATAAAACAATTAGGCTATATTGATGTAAATACTCTCATTGAACAAGAACTTAAAAACTTAAAATGAGTCTGTAAGTTGGCAAAAATTGAAATGAAAATCTTGCATGCTTTATTGTTGAATTTTACATATTAAGCTGTTATGAGGTCATTCGTCTACACGTTTATGTAGCTATGTGGGGAAGGAATGTTTTTGTTGTTGTTGTTGTTAAGTGATTCTCACTCCTTTCATATTGAATTAGGGGAAGGTAGAGGGACCAATACTAGACTAGAACACATTGCTCTCTGGGGTTTCTTATTATTTGCATCTCAAAAGGGTATCAGTAGTTTAGTTTAATGGTGGTTAGAGATTCAAAAATTATTGTAGACTAGATGATTGGCTATGCGAGGTTGAATGTCTTACTCTTGGAAGATTAGCAAAGAAGGATTTGGGCTCTTCAAGAATCTTTTGTATATCTTCAAGACATCCATGCTTATCGAGAATTTAACTCATGGGCATATAAACTCCTTGTTTGAGGAGTTTCATAATGGAGTTTTGAGCTCTAGGTCTTCTTTTTATAATTTCTAGGTCCTTATAGCTCATGAATAGTTTGTATGAGGGAGTTGTTTGTTGTTTTTGAAAGTTGTTTTAAGAACTCCTTTAGGTTGATGTTATTTCTGATCGCTCTTGGTAGCGACAAGACTTTAACTATGTACTTTATATCTTAATTCCAAATAATAATATGTAAGCTTTTTTTTCGAGGAAAAAAGTGTAAATAAATTAATACAAATGTATTTGGAAAGAAAAAGGATAGTTACATCTATGTTAAAAGAAGATGTGGATATAGTATTATGTTAAGTTCGAATTACAATATCTTTTAATTTTTTATTTTATATATTTATCCAACAAATTATTAATAAAACATTTGATTCATATCCAAATCGAATTCTATACCACAATAGCATTTGATTTAGATCAAACTGGAGTTCTATACGATTATAGACGCTATTGTTGTCTAAACTTAATTAATATTATGAAAAATAATATTGGTGCACGTAAAAAGGCACCATTTTGTTAGTTCAAAATTCGATTTTTTTGAGATTTTTGTTCGAACATTTTGATATTGCACTTAAGATATGTGATAAGAAGATATCCTTTATCTATATTCGAAAATATTGTGTAAAAATTTAAAAAAATTGGCTCATTTTGATTATGAAATTCTGATTTGGTTCAATGGACAAATATGATTTAAAAAATAAAAAATAAAATAAAAACCTATTATAATAAAAATATTTACAAACATTTAAATATTATATAATTGATCCAATAAAATTATATATTATAAAATCCATAAATATTAACTTAGCCTCTCTCTATATATATATTGATGATTGAATCAGTAAATGTGAACTTACCAAGATTTTTTTAAATGCGGTTCTTGATTTAAAGATATATTCCTGATTTAAAGATATATTCCAAGAAAATTCTAAGTGATAATTGATTCATAAGATGTATATTTACTCACTTCACTTTGATTTTAATTTTTGTTAGTTCTTTAATTTTATAGAAGAAAATTCAAATGTTTACTTTTGAATAAATCTTAATTGTTAATAAGTTTTTTTTCCACACCAAAAAAAAAATGCATCTTGTTATTCCAGAGAATCAAAGTTGCAATAAGCTTTAGATCTTTTACCAAAGAAAGTCTTTGTTCAACATGACTCCAACCAATACAAAACTCAAATGGGAGAGATAACATCCTCCAATCATCAACTTACAGTCAGTTAAATTATGTTACATAGAGAGACTTCAAATAGACCAAATATCCAATCATGAATGAGTACAAAAAGTACAAAAAAACATCAATACTACAGGACAAAAGCCCAAAATTCCGACAAGTTATAATGCTGAAAATGACCATAAAAAAACACAGTAAAATCCTGAATCTAGAACTACTCCATCTCTGGATTCCTCATAGAATAACTGACCATCCATGTTGTCTATAGATTTCTTGGATAGACAATCTGCAACAACATTGAACTCGTGGAAAATGTGTTGAAAAGAAATTTGTGCAAATTCAAGAATCAACATCCTCACTCTATCCAACCGATGCTCCAAAAACAAAGACTGTAAAGAAGAAACACCTTTGGCCCAATCAATAACAGCTTTTGAATTGCCACCAATCAGAATGGCAAAAATGCCACGCCTTCTAGAAAACCAGAGTAGACCCCAAAGGGAATTGGGAGTTATACCTGCGTGTGTGTGCCATAGCCAGCTCCCATCCAAAGCTTAATCACATAATTTCATTTCATTTGAACCAGCATTCCCGCTCCACACAATCCATGTTGCTTTGCCGCATCAAAAAAACAAATGGACTAATTGCCATCAAAGAAGGGTCTAGCTATCATTCTAGTAGCCTTAACACTTTGGCCCTTACAGTATTTTGTAAAATAAGCAGCATCTTTTAAACATACATGAACTGCAGAAGGTTTAATATCCTAAAAAAAAGATTTGTTTTGTGTTTTCCATATCTCCCAAATGGTAAACAGAGGTAATTCGTTGTATTTTACATGCTTCCTAATACAATGGAACACTCATGTGAGTCACGAAAATGAAAAATATTGTCAAGTTCAATCCAGACTTTCTTTAAAAAATTACAGTCACAGAAAATATGAGTGACTATTTCCAATTCCTTCTTGCATAAGACGCATAGCCATAGCCCCTGAATACCCTTTTTTGTAAATTATCCCATGATAGAATCTTATTGTGAAAACACAACTAGGCAAAAAAATTGATTTTTAAAGGGGCATTCCATCGCCACAGAGCCTTTGTCCACCATCATAGAGTCACCGAAACCATCCTCCATAATGACATTGTAAGCCATTTTTGCACTTATAGACCCACTCCTTTTATTTTTATTCCAAACCAATGTGTCATCTTGATTGGATGGAACAATACCAGCATGATGGAGGGTGCTCACATAAAGATCCCATTCTTCAGTGAAATTGATAGCTAGATTTAAATCCCCCGTTGAAAGTCAATAAGAGCCAATAGACCCATGATCTCTTTTAAACTGTCTGAGAACCATTAATTTTTTCTTAAATGTAGTTCTACATTTAAAACAATTGACAGCTTATAATGATCATTGACGAAAGGATCGATTCCAAGAAAAATATGAGTATTGTGACCCACACTCCAACATAGAGCATTATTGATAATTGGATAAGACCTCGGAAAACTCCTCCAAATAAATGAATCATTGTAGCATGTCTTCACAAGTTTACAAATCCATTTTATCAATGAATAAGTCTTTGGATATTTGACCTTGACAATCTTACCCCATAACCCTTTATCAAATAAGCATCGCCACATACTCTTAGCAAAAAGAGCTCTATTGAACCAACCCAGGTTCTTAATACCCCATCCGCCCAAATATTTGCGCATGTCAATGCCCATGAAGCAAGGTGATATTTAGTCATATCCAGTCTACCATCCCACATAAAGTGAAAAAAATTCTTCTAATTTATTAGATACTACTGCATCTATAATGTTAGTGAGAGAGAACCAATAAATATGAAGAACCCATGGGTATGAAGTCCACCATTTAAGGTGCATCCCAAGATAGTATTTAATCCTAGCAAGGGCAGTAAAATTAAATTTGCAAAAAATGGAGCTAAAATCTTGTTTTAAAGCCCTTTATCAAGCTATTAGCTCGATGGAGGTCTAAAAACCCCTCGACCGAGGTTTGAAGCACTTTTTTAAATACCTCAATCAAAGGTTTATGTGCGGTTAAACTAAAAACAATCGAGTTAATAGCTTCATTGAGTTATTTAATATAATAACATTTAAATTTAATATGTAAATATAATATTAATTCAAATAGCTCCATCGATGTCAGTTAATAGTTTTATAAATTTAAACATTTTTCCATAAAAAATTTACATTTTTATGATTTTTTTAATCTTTTTTAAACATTAAATAATGATACATAATAAACAAGCATAGCTATTTCAAATATTTTTGAATCCCAACTTGATATATTGCCCATGGTTTTGTTAACCCATGGTAAATTTACCCATAGTATCACATCACATCAAATACCATGGGCAAATTTACCATGGGTTACCAAAACTCAAAAATTAATTAGCTTAACATGGTATCACATTAAGCTAATTACTATTTGGGTTTTGGTAATCCATGGTAAATTTTCCAATCGTATTTGATGTGATGTGGTACTATGAGAAAATTTACCATGGGTTGTAGGTTGTGATTGAGTAGAAAAAAAATATAACTAAATAGGAAACCCATTTAGTTAGTCATGCTGCTAAGAAATGATAGAACAAACAAATATTTTCAAATTGTAAGTAAGCTACTCACGTTATCCACTAGCTCTATCACGAAGAAATAGTCTATGGATGATTAACAAAATATCAAATGTTAATACATAAACTTGGTTAGTTTCAGGCTACAATATTTTGGGGTATTACACATTCACCCCTCTCTAGTAACCCATCTTTTTCACGTCAATTTCCAGAACCCAAAATGGTTATCTTCTTTCCCTTGGATAACTCTTCCCAACGACCCAATGTTGGAGTTATCCCAACACTAGCATTGTTCAAGAAACCTTTCAAATATTTAAAACCTCAAATCGTTTTGCTTCTTCTTCACTAGACAATTCTACCCAGCTTCATTATTGCACTATCCCACAATCACTTAATGACCTCTACCCATTCGTAGATGTAGTTGTCTTCCTTTTTTCTTCACCTCTTCCACCTACAACTCTATAGAATGCCTCAATGATAGAAAATGAACCATCACTTTACTTCCTCTACAACTATACCCACAACCTCAATTGTGGAACTGCAACTTTCTTCAATAGGATCACCTATTTTACAATATACTCTTTCTCTGATACCAACTTGATGTAAACAAGGGACCTCAATCCCCTCTGCAAATATTCTAAACATGCTTCAACTCCCACAAACCACAGCAAGGACACAACATGTCATGAAATTAACACTAGCAGAACACCCTCAAGCATGTTCAATGCTACAATCAGAAATTTCAACCCACAGTGGCAATAAAATAGTGCTTAATAAGATCTAACAACCAAAGAGACTACAACTCAATGTATAATTTAAAACACACATGCAATGAGATATTCTTCACTCAAACCATGCTCAACAATGGCCTTCTATTTCATTAGTACAAACTTACAATTTTACAATTACAAACCTCAAAGGGATTTCTTCATCAGAAATTACAATTGGGTGGTAAGACACTTCACTTACTCCTCCTTCGAGTCCGAGTCTCAACCAGGAATTACAATACAATTTACTCAATAAATTATAAAACCAACCTTTAAGGTCCAAGATTGCTACAATTTTTTTCTTTTTCTATAAAATCTTCTGACTATCCTTCTTTTTACCTTTGGTTTTCTTCTTGTCAAATATTTGTGGTTTTCTTCTTGTCAAATATTTGTCCTCTCCCCTATATATGGATCTTCCTCAAAAATCCCTTATGTCTTTCTTTCTTTCTCCTCTCATACTATTGTTGCTCTCTATCTAGAATTTCCCACCAATTTCCACTTCATTCACGGCCTATCCCTTCTTCCTTCATGGCTTTGCTCCTTATGCACATTCTCTCCTTGTCTTTTGACCTCATCTTTGGATGAAACTTAAACACTAGACATAATCCCCTTCATCTTTGTTTGGTGAATATTTTTTTCTTCCTAAATGCGATGCAACCTTATCTTATGCGATACAACCTCTCCTTATGGATTGATGCAACATCCTCTCTTCATATGTCAACCCTCCTTATCATTGGTCCTCTTTTTCCCTCTCAGTCTTCGTAACATGTCTCCCTCTCTTTGTTCACACATAGCTTCTCCTTTCTTCTTTTCTTAAATCGGGGATCTCTCCATCAATAGCACTGCCCCCATCCCCTTCACGTCTACACGGCCTCCTTTTCCCTACAATACGGGCCCTCCTCTATTAACAAAATCGCCTCCTCATCCCCATGCAGGGCCTCCTCCTCATAACAACCATTCCCCACGAGAAATATCCCCTCAATCAAAAATCTTGTTATGAGACTTTAATGGCTTTAGGAGGGAATGGGATGGCTCCAAATAAATGGTTCCATGCACCACCCTTTCATTCCATATCCATGTACAGGGAAAATAAAACCCAAGAGTATGCCCGCCTTGTCGCAACAATGGAAACTTGGCAAAGTGAATTGTGGACGTGACCTCTGAAGAAATGTGAGAACATGAGTTCACTCTAATAAAGAATTCATAACATTTAATGATAAAATAAAAAGCAGATAGGTTAAAAAATTTTCAAAACTTTCTTATTCTCAATCACTTTTGGTATGGCAAGTTTTTTTTAAGTATTTAAATAAAAGTTTTACATTTTAAAAGATATTTACATTTGAGGATTTGATCTATTTAGATGGTTAGGAGATGTGGAGTTAAGATGGATCTATGTTAATTTATTTTATTATAATGATTTTTTTTTTTAACTTTTGTTTTTCATTTTTTGGAGGTCACTTTTTTCTTTAAATTTTTTTTAGTTATATGTAATATGAATCTATTTCTTCAATATCAACTTGTAGAATTTAATATGAATATATTTAGTAATTGTATTTATGTTTCAAGATATTTTGTTTGTTAGTTTGTTTATGACTTGCACTACAAAGGTGTGGTTTACCTTCCACCTACTTTGCAAGATTCAAATTCATATCACTATGCAGAAAAACCAAATGTATTAATAAATTTTGACATGTTTAAAAAATTTGATATTTATCTTTTTTAATTTTAATTTTAAATTTACATAATATTTTTATGTATATATTTTTAAATAAACAAAGTTATATATGAAAATATAGAAAGCACCTCTCAACTTATTATTTCAAATTCTAATAGAATAATTATAACTATCTTTATATTAAAAAATAAACACATAATAATTATCATCCTAATGAAAAAACTATCTCTATGTTTAAAAATAAACGTATAACAATTATCATCCTTTTATTTATTTATTTATTTATTTATATATAATAGGTTTTACAAAATAATATTATATATAAAATAAATTATGATAATAATAAATCATAAAATAATTTAACCATAACAACCAATTATATCAACTAATTATATGTTATTTATTATCATTTGATTTGTGTGCCACAAAACATGTAAAATGTTAAATTCATTATATTTCACTTGCAAAAGATATTTTATCATGACGTAAAAAAATTAAAAAGGCCACATTGCATTCGTTATTCACTTCATTTAAAAAAAACGGATGCTTTTATTTAGAAATTGAATAGAGTAAAACTCTTTTGAATACTTCAACGCGTTTAGACGAGCTATATTGACCGATCAGTATTCGATCTACCTAAAACATCGTGA
Organism: Larix kaempferi; assembly: GCA_027924585.1. NCBI lineage: Eukaryota > Viridiplantae > Streptophyta > Pinopsida > Pinales > Pinaceae > Larix > Larix kaempferi. Next base: position 366,212 of record BSBM01000576.1, on the reverse strand, counting down.
AGCCTGTTCGCTATAGTCAACTCACAAAATCAAGTCAAAGGTTTAATTTCAAAGTCAAAAGTTTGATTTTAGATGGCGCTTTACTCGTGGCCGTCCTCAACAAAAGTTAAAACTCATTTGAAAATTAATCCGAACGCACATCTTTCGTTTCCGGCCATGGATTACGGCGTGAATTCATATGTTTTCCCACTGGGTTTCGAGATTTTTGAATTTAACTTCAACTAAAAAAACCTTGATAAGCATCGAATGAGTCGAAATCATGGGAAAAATATGGTCGGGTTACTGGGTTCCGTTTGATTCATCTCTACAAAACGCCGCTATATGCGACCAGTCCATTCCAGGGATTTGTCAAACGAATCTGCACAGTCGTCCCACGTTTTCTCCGTTCTCGCCACCCAGTCCCTGTGTAAATACTTCCTATATATATACACTTTAATGTAAGGGAGATACAATCATATTCTTATTCATGTTCGTCTGAATTAATTGGTATTGGTATTGGAATTAGTGCCATTTTAGAATAGTACAGGTTGCAGCGACATGGATATGAGAATAGCAGCACGACTGGCAATATTGATCGGCATGCTTATGTTGGTCGCGATGGTTACTGAAAGTTCGGCTTGCAGGCCGTTGAAATTGAAATTCATATTTCATGGAGATGGAGTGGAAAATAATAAAGATAATATTATTAAGATGAAGAACGGTTGGTTCGAATCCCTTAGGGGTACCGTACCTCCGTCAGGGCCTTCTAAATGTCAAAACTACAGGTCTCCGAGTAAGGGAGGTTCGTGTTGAAAATGAACAGATCGGTCGTTTGGACTTGCAAAAACTGCTCATACTTTTGATGAGTCCTTGAACGATCCAACTATTGAAAGGAAATAACACTGAAAACAAAAATGCATATACTGTACTATATAACCAGAAGAGAGCGACTGAGGAAAGCTTTATCGGTGATGAAATTAATTTGGTCCAGCTGCATCATGGGAACGCATTAACATGGCTGTCGATAGCATGGGCAGCAGATTGTAATTCTTTTAAATTTATTATTATTGTCAATTCTTTACATATTCTTTATTAATGCCTTAATATCTGTGGCTTTGCACATACAATAAAGATATAGTTTTAATATTTGTTTTGGTTGAGAATTAAGATATGTTTAGCTAATATATAAAGGTTTAATAAGAGTATCATGTTACTTACAAGAATTAAATTTGGGTAAAGAGAATCTGGGTGAGGAGGATAACAATCATTTCTCCCATTATCAAGTTACATCCAATAAACAGCTACCAATCACCAAATTACATCCAATAGACAACTAAACATTTATTAATTACCTATTATATTTAAAATAATTATATGTACATTAATTTATATGTTATATAAAATACCAGAAACTGAATATAATGATGTATGTATTACTCCATGCAAAAGGTCACATCTTTATTCTGTGTATATTATCACAAGAATTGTATAAGCTCTTTACCCAAGCTAAAAATGCATACATGTTCCATGTCATGATCACAGTTAATGAATGTAAAATTTTAATATACAAATTGAAAATTTAAGCTCTTTACCCGAGCTAAAAAAAATGCATACATGTTCCATGTTTCTTTTTGTTTAAATGCAACTAAGCATCAAGCATTTCATGATAAACTAGATTTGGAATCCCATGTTTCTTTTGTATAAATGCAAACATTAATGTAAGCACTAAGCATTTCGTGATAGCTTAGATTTGGAATTCATCACAATTTTGTATTTTCAGGTAAAAGTATGAGTTTTTATTGTTGACTTAGTAATTATGAAGTTGGTTTTCTAAACGTTTCAAGGAGTACTATGTTGTTTTTTTTCCATGGAAAAAAGTTATAAATTATTTATTCATAAGAAATATAGATTACATTTTTCATATGTTAATTGCATTATTCAAAAAGTTCTATATTATATCGGTTTCCAGTAGTATATAAAAAGCTTTAAAATTTCTTATTCCTTAACAATCTCTTAAACATAAGACTTTATTCTCAGGCCATGAAGTCCATAATTTTCCTTGTGATTACTTTTTGTACTTCCTTGTTCATCACACAAATTCCTGAAAGAAGAAGAAAAACCTCTTTGAACAAAATATTAGCGATCTCGTTCTGCCCTCTGTACACGATATCCTTTGTACGAGTACTACGTTGCTAATGAGGTAAAACAACATTCTCGTTAAATTAGTGTTAGTGATAAATTAAAACGATATCCTACCACAAGTTTCCGATAAATTGATTTTCCACCAAGAAGAAGTTTACTTGATAAATTGATTTTCCACCAAGAAGAAGTTTACTTGTTGAGAATATTATGAATATGTATCATTGGGATTTTCTAAAGGCACTATAGGATGTCCATATAAATGCCTCGATGAGCTCTAAAATTATTTAGAAGATCTATATTTCGGATTTGAAATTCAGCCATACTATAATATTTGGCTAAGAGCTTAATATTAAAACTGGTTACGTGATTTCAAAGATGGGTTGTGATTGTAGTTGCAACATTACAATGTTAGTTTACTCTTACCATTTTTGGAACTTACAATTGTATATCTTTTATTTCTCTACGAAGTCAGGAAAAAATAGATATTCTTGGATAAGAGGCATTTAACTCATAAAAAATTTATTTTCCTTTCGTAATACTTTAAGGTAAGATATATGTGATGTTTTTTGTTGAGTCACGTAAAAAAATTATTTTGTTATGGGTGCGCTCTCAAAATCTGTATCATGTAGTTCCTTCCTCACAATCTCATCCAAAAGTTTCATAAAAAGCCACAAATATCACAGCCACAAAACACATATCACAACCACAAAAGACAATTGCCCTAACCCTAACCCAACTAAGTAACCATGTATTCTACTAAATTTCTACAATGTGTTTCAGCCACACATATCACAACCACAAAAGACAATTGCCCTAACCCTAACCCCAACTAATTAACCCTGTATTCTACTAAATTTCTACACTATGTTTCTCTTGATCTTTGGACAATGACATTGTTTGTTCATATGATTGCCAAAACTGAAAACTTTTACATTAGCAGCAAGGAAGGCCGAGATAAGATTGATACGAAAGCATGCATAAGTTCTTCTTTGAATAACCCATAGTTTTCATGGAAATGGACTCAATTATGCATTGAGCACTATGGTATATTTTTGTTACATTGCATGTTGTATAACATAGTTGTAAAAAATTACTAAAACTGAGGGTGGTTGATTTCATGGGGAATTCATTTCAACATGAAGTGGGCTACAAGCAACATTGCATTACAATGATAGCGAGATGTAAGGTCTATCATATATCATCTAACATTTGTTTGGGATGATAAATGTCAAGTCATGCTAAACATATTAAAAGGAAAAGATGGTGACTACCTCAATACTTACTTTTCCCAATTGTGCATATATATATATATATATATATATATATATGAGTGTTGTAAACAACAACAAGAAGGTCTTAGGTCAAATCCTTGGGTGGCTATGTTAGGGCCTCACTTGATGTCTTCACTGGTTTAGGTTTCCTGCTCACTACAACCAAACGGTTTACCTTGGACCTACCATCCTCAAAATGAGGGGAAGTGCATAAGGGTTTCATGTGATAGATTACTGTCGAATATATATATATATATATATATATATATATATATCGAGGAGGTTGATATAATAGGTGGGAAGCCAGAGGCTTTTACAGATGTTTTGTTGTTGATGTCCTTCTTACATATAAATGCAATGGTGCATTTTATAATTTAAGGACACCTCAGATAGTCCAAATGTCCCGCTAATTTAAATTTTGATTTTAAAATAAAACAAAATAATTGGTGCTCCTAAACACACACATAAGCATTAGTGTGGTTCGAAAAAGGCACACCAACAAAGTTATATATATATATATATATATCAAGGAGGTGGATTGTAGAGGTTTCCGGTAAGAGCATTTTGCGGATGTTTTTTCTACGGTGCTCTTCTTAGCTATAACTACACCAATCCATTTTATAATTTACAGGTTTAAATTTTGATTTTAAAATATATAACTAAAACAAAATCATTGATGCTCCTAACACAAGCATAACCACAGGTGTGTTTCAAAATAGGCGCAACAACAAACTTATATATATATATATATATATCCACTGGTGCATTTTATTTTAATAATACACACCAGTGCATTTTATCAAAACGAACCAAACACATTGAAATTATTTAAAATTTTAAAATATGATCTATACATTATGCGGTGTGCATTGTAACTATAAACGCACTAGTGCGGTTATATTTCAAAATAGGAACCGGTGTGTTTTTACCAAAAGACATCATAAATTATTGAAATAATAAAAAATTACTTTTCATGATGTTTTTTGTTGGATACACACCGGTGCATCGTAAAATTTCCCAACTCACTGAGTTGGGGTAGAATAAAAAAAATAACTCGATCATAAAATCATTTTTTACATTGCTACTCTATTTTTTTCATGTAATGCAAGCACCAGTGCTCACGTATCTATAGAAGCGCCTTATGCGACAGTGTTATTGTACCACCATACTTTGTCAATATATGTGAGTCTAAGGTTGATTGGAATTTTTGTTGGAATTTCCAAACAACCATTTTTTCATTTTTCTCGTACACCGCCACCAAGCCTCCTGGGCGGGAAAGGCACACGGTAAATCAATTCTTATCCTTCAATTTAAAATTTCAACGAATACCAGAGAGACTCCTCACCATAAGAAAAGTATCATTCGAATAGAGAAGAAGGATGATGACTATACCAACCAAAGGATTTCCAACACAACCTGCATCTTACAAACAACACTCTAGCTTGTCAATGTAAATACCAAAAAGGGTAGGGGATAGGGAACAAATTTGCTTGACTCATATATTACAATTAATTTAAATTCTAAACAACCCTTAGATTTTATAAACTTGAAAATAACCTTGTCATACAACCTTATCACAAAAGCTCTCAACTCGAAAGGGACTTTTAGCTCTTCTAATCTATTCCAAAGGTTAGTTATGGGCACTATGTCAAATGTTTTTTTTAAATTCAACAAAACAATATAGATAATATTGGTTTTATTATTATGACACTCCTTAGAAATGGCACTAGGAGTAACAAAGTGGTCCATAGTCAAGTATGGTAGCCTTGAAATATTGTTTGTCCTTTTGCTCTTTTTTCATGCCTCTTTAGACATATGCTAATCTTCTTTTCCAGAATAATTCCATATAATTTGTCTAAAAGAGGGTTAATCATAATGTTCCTATAAATAGATGGATTGTTTTTATCTCCATTTTTATAAATAGGAATAATGACGCTTTATGTCCAATGTTTGGGGAAACCTTGCTTCACTACTAAATGAAGAGCTTGTGGATGTAAGGGATGATAATAGGCCCACCATTTCTTAATATTTATGCTTCATGTCATTGAATGTCCCTATATTTCCCTTTTGTGAATCTCTTAACCCCAAAATTTATGGATTCTAAAGATTAAACGTTTTCTTTTGTAGAAAGGGTTTGAATGTCCTCCATGACATCAGAGGATATACCTTAGAGAGGTGCAAAATATTCTCTTGATTTTTATTTATGTAACACTTTTTTTTTTCTTTTTTTTATTTATACCTAGAGATCTTGTTGATTCTTAAGCACTCATTGGAAGCATTCCTAATTTTTTTTCTAGTTTACTTGCTCTCTTTACCATACCAAGTTTTGGTCATTCTATTCTCCTTTTTACATGACACCATGATAAAGAACTCGTTAATGGAAGTAGAGAAGGTTGTGGTAAAATTATGATAGAGGTATTCATTAAGATAAAGGTGAACGGATAATTGAATTTGGATTTTTTAAACTCACTGTTTTAGGACACAAGTTGGGCACATCATTTATAAAGACAGCCTATGTGGGGTATTTCACTTGTGGATATTTTTCCTCCTAATGATGGGCCCGACTTGTGGCCTAAAACAATGAGTTTAAAGAATCCAAACACAACTATAAATTCACCTTTATTCTTACCCATCACATCTATGTAATAATCATAAACAATCTAATAGTATCCCTCCATGGAAGAGAAATGCTTAAGAGAGTTCAACAATTTGAGAGATCATGAATGAAGATGGCCCATAAGATCACTGAATTCAAATTTTTGAAGAAATGCATAGATGAGGAAATAATACTAAATTCACCACTATGAAGAACATACTACAACACCATAATACTCAAATGTTAAAAAGGGCGACTCTATTGATTGTATAGGTGGAATTAAAATTTACCATTAAATAAAATTTGAGGTCTAAAATGGGCCTCATAAGGAAAATAATAAAATAATAGTTTAAATAATAAAATGATAGTTTAAATAATGAAATAATAGTTAAAATAATAAAATAATATTTATTAATTTTGGAGGAAGAAAGAAAAAAACTACTTTTTTTGTTCATATTTTCAACATATATCCCTGTGTTTTAACTCAAATTTTGAGTGAGATCACTCATTGGATGCGAAATTAAATTCCGCATCCAACATCATCGTCATGTTTTTTCAGGTATTTCTTGTTTTTGGGGCAGCGGGGTCCGTCAAAAGTATGTAGTGTGGGTATTCGTCACGTTTTTTCAGGTATTTATTATTTTTAGGGCAGCGAAGTCTGTCAAAAGTATGTAGTGTGGTTACTCATTGGATCTGGAATCTAATTCCACATCCAACGAGTGCTCCTGCTCGAAATTTGAGTAAAAACACGGGGAGATATGTTGAAAATACGAACAAAACAAGTAGCTTTTTATGACAAATATCTCAAGTCAACCATTATGGTTGAGCCATTTTAATGAAATTCTATTGGTTCTTGAATTCCAACTCATTAATAAATTATGGTTGGCTCATTTACTTATATGATGGCTCGTTTTCTTATAAGGCCCATTTTAGACCTCAAATTTCCTCTGTTGTAGGAATTTGATGCACGGATTATGTAAAAATCTATATTTAAATCACACTTGAGGATGGACACAGTGATTTGTAATGATATATGGGAGAATTTGGAGTCAACATTTGCATGAAAAATGGAGAAAAATTTAAGCAATGCAAGGAAGAAATAATATAATAAATTCAAAACCCTAAACAGTAAACAGAATATGACATAATGAACAAGGATGAGACAAACATGTTGAAGAATATAACTTCAAGAGATATTCTTAAATTTGTTTTATTTGTATTATTTATATTGTACTTCCTTCGGGAATTATTTATGTTGTAAGATTCATTGAAAGAATCAATGTAAACCCTACTAGTTTTGTCGGCCTAGAAAAATCCAAAAAAAACATGAACATAATATTTTATTGTATCCTAGATAAGTCAGCCCTGTTAGGGGAAAAGGTTAGTCTATTGATTAGCATAATAGGAGGGTCTACCTCCTCATTTGTCACCTCACTCACTCACTCAAGTTTGCATGAGTAAGATAGAGAAATTCAAGTCACTTGGGAGAAAAGAGAAGTTGCTTTGGAGACATATTATTCTTGGGTTATTTTGTGGGATTGACATTGTACTTTCTGATGAATCTATATTGAAGAATTTTTGCTAGTTTTTTTTCCCCACGAGGGTTTCCCAAGATATATTTTTGTGTACTATTGTTTATGATGTGCTTTCCTAACTTTCAGTGATCCTTTACTTTATTGCATTTAAAATTATAACATGGTTTCAGAGCTAGCCTGAAAGAAGATCTTGTGTAGTAGAAACTGTCGGAAGTGAAAACTAGGGTTTCGTATTCTTGATGCTTTTCACCATAGATTGTCCTGAAAATGAGGTCAAAGCAACTCACCCTAGGACAACACATTTTTCTGTTGATCTGGAATCCAAATCAAAGAACTTTCTTTTTTGGCCCTCCCACTACTACTTGCAAAAACTAGGGCATCAAGTTTTTGGAAGATCTGTCCACAGATTTGGAAGAAAGGGAATTTTTCTCAGTTCGTCTTAGGGAGGTGCATCTCTCTCTCCATTCAATTTTTCAAGATTCCAAAGTTGAAAATTAGGGTTTCTCTTACAAACCTTATGTCACGAACCCAAAATTTTATAAAAATTTAAAACTTTTCCAAGTGTCTAAAATGCCACTAAAATATATGTGGAACCATAAAGTGTGAGTTTACTTTCTTTAAATACTGCTTACAAATAATTATAACTCTTCGAATACATAACTCTTCTAATTTCAAAACATGGTTTTCTTCCTTTGAACCAATTAACTCTTCTTATGTGTGCACCAGATACAACCTTAAAAACCATAGACCAAGAAACCATAGACAACTATATTTAAACCCCATATTTCTTTTAATCCATTCATTCAGTTATTCGTCAAAATTATAACTTGCACTTCAAGATGTTAATTCATTTTCAAGAAGCATGTACATCTTTTATCCGTTAATTGTACCAAATCAACAACCTAAAGAGGTAACAACATAATCATAATCATAAGGGAAATATATTAGCAATATACATCATATAAACAACCAACTTTCTAACTGAATCGTATACTTCAAAGAAATCATAAACATTTTAAGAAAGAAGCAAGTACTCAAACATAAAAACACATTGAGGAACATCATAAGAGACAAAATATAACGTGGTTCACCCGTACACGGGCTAGTCCACAAAAGTTTGTGTGTGTATTATTTAACTATTCCCAAAGGAATTACATTCTCGCAACATGATTGTTGCTATCTTCCTGAGGTCATATGACCCATTTCTATTCTACAAGTACTTGACAACCCTCAAATGGTTGTTTACATAACTGGAATATTAAGCTTAAAGTTTCCTTCATACTATAAGGGCTATACCTCTTTCACAAGGGTATATTTCACTTCAAAAAATCCTTAATGGAAAACATATTTTAATTAATGTCATAATTAAAGAAAGCATCCCATACTTTCCATACTTTATGATATCATCTTATATCTCAACTTACTTGTAAAGATGTAATTTAACATTTCTAACTAAAAATAACACCTTAAATAACACCTTTATAAAATGCCTAAATCTACAATCCTTCATTATAACATGATCTAAAACCCAAGGTTTGCCTTAAACACTCTTTAGTATGATTAACAAGGGTTTAAAGATATTTCCTTTCCCAACCAAAGATTACATCCCATGGTATATGTCTTTAGACTAGAAAATATAGCTAGCATTCTCTTTTGACTATTACTTATATAATCCCAAAGCCATATTTCATTATATATAATGTGAGTTATTATATTTATAATGGCCCACATTATATTTGTATAAATATAAAGAAAAATCAACTCTATCGATGACATATTATGGATTCTTCCAAGACCCTTTAACTATCATCTTGGTCTAAAATCGACTTTTATGGAGTACTTCTTAAAGTCATTAAATATCAATATAATTTAAAAGTTCATTCATATATAAATATGGAAATCTTCAAAAGACTCCCATGACTTTTATCTAAATCATATGAAACTAAAGTATATCTACAAATAAATATATGAATCTTCTTAAGCGTGTCACGGCTACCATCATACAAATATATGAATTCTTCTTAAGCCTGTCTCGGCTACCATCATACAAATATATGAATTCTTCTTAAGCCTGTCACGGCTACCATCATACAAATATATGAATTCTTCTTAAGCCTGTCTCGGCTACCATCATACAAATATATGAATTCTTCTTAAGCCTGTCTCGGCTACTATCATACAATATATGAATTCTTCTTAAGCCTGTCTCGGCTACCATCATATTAACATAATGAAATGTTATATAATTATATAAAGTTCATCTACCAATATATATATGAAGGAAATAATCCTAAGCCTCTGACGGCTTCCATCGAAAACCTACCGAGTCAATCATGAAATCAATATAAGTTTAAAACAACGATACTTTACACGTAAACTTCAAACTTGGACCGCGGTGATTGAACCAGGAAAGACTATGGAGATTAACCGCAAAACTCGTCCACACTGTCGGATGCAAAGATAGATCCTAGCATTTGAATATAGGGTAAAATAAGACAGTGATATGCCAAATCAACTGTAAAGATCGATCTCTTTGATCAGAGCAGAGTTCCAACTCTGTTAAGGGTTTGTGGGTAAAAATGCATCAACAATATGCAACTAAAACGGGATTCAAGGCGTAGACAGTATACGCAAAGACTGAGTACATGGTTTTCATCCTGTATTATTTACAATTTCTTAATTGGGTAGAGGTTTGAACTTTCCTATGACTATAATCCTGAATCCATAGAACTCTATTATAGATCTTTAAATAGATCTGCATTAGATAGGATGTAGGGTTTAACTCTATCATCGAAAAGTAGAAGGGATTCCTCAAATCGCAGCAGTATAAAGATATTATGGATTCAGACACAATAGGAATTCATTCCAACGATTAAGCCCTTAAATAGTTTAGCAATGATAATAAGATAACTTACGGTGTTCTTACTTGATCCATAAATATAAATACAAATTTCTTACGATATCCAAAAAAAATGACACACTCAACAGCAACCAACACTACTGCAATTATACAAACGTATTGGCATCTACCTGAATGAATCTCTGGAATCCTTCTGTTAAAAGACATGATAAGAAAAAGGCATGCATTAGTGAGAGTTGCAGCCCCCATGGGCAAGTATTCCTCGATGCCGAGACATATAAAGTTAACCAAAATGGAAAAGGATGCATTCATGACGAGATGAATCAATCCAGAAGATTGATCCTACCACCAGATTGCTTTGGTGCATTTCACATGGAAGATTATCCATGATAAGAAGATGGAGTCACGCCATGATAGGGACAAAACAAAAACATAAAACTTAACAAAAGTAGGATAGAGTTTATGCCTACAGGTTGTCCATTACTCAATGCCCAACAAGTTCACGATGGCAGTAAAACTATATACAGTATTCGAACGATCCTTTGACAACATAACTATATCATGGAATCTAGATATAAAGCAGGAGCTGAGAGTGATACTACTAACCTCGGGGCTGGGTTTTCCCTAATCAGAAATTCCAATATCCAAATATACGCAGCTCACATTCTGCACCTCTCCAACGCATAACGAGGATGGTTCTACCATTACGAGTATGCTCTGTTCTTCCTGAGAGAGTGGTCGTCGAACAACAACTTCCAGCTTCTGTCCCTACCAAGGGTGGCTTTACTACTCTCATTCCCCAGTGAACACTCATCGATACCATGCTTATCATTTTTCTTTCCCCAAAATGCAGAGATTTCTAGTAATGGATCGTATTCAAGCTACGGTATGTAACTCCGGTCCCCCTTCCTTCCCGCAGGGATATGTATATATATCTCCCTTAACATATACACGTGCAACGTGATACTCTCTCCCGAGGTCGAAGGGATCCCTATTCTAAAAATAGAAACACTCACGATCTACAAACCGTTGGACGTCATAACTCAAAACTCGATGCCATTTGGAGGAGGTAAGTGGCGGTCCACTAAAATTGTTTGGTGCCCATCACTCATTTAATAAAGACGTAATTAAGTGCTACTCTCTTAAGTAGGGAGTGCGCCAAGCCCCATAACTCAGCTTAGTTGGGGTGCTCCATCATGGAGAACAACCTGCTGAAATATCTCAACCAAATTCTAACGTTTATACTCATAAATACTTAACTAACAAATTAAGCATTGGTAACCCCTTTTGTTTTTCTATGAAGGTACTTAGTATGTTTATAGATAATAATCCCCTTTTTCACAAAGTAAAACATGTCTTCCCTTATAAAATATTGAAATATTATATAAGGTTAATAACTTTTATGTGCATTTTAATATTATATATATATATATTATTAATAAATCCGTTCAAGCATTTATTCTTAATAACTCTTTTCTTTTAGGGTATAGTTGGGTGTTGAAGTTTGACTATTATAACAATAGCCTCATTAATACGGCATACTTATCAATTAGGCTAGCATATATATATACATATATGTATAGTATACCTTTGTCTCTCATATTTAACATTATATATATATATATATAATCTCCATCCAATAGTTATCATAACTAATGGCTAATTACAAAATTCATAATCACTTTTAAATATAATAACAATAGGCATCGAAATTGAGGGATGTTACACACTCCACCCCTTAAAGACAACACCGTCCTCGGTGTTCAACAGTTTGTCTTTTGCGTCCATTCATCATCTTTCGCTTATTTTTGTTTAAAGGTTGGTCGTCTTTACATCTTTGCGATTTCAGCAAGCTTTCTTCAATTGTAACCTGCACACTATACAACTCGTACAAGATTTTTCAGTATAACATAAGTATACAAAATTTCAAAATAGCAAATGTTTATCATTCATCATCATCCTTGATGAAATATTTGCTTACTTTAGCATTCATAACATTCACACATAAATACATGTGATAGTCTAGTTACAAGACAATCATTATGATTAACTCATATCATAAAACAATTCTTTCAACTGAATTTTGTAATCACCAAACCTCTTTGTACTTCCGCAATCATGGAGACTTGCATACAAAACTCTTTATGTATTTCCGCAATCATGGAGACTTGCCATACAAAACATGAGTCTTCTGTAACTCAGCCGAAAACTCTGCATACAGCAGAAATATGACAGTCTTACTCTGCAACTCATTACATAGCTTTCCCTCATCGAATCTTCTTGTGGGCTCAGTTCTAACACCACAAGGAAAAAAATTTAGTCTCCTCAGAGAACCTCTTGTGTGCTCCGTTCTAACAACACAAGGAAAAATCGTGAGCCCTTCCTCTGCTCAATTCGATGGTTATAAAGTTTGCCTAGGACTTTTGGGTCAGTATAACATTCAACGAGCTTCCCACCTGCTCTGTTCCACTTCCATGGGGAACATGACCACAATTTTAGGGAAGTTGCACCCTGCAACAGCTAGTAAGTGAGTGCAAGATGCAGCCTCTACTTGAGTTTAGGAAATATTATTTTCCTCTCAAACCTTCTCATCTGAGTCCGAGAACTTTACTTAGTAACAATCATTTAATATTTCTTGTATTCCACATGCAACAAAATAGCCACAAACTATTTAATGAATATCTTCATCTATTTACCATCATATTCTATGCATTTTGATGATAACACATCATCAATCATAAGTCTTATCACCAATCATGATTCATAAAATCCTGTAAATAACATGTAAAGAAAATTATTACTTACTTTTGAGCAACATAGCTCAACTTATCTGTATAAGTCAACGTCCATTTTTGATCATGTCATCAGTTGGGATTAAGTTCACTTCCTAAAATGTTAGTATAAGGATAAGTTTTTCTGCTTCAATTGCTCATCTTCTGAACATATTAGTTCCATAGCATTATACGCATGCTCATTTACTTGTGCATCCTCTTCATTTCATCCTGACGCAAACTCTTTTGCTTAACAAATAAACATGTTACTTTCATAATTTAAAACGGCTAGTTGTACATAGATTCATTTCAAATTGAATATTTTTCGAACCTTTAACAAAATGATGATACTCATCAATAGTGTATTCAAGTAATTTCTTAACTTCACTTTCTAATTCCTCATATTCAATTTAACATGCTTAGTTCTAAACATGACACATTTTATTGAAACACATTATGATCTATAGGAGTATAAAACATCCTAAATGATGACCATATTATGCATTCTACGGTAATGAAATGCCTTTATTTACAATATCTCAATAATCTAGTCCATAGCTTGGGATGTCCTATCACTTCATATGGATGTATAAAAATAACTTCACATTGATATAAAGTAACTTCAAATATACATAAATGTAACTTCACATATATAAGAATACATATACTGCATTTTTAGTTAAGGTCAAAGTATTATCATTAACATCAAAACAATTCTTATTAACAATGGTCAGCGAAATCTCATTAACAAAGGTCAACCAAATCTTATCAAATTTAAAGATACACAATACTCATATATCAAATTAGATTTGCACATCAACTACTTTGCTTTAATAACTGAAATACTCATCTTTACTCCTTTGGGAAATTTTGAAGTTTGAACCTTTGAATGACATTGCCCCTCGTCCATTCCAGTTTCCATGCATCCAAAATGAAATAAAATAATCGATTAGTAAACTTAACAACCTTCACACTTTATTTATTGCATGTTGAGCTCATTAGGCCCAAGTGCTGTAACCTAATGCTCTGATACCATATGTCACGAACCCAAAATTTTATAAAAATTTAAAACTTTTCCAAGTGTCTAAAATGCCACTAAAATATATGTGGAACCATAAAGTGTGAGTTTACTTTCTTTAAATACTGCTTACAAATAATTATAACTCTTCGAATACATAACTCTTCTAATTTCAAAACATGGTTTTCTTCCTTTGAACCAATTAACTCTTCTTATGTGTGCACCAGATACAACCTTAAAAACCATAGACCAAGAAACCATAGACAACTATATTTAAACCCCATATTTCTTTTAATCCATTCATTCAGTTATTCGTCAAAATTATAACTTGCACTTCAAGATGTTAATTCATTTTCAAGAAGCATGTACATCTTTTATCCGTTAATTGTACCAAATCAACAACCTAAAGAGGTAACAACATAATCATAATCATAAGGGAAATATATTAGCAATATACATCATATAAACAACCAACTTTCTAACTGAATCGTATACTTCAAAGAAATCATAAACATTTTAAGAAAGAAGCAAGTACTCAAACATAAAAACACATTGAGGAACATCATAAGAGACAAAATATAACGTGGTTCACCCGTACACGGGCTAGTCCACAAAAGTTTGTGTGTGTATTATTTAACTATTCCCAAAGGAATTACATTCTCGCAACATGATTGTTGCTATCTTCCTGAGGTCATATGACCCATTTCTATTCTACAAGTACTTGACAACCCTCAAATGGTTGTTTACATAACTGGAATATTAAGCTTAAAGTTTCCTTCATACTATAAGGGCTATACCTCTTTCACAAGGGTATATTTCACTTCAAAAAATCCTTAATGGAAAACATATTTTAATTAATGTCATAATTAAAGAAAGCATCCCATACTTTCCATACTTTATGATATCATCTTATATCTCAACTTACTTGTAAAGATGTGATTTAACATTTCTAACTAAAAATAACACCTTAAATAACACCTTTATAAAATGCCTAAATCTACAATCCTTCATTATAACATGATCTAAAACCCAAGGTTTGCCTTAAACACTCTTTAGTATGATTAACAAGGGTTTAAAGATATTTCCTTTCCCAACCAAAGATTACATCCCATGGTATATGTCTTTAGACTAGAAAATATAGCTAGCATTCTCTTTTGACTATTACTTATATAATCCCAAAGCCATATTTCATTATATATAATGTGAGTTATTATATTTATAATGGCCGACATTATATTTGTATAAATATAAAGAAAAATCAACTCTATCGATGACATATTATGGATTCTTCCAAGACCCTTTAACTATCATCTTGGTCTAAAATCGACTTTTATGGAGTACTTCTTAAAGTCATTAAATATCAATATAATTTAAAAGTTCATTCATATATAAATATGGAAATCTTCAAAAGACTCCCATGACTTTTATCTAAATCATATGAAACTAAAGTATATCTACAAATAAATATATGAATCTTCTTAAGCGTGTCACGGCTACCATCATACAAATATATGAATTCTTCTTAAGCCTGTCTCGGCTACCATCATACAAATATATGAATTCTTCTTAAGCCTGTCACGGCTACCATCATACAAATATATGAATTCTTCTTAAGCCTGTCTCGGCTACCATCATACAAATATATGAATTCTTCTTAAGCCTGTCTCGGCTACTATCATACAATATATGAATTCTTCTTAAGCCTGTCTCGGCTACCATCATATTAACATAATGAAATGTTATATAATTATATAAAGTTCATCTACCAATATATATATGAAGGAAATAATCCTAAGCCTCTGACGGCTTCCATCGAAAACCTACCGAGTCAATCATGAAATCAATATAAGTTTAAAACAACGATACTTTACACGTAAACTTCAAACTTGGACCGCGGTGATTGAACCAGGAAAGACTATGGAGATTAACCGCAAAACTCGTCCACACTGTCGGATGCAAAGATAGATCCTAGCATTTGAATATAGGGTAAAATAAGACAGTGATATGCCAAATCAACTGTAAAGATCGATCTCTTTGATCAGAGCAGAGTTCCAACTCTGTTAAGGGTTTGTGGGTAAAAATGCATCAACAATATGCAACTAAAACGGGATTCAAGGCGTAGACAGTATACGCAAAGACTGAGTACATGGTTTTCATCCTGTATTATTTACAATTCTTTAATTGGGTAGAGGTTTGAATTGACTATAATCCTGAATCCATAGAACTCTATTATAGATCTTTAAATAGATCTGCATTAGATAGGATGTAGGGTTTAACTCTATCATCGAAAAGTAGAAGGGATTCCTCAAATCGCAGCAGTATAAAGATATTATGGATTCAGACACAATAGGAATTCATTCCAACGATTAAGCCCTTAAATAGTTTAGCAATGATAATAAGATAACTTACGGTGTTCTTACTTGATCCATAAATATAAATACAAATTTCTTACGATATCCAAAAAAAATGACACACTCAACAGCAACCAACACTACTGCAATTATACAAACGTATTGGCATCTACCTGAATGAATCTCTGGAATCCTTCTGTTAAAAGACATGATAAGAAAAAGGCATGCATTAGTGAGAGTTGCAGCCCCCATGGGCAAGTATTCCTCGATGCCGAGACATATAAAGTTAACCAAAATGGAAAAGGATGCATTCATGACGAGATGAATCAATCCAGAAGATTGATCCTACCACCAGATTGCTTTGGTGCATTTCACATGGAAGATTATCCATGATAAGAAGATGGAGTCACGCCATGATAGGGACAAAACAAAAACATAAAACTTAACAAAAGTAGGATAGAGTTTATGCCTACAGGTTGTCCATTACTCAATGCCCAACAAGTTCACGATGGCAGTAAAACTATATACAGTATTCGAACGATCCTTTGACAACATAACTATATCATGGAATCTAGATATAAAGCAGGAGCTGAGAGTGATACTACTAACCTCGGGGCTGGGTTTTCCCTAATCAGAAATTCCAATATCCAAATATACGCAGCTCACATTCTGCACCTCTCCAACGCATAACGAGGATGGTTCTACCATTACGAGTATGCTCTGTTCTTCCTGAGAGAGTGGTCGTCGAACAACAACTTCCAGCTTCTGTCCCTACCAAGGGTGGCTTTACTACTCTCATTCCCCAGTGAACACTCATCGATACCATGCTTATCATTTTTCTTTCCCCAAAATGCAGAGATTTCTAGTAATGGATCGTATTCAAGCTACGGTATGTAACTCCGGTCCCCCTTCCTTCCCGCAGGGATATGTATATATATCTCCCTTAACATATACACGTGCAACGTGATACTCTCTCCCGAGGTCGAAGGGATCCCTATTCTAAAAATAGAAACACTCACGATCTACAAACCGTTGGACGTCATAACTCAAAACTCGATGCCATTTGGAGGAGGTAAGTGGCGGTCCACTAAAATTGTTTGGTGCCCATCACTCATTTAATAAAGACGTAATTAAGTGCTACTCTCTTAAGTAGGGAGTGCGCCAAGCCCCATAACTCAGCTTAGTTGGGGTGCTCCATCATGGAGAACAACCTGCTGAAATATCTCAACCAAATTCTAACGTTTATACTCATAAATACTTAACTAACAAATTAAGCATTGGTAACCCCTTTTGTTTTTCTATGAAGGTACTTAGTATGTTTATAGATAATAATCCCCTTTTTCACAAAGTAAAACATGTCTTCCCTTATAAAATATTGAAATATTATATAAGGTTAATAACTTTTATGTGCATTTTAATATTATATATATATATATTATTAATAAATCCGTTCAAGCATTTATTCTTAATAACTCTTTTCTTTTAGGGTATAGTTGGGTGTTGAAGTTTGACTATTATAACAATAGCCTCATTAATACGGCATACTTATCAATTAGGCTAGCATATATATATATATATATGTATAGTATACCTTTGTCTCTCATATTTAACATTATATATATATATATATATATATAATCTCCATCCAATAGTTATCATAACTAATGGCTAATTACAAAATTCATAATCACTTTTAAATATAATAACAATAGGCATCGAAATTGAGGGATGTTACACCTTAGGTCAACTAGAATTCATATCTAAGAAGGCATTAAAGCAAGCACTTGATTGGAGCATCTCAATTGGTAAATCCTACTATATTTATTTCCATTTGAGGTTCTCATTTTATCAAGATGGAAAACAATACCAAGCTTGAAGGAATATATAACTTTCGTTCCTGGAAGTATAGAGTGATGCTCATTTTAAAAGGGAATGAGTTGAACAAATATATCAAAGAAGAAATTGAGGATCTAGAGGGAGATGAAGACAAAGCTAATCATAAGAAAAACTTGGTTAAGGCCAAGAGGATCATTTTTTACTCCATTAAGGATCACTTGATCCCCCACATATCATCTCTACAAACTTCTAAAGAAATGTTTGATGCAATGAAGTGACTTTTTGAGGGGAAGAACATTAACAAAAATATGACCTTAAGAACTCAAATCAAGGGTGCAAAGATGTTGAGTTCAGAAAGCATTCAATATTAATTCACAATGGTCTCCCAAATCAGAGAGCAATTGCAATCTATTGGAGATCATGTTGAAAATGCAGAATTGCTAATGACTAAGTTGAATGGACTCCCAAGATCATGGGAATCATTTATTCAAGGAATATGCTCTAGAAGGAAGCTTATTAGATTCAGTGCACTTCAGGAAACTTGTACCCAAGAAGAATCTAGAATTGAAGCCAGAGAAGAGAAAATGAGTGAATATGTTAACCAAGACTTAGCAGCTCATGCAAAGAGGAGCAAGAAATAAGATCACTCACACAAGTCTAGAAGGTTCCACAAGTATCAAAGACCTCCCAGAGACTACTCAAACTTCAAATGTTTCAATTGTGATGAAATGGGACACATTGCAAGAAATTGTCCCAAGAAGAAATGCAATAACAAGAAAGGAAATAAGAAGAGGCGTCATGCTCATACTGCAGAATATGATGAACCAGTGAAAAAGAAAACAAGGGAAGATTCTTCAAGTGATGAAGAGTATGTTCTGATTTCAGCACTCACAGGTACTGTTATTCATGGAAGCAATGTTTGGCTTATTGATAGTGGTGCTTCTAATCATATGACAGGCTTCAAGAACTCCCTCAATAACTTGAAAAAAAAGGACTCACCTCACGAGGTGAAGCTTGGAGATGATTACCAGTATCCCATAAAAGGGGTAGGAGAATCATCCTACAAAATTGAATTAGGAAATCCTATCAAGATTAAATATGCCCTCTATGTATCAGGACTAAAGAAGAATCTACTCTCCATATCAGCCTTAGATGAGAAGGGATTCTGAGTTGCATGTGTTGATGATCAAGTACTCATGTGGCTTAAAGGTAAAACTTGTGATGATGTAGTAGTAATTGGAGAGAAAGAGGGAGGCTTGTACAAATTGAAAGGACAACCAGAACAAGCATTGGTTCATGAAACTATGGAACCAAGTGAAATATGGCATAGAAGGTTTTCACATATAAAATACAAGACATTATCGATCGTGAGCAAGATGGTGAATGGTCTACCCGAGATCCAAACAAAATATGAAGGCATATGAAAAGGATGTGAAAAAGGGAAGAATGTGAAGAAAACATTTCCGAGCAGTGGTAGAAAATAAAAGGAGATCTTGGAGATAATACACTTGGACATATGTGGGCCTATGTCTTCCAACTCACTAAGCAGGAATGCATATTATTTATCTTTTATTGATAATTATTCTCGCAAAACATGGATTTATTTGTTGAAATCTAAAGATGAAGAATTTAGAAAATTCAAAGAATTCAAATCCCTTGTAGAAAATCATACTGAAAATAAGATAAAGACTTTAAGATCAGATAATGGTGGTGAATTTACTTCGGGATATTTCAAACTATTATGTGAAGAATTATGGATTAAGAGGTAGATGAGCAATCCCTATAATCCACAACAAAATGGTGTTGTAGAAAGAAATAATAGAATGATAATGGAAGCAATGAAGGCTATGATCAATGATCAGGAACTTCCAATGCACTTATGGGAAGAAGCAGCAAGAACAATAGTTTATGTACAGAACATAATTGCACATCATGTACTTGAGAATAAGACACCTGAAGAGATGTTTATAGGAGAGAAACCTGAAGTCATCCATCTCAAAATATTTGGATGTCTTGTATACATTCATTTTCCACAAAAAAAATGAACCAAGTTGGAGCCTTCAGGAAAGAAGGGTATCTTTGTCTGATATAGTGACACATCAAAGGATTACAGAATCTATATACCTGGCTTCAAGAAGATCGAGACCAACAAAGATGTTACCTTTGATGAAGATACAAATTTCAGCAGATTCACTTCAACGAAGCACATGAAGATGAACCCGAAGCTCCCATATTTAGAGATACAATTATGGAAGAGATGATTCTAGAAGAACTTGAAGACCATGATATGACAGAGCCAAAATGACCTGTAGATCCACTCCGAGAGGTGAACACTCACAAGAGAAGACCATCTTGGGAACGAGAGGGTATTCAAGATGCAGAGAAGTATGTTTCTCTAGAAGGGACTTCTAGATAATTTAAGAGAACTCGACCATATTCCATCTATGTAGCCTTGCTATGTGATATTATTGATGCAGAACCTTTCAGTTGTGAAGAGGAAGCCGAAAAGAAATTCTGGAAGGATACTATAATCAAAGAGTATTAGTCGATCATGAAGAATGATGTATGGGATGTGGTTCCGAGACCAAAAAAGAAGTCAGTACTGTCTTCCAAATGGATCTACAAGATAAAGCGTGCAACAGACAGAAGTGTCGAGAAATACAGGGAAAGATTTGTGGCTTGTGGATTCTCCCAGAAATAAGGCATAGACTATGAAGAGACATTTTCTCTCTTGGCTATATACACTTCAATCAAATCTATACTTGATATAGTCGATGTAATGAAGTGGAACGTACATTAGATGGATGTGAAGACTCCCTTCCTGAATGGTGTAGTAGAGGAGGAAGTGTATGTGAAGTAGCCACTAGGATTTGAGACACATAATAAGCACACTCATGTGTGTAGATTGAAGAAGGCCTTGTATGGTTTGAAAAAGGCACCCAAGACATCGTACAGTAGGATTGATGGTTTTTTTACGAGCTTGGGATTTACCAAGAGTAAAGTGGATTCCAACCTTTACTTCAAGGTTGAGGATGGGAAACCGGTGATACTACTTTTGTATGTAGATGATCTGTTCCTGACAGCTGATGAGAACCTCATAGCAGAAATGAAGAGGAAAATTGTTGCAGAGTTTGAGATGAAATACCTGGGTATGATGCACTACTTCTTAGGTCTTCAAGTGTGGCAGAATCCAGAGGAAATTTTCCTTATCCAAGGAAAATATGCGGTAGAGATCCCGAAGATATTCAGGATGATGGATTGCAAGGACATGACCACCCCAATGGCATCGAATTTGAATTTTTTGTGTGCTACTTCTTCAGAGATGGTGGATTCCACGGTATACATGAAGATGATTATTTCGTTGATTTACTTGACGAACACGAGGCTCAATTTATGCTTTGCGATGAACACATTAAGTCAGTAAATGGTAGAGTAGAGATGTTTTCACTTTGTTGTGGAAAATCATGTGTTGAGGTACCCAAGGGTTATGATTGATTATGGCATCAGATATGCATTAGATCCAAAGATTAACCTGCATGTTTGTTTTGATGCGTATCGGGCTGGTAGTGTCACAAACAGGAAGAGCACACCAGGGTGTTGCTTTAGTTTGGTATCAGGTATGATCTCATGGCTCAGTAGAAAGAAGACAAGTCTGGCACTCAATACAACCAAAGTAGAGTACATGGAAACTTGTTCGACAAGCTGCGAGGAAGTGTGGCTTCGAAAGATGCTTACAGGATTGTTCAATATCGAGTTAGAGGTGACTTGCATATTTTGTGACAACCAGAGTTGTGTGAAGTTGTCTGAGAATCTAGTGTTTCATGACAAGCCAAAGCACATCCATATCAGGTATCACTATATCTAGGATATGGTGCACAGAGGATTAGTGAGTCTCTAGTATGTAGTGACAAAGGAGTAGATAGTCGATATTTTGACCAAGCTTCTGTAGAGAGTGAAGTTTGAGTACTTTAGGGACAAGCTTGGGGTGATCCAGATCGAGGTTCCTCAAAAGAGGGAGGAATGAGTAGCATACCACGTGTGAGACGCAAGTAGTTACGTACTGACATAATTTATCTCTTGGGCATGTCTGCACTTGAGGTGATGTTGTAGCGGGTAGTCACTTTAGTGACGTAATTGAGTCTCCTGAATGTTGTGCTACGTTGGACAACACACATGTGTGAAGACGCAGGTTTTGGACCTGGGATGTTCTCCACATGAGGTGACATGGTAGTAGGTAGACACTAGGCATGAGACGTAATTGACTATCCTAGGCTACACTCACAGAGTTTTGTTGTCTCGATGATGATATGTGACGTCGTAGTGGGTATTCATCGTGTGTGACATAATTGAGTCTCCTAGGCTACACTCATGAGATGATCTGGACACTTGGTGAGGTAACATAGGTGGTTGTTGTGTGCGACATAATGTATGCTTCTGGGATGGACCCACCATATGGCTTGCTCATTCAAAACTTCTAGTGATGTATAGATTCGACAGATGTCAAAATTCAATGGTCAGAGTACAGAATTGCAACAGCTAGATGATGATGGTGGAAGTGTTATAAGAATACCTTCCTTGTTAAGAGGGAGTGTTGAAGAATGTAACTTCAGAAGATATTCTTATTTTTTTATTTCTATTATTTATATTGTAATTCCTTCAGGATTTATTTATGGTGTAAGATTCATTGAAATACACAATGTAAACCCTACTAGTTGTGTCGGCCTAGAAGAATCCAAAAAAAGCATGAAAATAATATTTTATTGTATCCCGGATAAGTCGGCCCTGTTTGAGAGGTCAAGTCGGCCCTATTAGCTAAAAAGGTCAATCTATTGATTAGTATAAATAGGAGGTTCGCCCTCGTCATTTGTAACCTCACTCACTCACTCAAGTTCACATGAGTAAGAGAGAGAAAGTGGAGTCACTTGGGAGAAAAGAGTAGTTGTTTTGGAGACATCTTATTCTTGGGTTATTTTGCAGGATTGACATTGTACTTTTTGACAAATCTATATTGAAGAAGTTTTGCTAGGTTTTCTGCCCCATGAGGGTTTCCCAGGATAAATTGTTGTGTACTATTGTTTATGTTGTGCTTGTCCATCTTTCAATGTGCCCGTAATAAGTCCTGGGATGCTCTTTTGAGGCATTGTGGTGACCACATGTAAGTAGACCTGGGAGATCCAACAGGTTGGGCTGTGTGCCCTTAATAAGTTCTGGGATGCTCTTTCGAGGCATTGTGGTGGGGGTCACATATAAGTAGACCTGGGAGATCTTGCTGGTCGTGCTTCGACACATAAATGGTCCTGGGATACTCTTTCGAGGCATTGTGACGCACGTAATAAGTCCTGAGGATTCCACAGTATGGCCAGTGATGATGAAGACCTGCAGGTGGTGGGCCTACATCCAGTATGAAAAAGGACTGGCTCTGTAGAACTTCCTATGACGAGTAGATTTGAGATTGATTGAGATAGCAACAGCAATGACGATGATGATGATTCGGTGAAAATGATCCAGAGAAGAAGACTTGTGCTAGCATATCTGTGTCGAGAAATACTTTCCTAGTTAAGAGGGAGTGTTGATGTATTTGTAACTTCGAAATGTATTTCATATATGTATATTGTATTCCTATAGAGATGTTAGTATTCCTCTATACGGAAGTGTCGTCATTTATATTGTAAGTGTCGTAACTTACACTTGATGGGTTATTAGACCACCTTGATGGGGTCAGCTTTGTATAAGTCATGTGGGTTAAAGGGTTATTAGACCACCCTAGTGGGGGCCAGCCCTGTCAGCATTATGTTATGTGGTTAAGTTGAGGCCGACCTAGTAAGGTTATTAGGCAAATCAAGTCAAGTATAAATAGAGTGTGGGAGGCACTCTATTTGATCATTCATTTTCACACTCATACACTCATTAGAGAGTGGCGCACTAGTGGAGGAGGAGAAGCTGCTGCTAGGAGACTATCTCTTATGCTTGGGTTTTGTATGATTTCTCTATCTATCTCTGAGGAAGTTATTGGGGTTTTTCACCTTTATGGTTTCCCCCAAGGAAACTCTGTGTGTCTATTGTCTCTTGTGATTGCTTGTTGTGATTGATATGCTTGATATGTTGTACATGTTATTCTCTCAGTAAAGATCCTAGAGTATGTTGAATTAATGCTAAAAAATTAACACATTATTGCTCCCACTAATAAAAATGATAAGGTTACCCCAAGAATCAAGTAGACTACAAAGCCAACAAATGCTTTTCTCAACATCTTTTACCTGTTATTCAATGGCCTTCCACTAATTTATAAGAGTATTAAAAGTGGAGGCCATTGGTCACCCTATCAACATCCTTCATCTTGAGGGCATATAGTGGAGGATTTACTGCTTAAACATGTTATTCAGCGGCCTTCTATTAATCTATAAAAGTATTAAAAGTGGAGGCCATTGGTCACCCTATCACCATCCTTCATCTTGAGGGCATATAGTGGAGGATTTGCTACTTAAACATAAAACTTTAGTTGATGGTCCATATCCTCCATGGGTATGTATGCAAATTCTTTGAACTTAATAAACTGATTTCTTAGATTAGTTGAGCACTGCAAATAACTTCAAGTGGAAGTGAAAAGTTTAAATTACATATTTTTCCATCCCGCATGGTTGAAGGCATATATAACATGATAAGTTGTCAAAGAGTCTCTTCACATCTACCTGTGCTCTATTGTTTTCTCAACACTCTCACAAACCAGAGGGATAATTGCAAACTTACTTAACCATGCAGAACTTTTCTGTGTTAATTACTTGAATGTATTTTCTAAAAGTTTGATACAAAAACTGTTAGAGATCTATTGGGAGATGGAAGCAAGAGGGAAGCATTGATTATTTGAGTTGTAGATTTTCTTTTTGGAATTAATAGTATAAGCTATGTCCAGAAGCATTTCAATGCAAGTTTTAACAATTGCTATGGTGTTGTCAACTACAGAATTACTTCATTGAAGTCAGCATATTGATTGGGAAGTACATAATAAGCATATCGGAGAGATATTGCCTGCAATAAAATGCCATAAGTCTTGAATGATATTGATGACCTTTATATGTAATTTCAATTGCTATCCACATATGGACCATGGGTGGCCATGGAAGATGACATTGTTTCAGAAACTCGGCTTTATTGTGGAAAATGTGCTAGAGAATTTAGTCAACTCAAATGTAATAGGAAAAGGGTGTTCTGGCGTCGTGCACAAGGTACAGATTCCAAATGGATAAACCATAGCAGTGAAAAGACTGTGGCCCTCGAAGAAATCCGAGCAACAGAGAGATTCTTTCAGAGCTGAGGTGAAGACTCTGGGTTCAATCCGGCATAGAAACATAGTGAGACTCTTGGGTTATTGCTCCAACCGCACAACTCAAACTTCTCATGTATGATTACATGCCTAATGGAAGCCTGGGGGGATTGCTACATGAAAAGAGGGGAATGTTGGAATGGGAAATCAGATACAACATAGTATTAGGAGCGGCATAGGGCCTTACCTATTTACACCATGACTGCCTGCCATGTATAGTCCATCGTGATATCAAAGCCAATAACATCCTACTTGGTACTAGTTACGAACCTTATATCACAGATTTCGGCCTAAGGTCCCAATAAGCTGATTCCACATCCTTTCGTGTTTGCCATTTCTTGGGTTCCAATTGGAAAAAAAACAAGGAGGAAAAAAAGAAACAAAAAAAATAAAAATAAAAATCGTTGATATTAAGTTTGTTTGATCAACCTTACCTGTTTAAAAGCCCCGTGAGCTAGGGAGTAGGGGATTGATCGAGCGGAGTGTGTAGAGTTTGGGTGCGGGTGCTCTTGGGTGTAGGAGGGAGTGTATCCAAGAATCCACATTCAAATTTTGGCTCCATGCATTAACTATGTTGAGGTGGTTGGAGTGGAGTGCATTAATGCATTAATTTTGGCTCCATGCATTAACTATGTTGAGGTGGTTGGAGTGGAGTGCATTAATGCATGGAGGTCGACGACGTGGGGACCCGCAACGCCTGATCGGAGAGTCAGAGTCAGAGGTCAGACGGAGACGGAGGTAGAGCCGGAGTCGAAGGTCGAACGAAAATGGAGAGCACGCCGTTAAGGCTCTCTCAACGGCACCCAATGAGCCCCGGGTGCATATCGTGGAGAGAATAGCCCACTCCTTCATTATTATTTCACTTTCAAAAGATATTTTATCATGACGTAAAGGCCACATTGCATTCGTTATTCACTTCATTTAAAAAAAAGGATGTTTTTATTTAGAAATTTAATCGAGTAAAAGTCTTTCGAAAACTTCAACGCGTTTAGACTAGCTATATTGACCGATCAGAATTCGATCTACCTAAAACGCCTGTTCGCTACAGTCAACTCACAAAATCAAGTCAAAGGTTTAATTTCAAAGTCAAAAGTTTGATTTTAGATGGCGCTTTACTCGTGGCCGTCCTCAAGAAAAGTTAAAACTCATTTAAAAATTAATCAAAACGCACATCTTTCGTTTCCGGCCATGGATTACGGTGTGAATTCATGTGTTTTCCCACTGGGTTTCGAGATTTTTTAATTTAACTTCAACTAAAAAAACCTTGATAACCACCGAATGAGTCGAACTCATTAGAATAGTCGGGTTACTAGGTTCCGTTTGATTCATCTCTACAAAACGCCGCTATATGCGACGAGTCCATTCCATGGATTTGTCAAACGAATCCGCAGAGTCGTCCCACGTTTTCTCCGTTCTCGCCACCCACTCTCTGTGTAAATATATACATGACTTGAGTGTAAGGGAGATACAATCATATTCTTATTCATTTTCTTCTGAATTAATTGGTATTGCTATTGGTATTACTGGTATTGTAGAATAGTACAAGTTACAGCGACATGGATATGAGAATAGCAGCACGACTGGCAATATTGATCGGCATGCTTATGTTGGTCGCGATGGTTACTGAAATTTCGGCTGCCAGACCGCTGAAATTGAGATTGATGTTTGAGGGAGATGAAGTGGAAGGTAATAATAATATTAAGATGAAGAATGGGTGGTTCGAATCCCTTAGGGTTACCGTACCTCCGTCAGGGCCTTCTAATTGTCAAAACTACAGGTCTCCCAGTAAGGGAGGCTCGTGTTGAAAATTAACAGATCGGTCGTTTGGAATTGCAAAAGCTGCTCATACTTTTGATCAGTCCTTGAACGATCCAACCATTAAAAGGAAATAACACTGAAAACAAAAATGCATATACTGTACTATATAACCAGAAGAGAGCGACCGAGGAAAGGTTTATCGGCGATGAAAATAATTTGGTCCAGCTGCAAGATGGGAACGCATTAACATGCCTGTCGATAGCATGGGCAGCAGATTGTAATTCTTTTAAATTTATTATTATTGTCAATTCTTTACATATTCTTTATTAATGCCTTAATATCTGTGGCTTTGCGCATACAATTTCCTTACAGTACAGATATCGTCTCAGTTGAATTCTAATATTTGTTATTTTGGAGAGTTGAGATATGTTTAGCGAATATATAAAGGCTTAACATAAGTATCATATCACTTAAATTTGGGTGGGTGGTAAAACTTCGGTGAAGAGGATAACGATCACTTTTTTTAATTATTAAATTATATAAACAACTATCAATCACCAAGTTACATCCAATAGACAACTAAACATTTATTAATTACATCCAATAAACAATTAAACACTTATTAATTACCTATTATATTTAAAATAATTATTTTAATATAATTATTTATACATTCATTTATATATTTCAATTGATCAAAAATATTGTTATAAAATACAAGAAACTGAATCTAATGATATATATATTACTCCATGCAAAAGGTCACATCTTTATCGTGTGTATATTATGACAAGAATTTTATTATCATTAAAAAAAATCAATTTAATATCAAAAACATGATCACAGTTAATGAATGTAAAAATTTAATATACAAATTGAAAATTTAAGCTCTTTACCTAAGCTAAAAAATGCATACATGTTCCATGTTTCTTTTTGTTTAAATGCAACTAAGAAGCATTTTATGATAAATTAGATTTGGAATCCCATGTTTATTTTGTATAAATGCAAACATTAATGTGAGCACTAAGCATTCCGCGATACCTTAGATTTGGAATTCATCAGAGTTTTGTATTTCCATACAAAAGTATGAGTTTTTGTTGTTGATTTAGTAATTATAAAGTTGGTTTTCAAACGTTTCAAGGAGTATTATTTTGTTTTTTTTTTTCCATAGAAAAAAGTCATAATCTATACATTTATAAGAAATATAAATTACATTTTTTACATACTAATTGTACTATTCAAAATTTTTTATATCATATCTGTTTCTAGCAAGTAAAATTTTCATAATAATATATAAAAAACTTTAAAATTTATTTATTTTATAACAATCCTCTAAACATAAAACTTTATTTTCAAATCTTAAAGTCCATAATTTTCATTGTGATTACTTGTTGTACTCATTTTTTATGTTCATCACACAAACTCTCAGAAGGAAGAAGAAAACCCTCTTTGAACAAAATGCCAGCGATCTCGTTCTGCTCTCTGTACACGATATCCTTTGTACGAGTACTACGTTGTTAATGAGGTAAAACAACATTCTCGTTAAATTAGTATTGTGATAAATTAAAACCATATCCTACCACAAGTTTCCGATAAATTGATTTTCCACCAAGAAGTTTACTTGTTGAGCATATTATGAATGTGTATCATTGGGATTTTCTAAAAGCACTATAGGATGTCCATAATGCCTCGATGAGCTCTAAAATTATTTAGAAGATCTATATTTCGGATTTGAAATTTAGCCATACTATAATATTTGGTTAAGAGCAGAGTATTTTTTAAGGATTATAAAAGTATACTTAAGTATAGTATTATAGGTGATTATTTTGGATTGAAAAAAACATAAATATAGATTCGTAGGCGAATGTTAAATATGAAACATACTATTTACTACTGAAACTTGTAAATTTTGGCAAATATTATGATAAAAAAACATTTTTTTATGTAAATATAGGCTATATTAGAGACTAAAAATGACCAAATAGCGAATTTATTTTTTGAAAAAGGGCCCAAAAAATAGCCATTTGGCAAAATTTCGCCCCTAAAAATTTCCTTGGTTAAAAGCTTAATATTAAAACTGGTTATGTGATTTCAAAGATGGGTTATGATTGTAAATGCAACATTACAATGTTAGTTTACTTTTACCATTTTTGGAGCTTACAGTTGTATATCTTTTATTTCTCTACGAAGTGAGAAAAAAAAATAGAGATTCTTGGATAAGAGGCATTTAACTCATAAGAAATTTATTTTCCATTAGTAATACTTTAAGGTAAGATATATATGTGATGTTTTTTGCTGAGTCATGTAAACAAATTATTTTGTTATGGGTGCGCTATCCAAATCTGTATCATGCAGTTCCTTCCTCACAATCTCATCCAAAACTCTCATAAGAAGCCACACATATCACAACAAGAAAAGACAGCTACCCTTGCCCTAACCCCAACCCCAACTAATTAACCCTGTATTTTACTAAATTTCTACACTGTGTTTCTCGTGATATTTGGACAATGACATTGTTTGTTCATATGATTGCCAAAACTGAAAACTTTTACATTAACTGCAAGGAAGGACCAGATAAGATTAATAGGAAGGCATGCATAAGTTCTTCTTTGAATAACCCATACTTTTCATGGAAATGGACTCAATTATGCACTGAGCACTATGGTATATTTTTATTACATTATATTTTTGTTACATTACATGTTGTATAACATAGTGGTAAAAAATTACTAAAATTGAGGGTGGTTGATTTCATCATTGGGTGGGAATTCATTTCAACATGAAGTGGGCTACAAGCAGCATTGCATTACAATGATAGCGGGATGTAAGGTCTATCATATATTATCGAACATTTGTTTGGGATGATAAATGTCAAGTCACGCTAAACATATTAAAGGTAAAGATGGTGACTACCTCAATACTTACTTTTCCCAACTGTGTGTGTGTGTATATATATATATATATATATATCGGTTAGATCAAGTGGATGAGTGTTGTAAACAACAAGAAGAAGGTCTCAGGGTCAAATCCTCGGGTGGCTATGCTAGGGCCTCTCTCTCTCTCTCTCTCTCTCTCTCTATATATATATATATATATATATATATATATATATCGAGGAGGTTGATAGAATAGGTGGGAATCCAGAGGCTTTTGCAGATGTTTTGTTTTTATGTGCTTCTTACATATAACTACAATGGTGCATTTTATAATTTAAGGACACATCAAATAGTCCAAATGTCCCGCTAATTTAAATTTTGATTTCAAAATAAAACAAAATAATTGGTGTTCCTAAACACACACATAAGCATTAGTGTGGTTCAAAACAGGCACACTGACAAAGTTGTGTGTGCGTGTGCGTGTGTGTGTGTGTGTGTGTGTGTGAAGGAGGTGGATTGTAGAGGTTTCCGGCAAGAGGATTTTGCGGATGTTTTTTCTATGGTGCGCTTCTTAGTTATAACTACACCAATGCATTTTATAATTTATAGGTTTAAATTTTGATTTTAAAATATATAACTAAAACAAAATCATTGATGCTCCTAACACAAACATAACCACAGGTGCATTTCAAAATAGGCGCAACAACAAATTTATATATATATATATATATATCCACCAGTGCAATTTATCAAAATGAACCAAACACATTGAAATGATTTAAAATTTTAAAATATGATCTATGCATTATGTGGTGTGCATTGTAACTATAAACGCACAGGTGCGGTTATATTTCAAAATAGGAACCGGTGTGCTTTTACCAAAAGAAATCGTAAATTATTGAAATAATAAAAAATTACTTTTCATGGTGTTTTTTGTTGGATACACACCGATGCATCATAAAATTTCCCAACTCACTGGGTTGGGGTAGAATAAAAAAAATAACTGGATCATAAAATCATTTTTTACATTGCTACAGTGTTTTTTTCGAGTAATGCAACCACCAGTGCTCATGTATCTATAGAAGCGCCTTATGTGACAGTGTTTTTGTAACACCGTACTTTGTCAATATTTGTGAGTCTGAGGTTGATTGGCATTTTTGTTGGAATTTCCAAATAACCATTTTTTTCATTTTTCTCGTACATCGCCACTAAGCCTCCTTAGCGGGAAAGGCACAAGGTAAATCAATTCTTATCCTTCAATTTAAAATTTCAATGGATACCAGAGAGACTCCTCACCATAAGAACAATATCATTAGAATAGAGAAGAAGGATGATTACTACACCAACCAAAGTAATTCCAACACAACCTGCATCTTACAAACAACACTCTAGCTTGTCAATGTAACTACCAAAAAGGGTAGGGGATAGGGAACAAATTTGCTTGACTCATATATTATAATTAATTTCTTCTAAACAACCCTTAGATTTTCTAAACTTGAAAATAACCTTCTCATACAACCTTATCACAAAAGCTCTCGACTCGAAAGGTACTTTTAGCTCTTTTAATCTATTCCAAAGATTAGTTATGGGCATTGTGTCAAATGTTTTTTTTTAATTCAACAAAAAAATATAGAGAATATTGGTTTTATTATTATGACACTCCTTCGCAATGGCACTAGGAGTAACAAAGTGGTCCATAGTCAAGTATGGTAGCCCTGAAATATTGTTTGGCCTTTTGCTCTTTTTTCATGCCTCTCCAGACATGTGCTAATCTTCTTTTCTAGAATAATTCCATATAATTTGTCTAAAAGAGGGATAATCATAATGTTCCTATAAATAGATGGATTGTTTTTATCTCCATTTTTAAGAATAGGAATAATGAGGCTTTATGTCCAATGTTTGGGGAAACCTTGCGTCACTGCCTAATGAAGAGTTTGTGGATGTGAGGGATGACAATAGGCCCACCATTTCTTAATATTTATGCTTCATATCATTGAATGTCCCTAGATTTCTCATTTTTGAATCTCTTTACCCCAAAATTTATGGCTTCTAAAGATAAAACGTTTCCTTTTGTAGAAAGGGTTTGAATGTCCTCCATGACATCAGGGGATCTACCTTAGAGAGGTGCAAAAGATTCTCTTGAGTTTTATTTATGTAACACTTTTTTTTCTTTTATTTATTTATTTGTACCTAGAGATCTTGTTGATTCTTAAGCACTCATCGGAATCATTCCTATTTTTTTTCTAGTGTACTTTCTCCCTTTATCATACCAAGTTTTGGTCATTCTATTCTCCTTTTTACATGACACCATGATAAAGAACTCGTTAATGGAAGTAGAGAAGGTTGTGGTAAAATTATGATAGAGGTATTTATTACAATAAAGGTGAATGGATAATTGCATATGGATTTTTTAAAATCAACGTTTTAGGACACAAGTTGGGAACATCATTTATAAAGACAACCTATGTGGGGTATTTCACTTGTGGATATTTTTACTCCTAATGATGGGCCCAATTTGTGACCTGAAACAACGAGTTTAGAATCCAAACACAACTATCAATTCACCTTTATTCTTACTCATCACATCTGTGTAATACTCATAAACAATCTAATAGTATCCCTCCATGGAAGAGAAACGCTTAAGAGAGTTCAACAATTTGAGAGATCATGAATGAAGATGGCCCATAGGATCACTGAATATGAATTTTTGAACAAATGCATAGATGAGGAAATAATACTAAATTCACCACAATGAAACAGATACTACAGAACCATAATTCTCAAATGATAAAAAGGGTGACTCTATTGATTGTATAGGTGGAATTAGAATTTACCATTAAAGAAAATTTGAGGTCTAAAACGGGCCTCCTAAGGAAAATAATAAAATAAAAGTTAAAATAATGAAATAAAAGTTAAAATAATAAAATAATATTTATTAATTTTTGAGGAAGAAAGAAAAAAACTACTTTTTTTGTTCACATTTTCAACATATATCCCTGTGTTTTTACTCAAATTTCGAGCGGGGGCACTCGTTGGGTGTGGAATTAAATTCCACATCCAACATCATCGTCACGTTTTTCAGGTATTTTTTGTTTTATGGGGAGCATGGTCCGTCAAAAGTATGTAGTGTGGGTACTCGTTGGATGTGGAATTTAATTTCCCATCCGAGGAGTGCTGCCGCTTGAAATTTGAGTAAAAACACAAGGAGATATGTTGAAAATACAAACAAACAAAAAGTAGTTTTTTTATGACCAAT
The DNA here is from genome assembly GCA_027924585.1 of Larix kaempferi. NCBI lineage: Eukaryota > Viridiplantae > Streptophyta > Pinopsida > Pinales > Pinaceae > Larix > Larix kaempferi. The sequence continues at coordinate 332,642 of BSBM01000576.1, read as the reverse complement.
ATCTCAAGTCAACCATTATGGTTGAGTCATTTTAGTGAAATTATATTGGTTCTTGAATTACAACTCATTAATAAAATATAGTTGGCTTGTTTTCTTATATGATGGCTCGTTTTCTTATAAGGCCCATTTTAGACCTCAAATTTCCTCTATTGTAGGAACTTGATGCACTGCTTATGTAAAAATTCTATATAAATCACACTTGAGGATGGCCAGAGTGATTTGTAATGATATATCAGAGAATTTGGAGTCAACATCTGCAAGAAAAATGGAGAAACTTTAAGCAATGCAAGGAAGAAACAATATAATAAATTCAAAACCCTAAAGAGTAAACAGAATATGGCACAATGAACAAGGAATTATTTATGTTGTAAGACTCATTGAAATAATCAATGTAAACCCTACTAGTTGTGTCAGCCTAGAAGAATCCAAAAAAATCATGAAAATAATATTTTTTGTATCCTGGACAAGTCAGCCCTGCTAGGGAAAAAGGTCATTCCATTGATTAGTATAAATAGGAGGGTCTACCTCCTCATTTGTCACCTCACTCACTCACAAAATTTTACATGAGAAGATAGAGAAATTTAAGTCACTTCGGAGAAGAGAGAAGTTGCTTTGGAGACATATTATTCTTGGGTTATTTTGCGGGATTGACATTGTACTTTCTGATGAATCTATATTGAAGAATTTTTGCTGGGTTTTTTGCCCCACAAGGGTTTCCCAAGATATATTGTTGTGTACTATTTTTTATGATGTACTATTGTTGTGTACTTTATTGCATTTAAAATTATAACATGGTTTCAGAGCTAGCCTAAAAGAAGACCTTGTGTAGTAGAAAGTGTCGGAAGTGAAAACTAGGGTTTCCTATTCCTGATGCTTTTCACCATATTTTATCCTTAAAAGGAGGTCAAAGAAACTCTCCCTAGGATGGCACATTTTTCTGTGGAGGTAGAATCCAGATTGGAGAACTTTCATTTTTGGCCCTCGCACTACTGCTCGGGAAAACTAGGGCATAAAGTTTTTGGAAGATCTGTCAACATATTTGGAAGAAAAGACCCTTTCTCAGTTTTCCTTAGGGAGGTGCATCTCTCTCTCCATTCAACTTTTCAAGATTCCAAATTTGAAAAATTAGGGTTTCTCTAACAAACCTTAGGTCAACCAGAATTCAGATCTCAGAAGGCATTGAAGCAAGCACTTGATTGGAGCATCTCAATTGGTAAGTCCTACTATATTTATTTTCATTTGAGGTTCTCATTTTATCAAGATGAAAAACAATACCAAGCTTGAGGACATGCTTGAAGGAGTGGATAACTTTCGTTCCTGGAAGTATAAAGTGATGCTCATTTTAAAAGGGAATGAGTTGAACAAATATATCAAAGAATAAGTTGAGGATATAGAGGGAGATGAAGACAGAGCTAAGCATAAGAAAAACTTGGTTAAGGCCAAGAGGATAATTGTTGACTCCATTAAGGATCACTTGATCCCCCACATCTCATCTCTGCAAACTCCTAAAGAAATGTTTGATGCACTCAAGAGACTTTTCGAGGGGAAGAACATCAACAAAATTATGATCTTGAGAACTTAACTCAATGGTGCAGAGATGTTAAGTTTAGAAAGAATTGAATCTTATTTCACAAGGGTCTCCCAAATCAGACAACAAATGGAATCTATTGGAGATCATGTTGAAAATGAATAATTGGTAATGACTAAGCTGAATGGACTCCCAAGATCATGGGAATCATTTATTCAAGGAATATGCTCTAGAAGGAAGCTTATTAGATTCAGTGCACTTTGGGAAACTTGTACCCAGGAAGAAGCTAGAATTGAATCCAGAGAAGAGAAGATGGGTGAAGCTGTTAACCAAGCCTTAGCAACTCATGCAAAGAGGAGTAAGAAATAAGATTACTCACACAAGTCTAGAAGGTTGCACAAGTATCAAAGACCTCCCAAAGACTACTCAAACTTCAAATGTTTCAATTGTGATGAAATGGGACACATTGCAAGAAATTGTCCCAAGAAGAAAGGCAACAACAAGAAAGGAAATAAGAAGAGGCATCATGCTCATACTACAGAAGATGATGAACCAGTGAAAAAGAAAACAAGGGAAGATTCTTCAAGTGATGAAGAGTATGTTCTAATTTCAGCACTCATAGGTACTATTACTCATGGAAGCAATGTTTGGCTTGTTGATAGTGGTGCGTCTAAGCATATTAAAGGATTCAAGAACTCCCTCAATAAATTGAAAAAAAAATACTCACCTCACAAGGTGAAGCTTGGAGATGATTACCAGCACCCCATAAAATGGGTAGGAGAAGCATCCTACAAACTTGAATCAGGAAAGCATATCAAGATGAAATATGCCCTCTATGTAGCGGGACTAAAGAAGAATCTACTCTCCATATCAGCCTTAGATGAGAAGGGATTCCGAGTTGCATTTGTTGATGATCAAGTACTCATGTGGCCCAAAGGTAAAACTTGTGATGATGCAGTAATAATTGGAGAGCAAGACGAAGGCTTGTACAAATTGAAAGGACAACCAGAACAAGCATTGGTTCATGAAACTATGGAACCAAGTGAACTATGGCATATAAGGTTTTCACATATAAACTACAAGACATTACCGATTGTGAGAAAGATGGTGAATGGTTTACACTTCCAAGAAGTGATAGAAAATCAAAGGAGATCTTGGAGATAATACAATTGGACGTATGTGGACCTATGTCTTCCAACTCACTAAGCGGGTAAGCATATTATTTATCTTTTATTGATAATTATTCTCGTAAAACATGGGTTTATTTGTTGAAATCTAAAGATGAAGTATTTAGAAAATTCAAAGAATTCAAATCCCATGTAGAAAATCATACTGAAAAGAAGATAAATACTTTAAGATCAGATAATGGTGGTGAATTTACTTCGGGATATTTCAAAATATTATGTGAAGAATTATGGATTCAGAGGGAGATTAGAAATCCCTATAATCCACAACAAAATGGTGTTGTAGAAAGAAAGAATAGAATGGTAATGGAAGCAGTGAAGGCCATGATCCATGATCAGGAACTTCCAATGCACTTATGGGAAGAAGCAACAAGAACAATAGTTTATGTAAAGAACAAAACCCCACATCATGTACTTCAGAATAAGACACCCGAAGATATGTTTACAAGACAGAAACGTGAAGTCATCCATCTCAAAATATTTGGATGTCTTGTATACATACATGTTCCAAAACATAAATGAACCAAGTTGGAGCCTTCAGGAAAGAAGGGTGTCTTCGTCAGATATAGTGACACATCAAAGGCTTATAGAATCTATATACTAGGCTTCAAGAAGATCAATACCAACATAGATGTTACCTTTGATGAAGATACAACTTTCAACAGATCAAGGAAGATTCACTAGTCCGACGAAGCACATGAAGATGAACCTAAAGCTCCCAGAGTTAGAGATACAATTATGGAAGAGATGATTCCAGAAGAACCTGAAGACCATGATATGACAGATCTAAAAAGACCTGTAGATCCACCCCGAGAGGTGAACACTCACAAGAGAATACCATCTTGGGAACGAGAGGATATTCAAGATGCAGAGAAGTATGGTGCTCCAGATGAGACTTCTAGAGAAATTAAGAGACCTCGACCATATTCCAGCTATGTAGCCTTTCTACGTGATATTATTGATGCAGAACCTTCTAGTTGTGAAGAGGCAGCTGAAAAGAAAGTCTGGAAGGATACTATGATCGAAGAGTATTATTCGACCATGAGGAATGATGTATGGAATGTGGTTCCAAGACCAAAAGGGAAGTCAGTAGTGTCTTTCAAATGGATCTACAAGATAAATCATGCAACAGACAGAAGCCTCGAGAAATATAAGGAAATATTTGTGGCTTGTGGATTCTCCCAGAAAGAAGGCATAGACTATGAAGATACATTTTGTCCTATGGCTAGATACACTTCAATCAAATCTATACTTGATATAACAGATGTAATGAAGTGGAAGGTACATCAAATGGATGTGAATACTTCCTTCCTGAATGGTGTAGTAGAGGAGGAAGTGTATGTGGAGTAGCCACTAGGATTTGAGACACATAACAAGTAGACTCATGTTCGTAGATTGAAGAAGGCCTTGTATGGTTTGAAATAGGAACCCAAGACATGGTACAGTAAGATTGAAGGGTTTTTGACGAGCTTGGGATTTACCAAGAGTAAAGTGGATTCCAACCTTTACTTCAAGGTTGAGGATGTGAAACCAGTGATACTACTTTTGTATGTAGATGATATGTTCATGAAAGGTGATGAGAACCTCATAGCAGAAATGAAGAGGAAAATTGTTGGAGAGTTTGAGATGAAAGACCTGGGTATGATGCACTACTTCTTAGGTCTTCAGCTGTGGCAGAATCCAGAGGAACTTTTCATTATCCAAGGAAAATATGTGGTAGAGATCCTGAAGATATTCAAGATGATGGATTACAAGGACATGACCACACCAATGCAATCAAATATGAAGTTGTTGTGTGATACTTCTTCAGAGATGGTGGATTCCACGGTATACAGGCAAATGATTGTTTTGTTGATTTACTTAATGAACACAAGGCTGGAATTATGCTTTGTGATGAACACACTAAGTCAGTAAATGGTATAGTAGAGATGTGTTCACTTTGTTGCGGAGAATCATTTGTGGAGGTACCCGACGGTTATGATTGATTATGGAATTAGATATGCATTAGATCGAAATATTAACCTTCAGGTTTATTTTGATGCATATTGGGATGGTAGTGTCACATACAAGAAGAGCACATCAGGGTGTTGCTTTAGTTTGGTATCAGGTATGATCTCATGGATCAGTAGAAATCAGACGAGTGTGGCACTCAATATAGCCAAAGCAGAGTACATGGAAACTTGTTCGACAAGTTGCGAGGCAGTGTGGCTTTGGAAGCTGGTTACAGGATTGTTCAATATCAAGTTAGAGGCAACTTTCATCTTTTGTGACAACTAGAGTTGTGTGAAGTTGTCTGAGAATCCAGTGTTTCATGACAATTCGAAGCACATCGATATTAGGTATCACTATATCTAGGATATGGTGCAGAGAGGATCAGTGAGTCTCTAGTATGTAGTGACAAAGGAGCAGATAGTCGATGTGTTGACCAAGCGTCTTGAGAGAGTGAAGTTTGAGTACTTTAGGGACAAGATTAGGGTGATCCAGATCGAGGTTCCTCAAAAGAGGGAGGAATGAGTAACATAGCATGTGTGAGACGCAAGTAGTCACGTAGTGACATAATTAAGCTCTTGGGCATGTGTACACTTGAGGTGATGTTGTAGCAGGTAGTCACTTTAGTGACGTAATTCAGTCTCCTGGACTACACCTATGAGGATGCAGTAGGTAGTCACTGTGTGCGACATAATTGATTCTATTAATTTTTTGCCATGTTGAACAACACACATGTGTGAAGATGTAGGTTTTGGACCTGGGTTGTTCTCCACATGAGGTGACATGGTAGTGGGTAGTCACTAGGCATGTGACGTAATTGAGTCTCCTAGGATACACTCATAGATTTTTGTTTTCATGATGATGAGATGTGACGTGGTAGTGAGTATTCATCGTGTGTGACATAATTAAGTCTCCTAGGCTACACTCATGAGATGATCTGGACACGTGGTGAGGTAACGTAGGTGGTTGTTGTGTGTGACATAATGTACGCTCCTGGGATGGATCCACCATATGGCTTGCTCGTTCAAAACTTCTAGTGATGTATAGATTCAAGAGATGTCAGAAGTCAATGGTTAGAGTACAGAATTGCAACAGTTGGATAATGATGGTGGCATTGCTATAAGAGTACCTTCCTTGTTAAGAGGGAGTGTTGAAGAATGTAACTTCAAAAGATATTCTTATTTGTTTTATTTGTATTATTTATATTGTACTTCCTTCAGGAGTTGTTTATGTTGTAAGATTCATTGAAAGAATCAATGTAAACCCTACTAGTTGTGTCGGCCTAGAAGAATCAAAAAAAGGCATGAAAATAATATTTTATTGTATCTTGGACAAGTCGGCCCTATTAGGGAAAAAGGTCAGTCTATTGATTAGTATAAATAGGAGGTTCTCCCTCGTCATTTATAACCTCACTCACTCACTCAAGTTCACATGAGTAAGAGAGATATAAAGTTGAGTCACTTGGGAGAAAATAGTAGTTGCTTTGGAGACATCTTATTCTTGGGTTATTTTGCAGGATTGACATTGTACTTTCTGACAAATCTATATTGAAGACGTTTTGCTAGGTTTTTTGCCCCATGAGGGTTTCCCAGGATAAATTGTTGTGTACTATTATTTATGTTGTGCTTGTCCAACTTTCAATGATCCTTTAATTTATTGCATTTAAAATTCTAACAAAACAAACACGAGATGAATGTTATGAATCTATGTAATTCCAATTTGGATTCAACTTCAACAATAGTACTTGAATATGGTTTCAATGTTGTTATTGTGCCAAGGATTATATATGTGGAGGCATCAACACCTTAGGAAACTCTATAAGAGAGATTCCTGAAGATATGGATTAAGAGGTAAGAAATGAGTGTGTGATGACTTTAAGGAGAGAAATACCACCTAAAGAAAACATTGGCAAGGAAGAAATTATAGCATTAAAAAATATTAGAAACAATGGAGATATAACAATTCTCGTGGAGGATGAAGGAGATGCTATAGTTATCATGCATTGACTATAAAAACAAAATGATGGAACACTTAAGCGCATCAAGCATCTATAGAAATTTGGTTAAGGATCCAAGCAATAATATCATAAAGAAGGCAGAGGAAATTATCAAAAATTCCTCATTTTATGAAAATATAAAGAACAAACCAATGCCAAAAAATTGTCTCATCCCCCGTATATATGGATTACCAAAGGTCCACAAAGATGGAGCTCCATTGAGACCTATCAGGAATACTATAGTTTCACTAACTTATTCCCTCGCGAAATTTCTTTCAAAGAAACTTATAGCTCTCAAGATGAATACATACTCTTTTATAAAAACTTAGCATAGCTTCGATGTGGTCTCACTATTCACTAAAATTCCCATGGAGGAAGCCATAGAAATCATAAGAAACAACACTAATGAGGAAACGTTAAATTTAGTAAATACTTGATTGAAATCTACCTATTTCTGCTTTAAGAGTCACATATATGATCAAATTGAAGGAATTACACTGGGTTCCCCACTCTCACTAGTTGTGGCTAATATATACAAGGAAAATTTTGAAAATACAACCTTGCAAAGCTACCCATTAAAACCAAAATGATGGAAAAGGTTTGTTGACGACACTGTAAATGTGAATTGGCCACATGGGAAGTAGAGCTTGGATAGGTTTCTTAACCATTTGAACAACAAATTAGATCAATTAAATTCACAAAGGAAGTGGAAGAAAAAAATAAAACACATTTTTTAGATGTCCTCATCACCAAAAAATGAAGATGGTTTATTAACCCACCAAGTGTATCAAAAGAAGACACAAACAAAAAAATATCTACATGCTCACTCACACCACCACCCAACTTAGAAATTGGGTATTATGAATACATTGGTAGTAAGGGCTATAAGAATATCATATGAGGAGCACCTCAATCAAGATATTGAACACTTGTCTATGGTGTTTAGAAAGAACAATTATAAATAAAAATGAATAAAAAAAGTAATATCGAAGGCCCAATCAAAACTACATAGGGAACAAGATAATAATAAAGAAAGCATCGGCAGGATCACCCTTCCCTACATTAAAGGGATGACATGCAAACTAGCAAAAATTCTTAGAAGAATAAATATTAGGGTTGTGTTCTCCTCACCTAGCACCATAAAGAATATACTTGACAAAGAAAAATACATCCAGCTAACCCTAGGAAACATAAAGGGACATATACTATTCCATGAAAGTGCGGCAAGGTATATATCAACAAAAACATGACACTCAATAGAAATAAAGCTAAAATAACACTGTGTTGACATCGCTTACAATCGTGTCCAAAAATATGCTATGGCCAAACATTCACATAAAAATGGTCATCTAATTTGCATGGACAAGGAAAGTATAATAGCAAGGGAAGAACATTATGCAAAAAGGTCAATCTGAGAACCAGTGGATATCAAGAAAAATCTAAATAAACTAAATATGGAAAATGGCTAGAAACTCAATGAAAACTGGAAACCGGTGATCCATCGCCTAAAAAAAACTAATTTCACAAATAATAGAGTTGACCCAAACTAAAAAAGATGCATGAAATCCATTATTGATAAAGGCAATATATGTGGGGGTTTTCACTTGTGGATCTTTTTCTTCCTGACAATGGGCCCAACTTGTGGCTTGAAACTTTGAGTTTAAAAAATCCAAATGCAGCTATGTGTTCACCTTTATTCTTACTCATCACATCTATGTAATAATCATGAACAATCCAATGTGTCTTCAATAATTTCCTTAGTTAATAGTATATTTAATTCATTATTTAAATATCTTTAAAATATATTAAAGTTTTATTTTTATTGAAGATCAAGAGCTTTTGGTTATTGTAATTCTCTATTATGGGGCTTATGTGTCTATCAAATTTTAGAGTTGGGGTTAAATGTATATGGTTAGAATTAGGTGCATGGTCATTTAAGATGTCAAAACTTACTATTTGGTTGTATACGAAGATATCAAATATCACATAATATACGACGCTACTACCCAAACCCTCGATACAAGTCATATGGTTGGATTTCAACCACTTCATAGGACCATTTCAAATTATTAGATCCTGAGAACTATAAAGCTTGATTATCGGTACCAAACAAATTCTCAACCAGGTCTTCATAGTTTCTTTGGTATCTACTAGCTAAGAAAAGGTCCCCATCTAGCCATAGAGGATTGGGGTTAGAATCATTGCCAAAGATAATAGCTTGGTTAGTTGCTACTCTAGCATTAATGTCTCTTAGCAAGAGGATATTGCCTTCATTTATTAGGCTGGAAATATATTGTTCCAAGCCATTGTAAGGACAATTTTTATCTAGAATGTGCTTTTTATAACAAAATAGAATTAATAGGCGTGAAATAGCATATTGCTATAAAAATATTCTTAGCAATGATATTTGAAATCTCCGTCCATGTGTATTGATTAAACAAAATTTCCTTGTGAAGCCTAATATAAGGAAAAATGTTCTTCATTATGTAACAAACTATGTCTCGATTCCATTTACAACATGATTTCTTATTCGATATTGACCACAAGACAAAACCAGGTTATGTTAGGGACCCTAGATTCCTCATTCTCCCAAGCTTCTGGAAGCAATATAATATTACGATAGTTCAAAGAGGATATAGAGTGTCTCAACTTGATATTTATTCTTCTTCTTTTGGTCTCTATCCCTAATAATAGTTTTTCTATTCCTAATTATTACACATTTTCATTCATTTCTAGCTTCTTTTATCATGTTAGTTCTTATTTTCTTAATTTAGCTTGACCTTCCAGAAATATTTAAAAATATTCTTAGCCCTTTCAGACTTAGATTTTTACTAAGTATTCCATATTTATGGTCATTATAGCTCACCTTCACATGAATTTACCTATTTTTGTGCTCAATTGTTTTTCCTAGCCTATGTGCTTCTATGAGACAAGTTGTTTCAATTTGTAATTTTTCGTGGTCCTTTTCTTTCTCCTCTTTCAAACCAAAAATTATGAGGTTCAATGTTCTTTTCTTATGCTCATGTTTTAACTCTCAAAGCTTATCCATTTCCTCCATGATGGGTTTGATATCCAATTTACCTTCCAAACTATTTAGGGCCAAATCCCTTTTAGTTTTTTTCTTCTAATTCTTCAGTCTTGTTCTTCATATTATGGTTTTCTAGATCATCAATGTCTCCTTCTTGGGTTAATTGTTTATTTTCTTGGCCTTTTTTTTCTATTTATTGTAATCCCATCTCCATTTTCTTCAACTTATTATCCAACCCCATTGTTTATGAATCTAGTCTTTAAATTATACAAACTTATTATCAAACATTTCCTCTAACTTTATGTGAAGTCTAGATTCTCTTTCTTTCTTAAATTGATAAAAAAAAACTATATAAATTACCTTGCTAGGTCTCCCCTTCTCATATGTTTTTGTCAAATGCGATGACTTATAATGAAAAATTCTCAAAGATAATACATTAATTATATAAACGCAACGACGGAAAGGAAAATTTTTGAAAGGCCAAAGTCCATTTGTTATTCACTTCATTTTCATATAAGTTGTTTTCATTTAGAAATTTAGTAAAGTAAAATTCTTTTGAATCCTTCAACGAGTTTGGAGTGAGATGAAAAATATTAAGTGATCAAAAACTAGATTGACCTAAAACGTCGTTAAGGTTGTTCTGTAAAGTGAAGTCCCAAAATCAGAGTCACAGATTTAATTTCAAAGTCAAAAGTTTGATCTTAGGTGGCGCTTTACTCGTGGCCGTCCAGTAGAAAATTTTCTCATTGAAAAATTAATGGAAATGCAGACCTTTCGTTGCGGGATATGGATTTAAGACAACTAAAATGTTCTTTATTTTTTTTACTATTTTTTAATAAAAATCTGTGAAAATTGTGACTGGAGATTGTTATTTTAACAATTATGTTTGTCTATCTTAAACGTCGTTAAGCTTGTTCTATAAAATGAAGTCCCAAAATCAGAGTCAAAGGTTTAATTTCAAAGTCAAAAGTTTGATCTTAGGGGGCGCTTTACTCGTGGCCGTCCAGTAGAAAATTCTCTATTCCTTTTGTTGCCGGCGATGGATTTCTTGAATGCATAGGTTTCCTCAACGTTTCCTTTAACTAAAAAAACGTTGACAGGCACCTAATACCTAATGACTCGAAACCGCGTAGGATAAAATACAACTAAAATATCATTTTTTTCTGGTGATTTCTTAACAAAATTAAATGAAAATTGTCTCTGGAAATTATTATTTTAATAATTTTACAATTTCAACAATTATGTATGTCTGTCCTGAACTAAATATCTGATTTTAAAATGACTCAAATCACGGCAGACCAAAATTACAATTTTAACACTTCAAATTGCCATTTCAACAACAAGAATGAATTCAGACAAGTAAAGGGCGTTTTAGTCAGAGTTTATACCGCCACTCGAAACCATCGGAAAATACGGTCGGATTCCAGTGAGATGGCCAAAAGCACTTTTCATCTTGGTCAAACGCCGCCTTATAAGACCAGTCTATTCCATTAATTTGTCAAATGAATCGTCGAAGTTGCCCCACGTTCCTCGGTTCTCGCCACCCATTCTCGGCGTGAATACTTCCTCTATATATACACTTGAATGTAAGGGAGATACAATCAAATTCTTATTCATCTTCTTCTGAAATTAGTATTGTTATTGGAATTAGTGGTATTGTAGAATAGTACAGGTTGCAGCGACATGGATTTGAGAATAGCAGCACGACTGGCAATATTAATTGCCATGTTTATGGTGATCGTAATGGTTACTGAAAGTTCGGCTGCCAGGCCGCTGGAATTGAAATTCATATTTCATGGAGATGAACTGGAAAATAATAAGGATATTCTTATTAAGATGGAGAATGATTGGTTCGAATCCCTAAGGGGTCCCGTAACTCCGCCAGGCCGCTCTAAATGTCAAAACTACAGGTCTCCTAGCGGGGGAGGTTCATGTCCAGTTAATGAGATTAATGCAGCGGGGGTTAATTCTTTAATAGATCGGCCCATTAGAATTACAAGAGGCGCTGATTATACTTCTGTTCGGACTGTTAAACGTAGCAATTCCAAGGCATAAAATGGCAGAACTGCAGGTCTCCCACCAAGGGAGGTTCGTGTTAAGAGGAACAGATGGGTCATTTGGAATTGCAAGAGCTGCTGATACTTTTGATCAGTCCTTGAACGATCCAACCAATGAAAGGAAATAACACTGAAAATAAATAATACATACACTGCATATAACCAGAAGAGAACGACCGAGGAGAGGTTAATCGGGCATGAGAAATAATTTGGTCCAGCTGCATGATGAGAACGCACTAACATGCTTGTCGATAACATAGGCAGCAGATTGTAATTCTTTTAAATTTATTATCTTTGTCAATTCTTTACATATAACCATTTGTTCAACTATTCTTTGTAAATGCCTTGATATCTCTCGATTTGGGCATATGATTTTCCTCCAATAAGCATGTTTAAGCCTGATATTGTCTTCAGATGACTCAAAATTCCATACCACAATTTTATTTTTGCATAGAAAGGCTCCCTCATAATGTTATCCTAAATTCAAATTGGTTAATATGAATAGTCTATAATATCCATTAATGTTTGAGCTGTGAGATGCATTTCAGTATTATTACCTTTATAGTTATGGGCTGGTGCATGGTAATGATACAAAATTATGACACGTTAGTTGCAATGGCATGCTGGAAAAACATAAATATTATCATTAATAACTTTTATTTATGGAAAAGTGGTATAAATACCCCAAAATGTCATTATTTTAAGATTGGTACATGTTATTTTTTTCTCTAAAACATAATGCACATGTTTTTGACGGTCCACCAGTTTGTTTTGTAAATTGTCAATTCATGAGCAAAAAAATAAGTAGAGGCGTAGGCAACAGACAAATCTGGGCTATTTTTCCAAAATTTTAAAAAGTT